>CM042142.1:33589866-33611490 GCA_023376005.1 Doryteuthis pealeii
ATATCGAATGTGCTTTTAAAAAATATTCGGCACCTTTTCTACCACTTGGATCTCGAAAAATTACACGAGTTCTTAAATGTAAGCAAATGAAAATCATCAAGAAAAAATATTACATGATATTCAACAAAATCTGTTTCATATATATATATATATATATATATATATATATATAGGGTGTTCTGGGTAAATTTGACATATTCATATTTGGTTATTTTTCTCCGTAGGTGGGAGGTACTGACACACACTACGCATCATTTAAAAGGTTGGACCCTTCTTCATTCATATACGCGAAGGCAGATAGAATGGATGACTGGAACCCACCTGAATCTTGGAAGAGAATATCTTGTATCATGATGATCTACGCCGACCATCAAAATAAGAAGATTATGGTTACTACCCAATGCTCCCTGAACACTGTAAAAACAATCAGGCATGAACAAGAGAATTGCAGTGGAGACTACGAGGCTGGGCTAGAAGAAAGTAACATAACCGACGACCTGGTTGAGTTCGTACAGCAGAATTCCTCGTAAATCTGCAGAATAAAGTGGTGGAGTAACTTCATATGCCTACGTGGAGTTGCTAAACACTGTAGTCAAGCCCTGGATAACAAGGGTAGCCAATGATAGACCATATGTATGGCAGCAAGATTCAGCTCCTTTGCCATACCTCTGGGAAAAGTCAAAAATGGTCGTCCGCGAATCTTTTACGACTACACTAGTCCCAATGTTTGGCCTCTGAACTTCCTAGATCTTAACCCCATGGATTATTATGTATGTGGCACTGTTGAGAAAGACACCAATTGCCGTGCCAGTACTACCAACGCCCAGTTAATCGACAGAATTAAGGTAGTTTTTAAGACCCTTCTCAGAGAAACTGTAAAATCAGCTTGTTCCAGGTTTCGGAGCAGGATTGAGGCTATGATCGATGCTAATGGCGTTTATTTTGAGGGAAACTTGTTGACAGCAGTGTAATTTCCGTGCCTGTTGAATTTCTTTACAATCCAGTAAATTAAGTTATCAAGCACTTTTTCCTTAGGAAACTGTTAAATTTCTCCCGAACACCCTATATATATATATATATATATATATATATATATATATAGATAGATAGATAGATAGATAGATAGATAGATAGATATTTAAAAATTTGTTTTGGGATGAAACAAAGAAATCACAGTGCTCAACCACAAATTTGTAGGAGATTTATTTATTTATTTGCTGAATTTTTTTAATATAAAAGTTTATCATAAGCAACTACCCAGGTTTCAGGTTATTTCACCATCGTCAGGAATTTTTTTTGTTTAATTCAAAAACATAATCGAATACATAAGGAGCGTCCGCAACAATCAACCGACGTAATTTGCGATCCATAAACATAACAACACAAAATCTCTTCAAATAAACACCAATAGCAACCTGACGATGGTGAAATAACCTGAAACCTGGGTAGTTGCTTATGATAAACTTTTATATTTTAAAAAATTCAGCAAATAAATGAATATATATATATGTATATATATATATATATATATATGTATGTATATATATATATATATATATATATATATATATATATATATATATATATATATATATATATATGGGGGGGGGTATGTCTGTGTGTGTAAGTGTATATGTATGTAAAGTAAGCAACAAATTAATCCTCTCAAAAACAATACATTTAAGTCACTTACACTCTCATTCATTTACTTCCATATTCCAAATATTTTTAAAATTCATATATATATAATATAGAATGATATTTCTAAATAAATGACACCCACATTTGCAAAGTCGAATTGTGAATTCGTTTAGTTAACGTTCAAGGTGCATTCACACGTTATGCCAATCCCTTGGTATTCGTAAGCTTTTCAGTCTTGAAATGTAAATGTTCATGAAAAACAATATTCCTATGATACATCGAAAGCCAAAAACATTAAAGAAATTCATTAAAAGATTCCCCACTGTGTATGTGCATATCATTTCCTTCATATCCTGTTTAAATAAGACTTGTATTTGGTTTGGTTTGTTCGGGTTTGTTTTCTGTTTTAATGGCTTATCAGCTTTGGGGTATTCAATTCCAAAGCCATCCTTGTAGATGAGCGGTCCGGGTACTATTTAACCCATAGATGGGGAGATGGGGGTTGATATATTTACCAAGGGCATTAGTCCGAAAGGCGAATGAAGTTCGAACTGGCTTACTGTGTCACAGTCCAAAACGTTAACCACTACACCACGTGGACTCCACCAAGATTTTATATATATTTCAATAAAGTGGTTTATGTGCAAGAAATTGTCATTACCAAGACTTCATGTCTTTGCTATCCTAACTATATATATATATGAAATCATCCATTTTAGTATGAAATAGTTTTTATAGTGGATGATTTCAAACAAAAACTAAAATCTTGTAAATCACTGCATATTTTTAACTGAAAAATGCAAAATGCATGATTTCAAACTAATACGTAAATTTACTACATACCGTCCATTGTTATATATATATATATATATATATATATATATATATATATATATATATATATATATGATAAAGTAAATGTATAAAGGTTTTACATATCTATTTATTAGGTGACAAAGGAACATTCACGACCATATTGGTTTCATGCGATGCAATCATCAGGTGAAGATGTTTCAAATGCAAGGAAAATCGAAAAAATTTCAAAAAAATTCAGAAAATTCAATATGTTTTATTTATTATATGTGTATACGTGGGGCGCATAGTAGTATGCGTACACGCTTCAGTATGTGTATGTAAGGCTTACGTAGCACATATGGTAGCATGTGTGTGCATATCGGTGTGTATGAGTATTGTTTTGTATACGTGCTTGAGTACCGTTTGTACAAGTGTTTGCGCACGCATAGACATATGTACTTACGCATGCACGTCTTCCTATGTTGTGTGTATGTGTGCCCACGTGCAGGCATGTTTGGTTGACACCACGACCTCGCGCGTATTCACGTGTATACTCGCTACATTTAACCAGTCCCGTCGTTCTATAATCCCCCACCCCGCCCATAATATACAACATTTGTAATCTTAAAGTTAATATTATTCAACCCCCCTCCTCAATTAACTCGACCTGACAATATACATCCCCTCCACATCCAGACATGCAAAAAACAAAACATACACCCCACACACACATACACACACAAACACAAACGCTCGCACGTAAGCATTGTTCAAATGTCGCACATTCACAGAACAACGTATTATGTGTGTGACCAGTTACCCCGTGTACGCAACCTTTATGCTGTCCATAAACACTCTCATACATTCAAATTACCACCACATACATACGCACATCATTTTATCCAATCATACATATCCCATGTCTATTGAATTTTCTGAAATTTTTTGAAATTTTTTCGATTTTCCTTGCATTTAAAACATCTTCACCTGAAGATTGCATCGCATGAAACCAATATGGTCGTGAATGTTCCTTTGTCACCAAATAAATAGATATGTAAAACCTTTATATATTTACTTTAGTATGTTATATAATAGCTCCATTTTATATTGAGCACTCTACCAATAATACTGTCTTTGGTACGCCATTCCAGCAAAAGCTAAAACAGTGACCATCTCACACACACTCTCTCTCTCTCTCTCTCTCTCTCTTCTCTCACTCTCTCTCTCTCTCTCTCTCTCTCTCTCTCTCTCTTTCTATATATATTATATATATATATATATTATATGTGTGTGTGTGTGTGTGTGTGTGTCATCATGTCGCGCTGTCAGCGCGGATATCCATGACAATCTCTCTCCATCCGTCCCTATCGCTCATCATTCTCGGGAGGTCCTCTAAGCAGCATCCTGTATCCGCACAGAGCTGATCAATGTACGTCTTTGCTGGTCAGCCCACACTGACGTGTCCATGTGCTGGCTTCCACAGGAGGACGTCGCTTATGAGTTCGTCCTTGCTTCTCCAGCAGTGTCCCGCGTGTCTTGTCCGTCTTACTCGGATGCTTTGAGTGATATGTGGCAGGTGACCGTACGGCTGTTTTCTCGTAGGGTGTTGTTTCCACGTTTTGTTCAGGATCACCCGCAGCATTCTTGTGCAGCTCCCGTCTAGTTTATTCTCTAGTCGCTTAGTTAGGGTCTAGGTGGTGCATCCATACAGCAGTACTGACACGACAACGGCCTGGAAGAACTGTCTCTTTAACTTGTCTGTGAGATTGGATTTCCATATGATCGTTAATTTATTTATAGCGGCTCATGCTTTTCCTATACGTGCATTAACGTCGTTTTCTGTGGAGGAGATGTTACTGCCTAAGTATCTAAATTGTTCTACAGAGTTTATATATATATATATATATTATATATATATATATATATATATATATATATATATGGATGTGTGTGTATATGATTGTATAATGTTCCACAACAAATAATTATTTGTTATATATTTAGTGTAAAAGAAAATTAAGGTTTTTAAAAAGATTGTGACAGATGTATTTATTAATATGCCATACTCAATGTTGAAATTTTTTTTGTTTAACTTATTTGCGTTGGTATTTCGTTTTCTTTCATTGGTTGGAATTATTAACATTCGAAAAAAAAAGATAAAGCTAATAAAGATTATACAATTTTTTAATGTAATCAAATTTATTAGTCGTTAAATTGTTTTAAATCACGAGTCAAAACTAATTCGTAATTTGGATACGAGTTCAGATCTTCTTATAATTTGACATTTACTAAGCATAGTTTAGTTCGTCAGAAGTATGATACCTCAACTGAGAATCGAACTCATGGTCAATGATTTGCAAGTCAACTTCGCTGACCATTATACCACACGAGTTATCCAGAAATATGCATAGCTTAAGCTTACTCCAAGGCTTTAGGAATTAGGCAGCTTTTAAGTATTGAACTCGGTACCTGCTAACTACCGTAAAAATAAACATGACTTAGATCTAGCACAAGACTATAACTATGAGACAACTATTGAGAATCGAAATTATTACTTAGTAGTAATTATTCCACAAGACTGGCCTGCTATCGATCACGCCAAAGTCCACCATTCTATTTTCTAAGGTTGATCATATACATTTACTTTGCAAAACAATAAAAAACAACGCATAATGTTATAGTCTGGAACAGATATCCATGAAATTTTGTGGGCATTTATTTCTTCATGAAGATTGATAGCTTGTAAAAGTGCACTTTTATATTTAGGGTCCGCCCGTTGTTTTCATTGAAAATTTCTGTATTCTCCGTAAATCTGACGATACATTACGTTGGATAAGAAAATGTTTCCATTTGAAGAGCATTGGAAGTTTATTCATCAGTTACTGGAGTTTGGTTGGTGCTAGTAATACACACACACACATACACACACACACACACACACACACACACACACATATATATATATATATATATATATATATATATATATATATATATATATATAATATATAATATATATATATTTATGTGTGTGTTGTGCGTGTGTGTGTGTGTGTGCATAACCTGAATGAAGGTATTTGCGTTACGCTTCGTCTTTGGAAAGACATGAATCTAATCCAACTGTAATCCACTTTTAAGAATGACTTTATATCGCATCCTTTATGTTAGTAAATTCATGTAAATCCAGAAAAATAATTTGTACTAGGGTGTCGTATGTGGTGTAAAGGTTAGCGAGCTGGGTAAGTAGACGATTGGTAGAGATGTTTATACTTGGATGTGCATATTTCTGGCCTTTTGTTAAACTAAGCTAAGATGAACAAAGGGTATTGGAAAATGGGAATATTTCTTTTCTTTTTATTGGAAAATAGGAATATTTCTTTTCTTTTTTTTATCGTTCTCAACTAGTTTCGACCATAAGTCATCGTCAAGGAGAAAAGGATTTGTTCAAAAATATTTTTTGAAAGTTTAAAAGAAAAAAGGTTTCAAAAGAGTTTATATAACCCGAGAGAAGAATCGAAAATGTACAAGTGTCGTGGCATATACATATGATAGAATCCCTGTCAATCTCGTCGTATGGGGGTCCAATAGTCCAGTTAAAGATGTGAATTGTTGAACTACTTACACAAGTGATTTGTTTATAGAAGCTGTCCAGTGTAGAACCAGCCGTGCTTTTTGGATGACCTAATAATAAAATAATTCTACCATCATATGTCACCCCGCCGAAAGAAAGAAAAAAAATCAGGGAATTAATCGAATTTAATGAAATTTTCAGTGTTGATATATTAATGAATAAAAGATATAATGCACCAGTTATCTTATTTATAAACTTTTGCATTTTTTTCAGGTTTGAAACCACGTATCTTTGAGAATCTGTGTTACGTCTCTAAGATACGTGGTTCAAAGTTAAATGACCTGAAAAAATGTAAAAGTTTTAAAATAAAACAAGTGGTGCATTGTATCTATTATTCATTAAAATATCAACACTGAAAATTTCATTAAATTCGGTTAATTCCCTGATTTTTGGTATTTTTTTTTGTTTCGGCGGGGTGACATACGATGGTGGAATTTAGGTTCGTTAAGTTCGATTTAATCAATAAAACGTTTCTCATTGTTTCTTTTACGTCTAGGTAAGTAGTTTCTGACCTTATACTTGAACAAACAAACAAAAAATAAATAAATAAATAAATACAATCCACAGATCATGTCAATTAACACTTCTTAAATTTTGAATTCAGAGTGTTTCATTTTCCAATATTCAAGGTAGACATGCCGTAAACCAACCAAACCAAACATCCAACAAGATCTTATCCTCTATTAAATATAGATACAGAAATAATCTTCGTTTAACACAGAGGTCACGATAACCATCATTATTTTGCGTTATTGTTGTCGTTGGCTCCATTTCATTTAACTTCGCTATTGATTGTATACATTTAATAATTCTTATGTCGGAGAAGCTTTGTTATTTCGATAAATTTAGGCCAAGCAGCAGATAGTCATGTTATTATATTGCATTCTTTACGTTCTTCAGATTTTATTGGTAATGTATAACTGTACAAAATACAAGAATGAAACTAAAAAATAAAGTTATAATGGAACAAATGAGACAATAGACAAATCTGGTGAAATCGGGGTGAGAACGGCTCTCTTTATCTGAGCTATATTTTTCTCAACCATTATTAGTTATGGGTTTCAGGCAACAATACACTTTGAAAAAAAATAACTTAAGAAAAAACATCTTGCCAATTCAATCTATCAATTATCTATCTAAATTCCACCTGTGGCCTTTCTTATAATATTTTAATACTATGAAATGATACATACAAACGCACAAACACAGACACACACAGACACAACACACGCATACACAGATATATATATATATATATATATATATATATATATGTGTGTGTGTGTGTGTGTGTGTTGTGTGTGTGTGTGTGTGTGTGTATTTGTAATTTTTAGGTGTACAGAATTTTATTACAGCTTAAAAATACCCACTAAAAGATTCATTATTAAAAACTGTTTTTTCCCAATAGAAGGGGGTATATATATATATATATATATATATAATATATATATATATATATATATATATATATATATATTATATATATCCTTCTATTGGAGAAAAATAAACTCCTGACCGAAACACGTGTAAGGTAAATTAATTAAAATATCCTTTTTATCCATTATTTCTCTTTTCAACATATCGTCGGATTCACTTCCATTTTCATTTTACACACACACACACACACGCATATATATATATATATATATATATATATATATATATATATATATATATATATATATATATATACTTATGCTCTTGCGCTGTGCAGTAATATATTCTCTTTTCAACATACCGTCTGATTCACTTCCATTTTCATTTTTACACACACACACACACACACACACACACACATATATATATATATATATATATATATATATATATATATATATATATATATATATATATGAGAGGGATAACTCCGAATTCAAAATTCCTGAGGTCGGTCGTTGATTGGGTTTGTGGCAACCCTTGATGCACCAATTCTTTCCTATCGACTGTGCCAAAATGTGTGGATGGTCCAACACAAGCCTTCACTACTATAAAACAAATCACTGTGTGGGTGTTCCCTATGTGTATGAACCTCGTGCGTTGAAAATCGACGAGAGAGTCCATAATATATAATATATTATATATATATATATATATATATATATATATATATATATATATTATATATGCTACTTGTACTCCTGTGCTGTGCAGTAATATATTCTACTTCCGGGTGAAGTGCCAAGAATATTTAGTACTGAATAATTTAACTTGCTGAATAAATTCCCTCTGACGATTGCTTTTTTTTATTTAAAGAACACGTTTGAAACTATCAGTAATTGAATAGACCTAAGTAATTGAGATTTAAATTGGTTTTAGCTTTTATACTGCACAGCATTTGAGAACGTTTTTATTTATAGTACAGTAGAAATCTAACTACTAGAACTCAAAACACAAACTAACCCATTGCTTATTTAAATGGAAATATCCTTTGACGACTAGCAAACGATTATACACTTTCCATCCACGGAGGTAATGGCGAAAAATCGGAGTACTTTATAAAAAAAAATATGCGTATATATATATTTATATGGAGGCGCATGGGCTAGTGGTTAGAGTCGTGGAAATTTGGACTCGTCGATTCGATTTCAATTCCTAGACGAAGCTATTAGTATTTCACATACCGCTAATATGAATCCATATATTCTCCTCCAGCTATGGGTTAAATAGTAGGGCAGACTGGGCCCTTCAGCCTTGGGTAGGTAACCAGTCTAGGAGAAGGATAACTCTGAATTCAAAATCCCCTCCAGCTATGGGTTAAATAGTAGGGCAGACTGGGCCCTTCAGCCTTGGGTAGGTAACCAGTCTAGGAGAGGGATAACTCTGAATTCAAAATTCCTGAGGTCGGTCGTTGTTTGGGTTTGTGGCAACCTTCGATGCACCAATTCTTTCCTATCAACTGTGCCAAAAATTGTGGATGTTCCAACACAAGCCTTCCCCACTATAAACAAATCACTGTGTGGGTGTTCATTGTATGTATAAACCCTCATGCGTCGAAAATCGACGAGAGAGTCCATAATATATCTAGTAAAAACTTGTCAGAATTATCCTTATCATCCGTTAGGAGAAACCAAGGTAGGTAATTTCTGAATCTTTCAGCTTTACTATCATTGATATACTCTACTTAGTTTATTAAGCCCTTTAGTATATTTAACTTTGGCAACTCTTTCGATATTTTTTCTTATCGCCATTAGAATAGTGGGAGTTGAATATTTTCAGGTGGTGCATATGTTTTGTTTTTTTTTCTTTTTTTATGTATTTTTTCTCCATGCATAAATTTTATTTTGTAATGATTTTTTTAACGTCATTTTATTTTGTAATGATTTTTTTAACGTCATCAGAGTTTATTTATATATACTAGTACAAAATAAAAAACACCCTCCGGGCGATGTAAAAATAGATCTTTGAAACATATTGCTTGAGGGGTGGGAGTAAAAAATTCAATGTCAGCGAGTTTGTACCCTAAGTAAGTAAAATCATCAAATTCATTAAAGGATTAAAAAATAAAACAATTTGAAATGTAAACTTTAAATATGTATTAAAATAAAACAAACTATACATAGATATATAATACCAGTCATGTATGAATTAAAACTTGTTTTAAAAAACAATGAGGACTGTCTAATGTTGCATGTTCAAATTTTGAGTGTTATGACGATTTTGTTATGACGATTTTGGTTAATGTGGCTTAAGCAGTGACGTAATTTTTATTACAGACTAAAGCCTGAAGCGAATCTCCATTATATATATATATATATATATAGGGTCATCCACAGACACGTGTTTCGACTTATCAAGTCTCTTCAGTGTGGCTAGACATTTTGTAAGCTACCTACAGCTGGAATTGAAATCCGATCGGTTGGGTGTCAGTCCGGCACCTTAACCATTAGGCTGTCTTCACTTACAGAATGGGAAGAGGATTTTAACTGTTTTGATACAAACATTGCTTTGTGTGTAAAGGCCATCACAGAGTGCTCTATTCCTTATATAGAAGAGCGTCGTGTTTACGCTTGAGTTGGCGGCCGTCAGCGAAATCCCCCCCCCAGAGTGCTCAACCCTAGGGGATGGGGAGCATATATAGGATCATCCATATATATATATATATATATATATATATAACTGTCGAGTTAAAGCAACTTCTAAATATCATAGAGCTGCCACCATGGTTTAATGTTGCCTCTGTGTTTTTGGGGAGGAAAGCGTCACCTTTCCTGCGCCAAATCTTCTGTATATGTTCAAAATAGTTGTTTCATCACTCCATAGTACTTGTTCCCAAAAGTAATTTTCTTTGTCCAACGACATTTTGGTAAAATTAAACGAAGCAACAATATGACATTTGTGAAGAGTGGTTCATGGCGTCGGTTTCCATACACACCATTTCTATGTAAACAACGTTGTATTATGTGAACGCTTACGCTGATACCCATCACATCTAAAATTTTAGCGATGTTTTCCAAAAAACTTTGGGTTTATATTAACATGGAGACACAGTTTGCGTGCAGTTCTCGGTGACTATTTCGATTTTCTACCACGCCCAGGCAAATTCTGTGTCGTGTCAAACTGTTTAAACTTCTTTATAACGAACTGCACCGTATGTTGTATACCCTTTCTTTACTTCTATTATTCTTCTGCTCATCTTTGGTATCTTACGTTCTTCTTCTAGCGTCTGGACTTCTATTTCTCTGTGCTTGCTGGTTGATCGTCCTTGATTCATTTCTTCTTCTAGGTCAGTCTTGTTGCCAAGACATTCATCAACCACAAAACCATATTATTTATTTAAACTTTTATTTATTTATCTAACATCTTCATCTAACACATCGCGCGTGTGCAGGTGAGCTTCAGCTAGAGCAGATAGGCCTTATCTGCCTGACGTCCAAGCTGAAACTGAGAGCCAACCAGGTCCTCACGTATTTCGCAAGTTTTCTGTAATATTCCATGGAAAGTCCCGCCCGTGATATTAAAAGGGGCCATCCCTTCAGAAATACTGGGGGTTGACAATAATCTATGCATAGATTATGTAACACGTAGATATAGTGATACCTAACCGGTTTGAAATAGAGCTGTAACTATTTCCCGACTTGTAGAAGTTAATAATTCTCTGTCTCAAGTTGATGTCAAGATCCTTTTGTCTTCCCATCTTATTATTTGCTGGAATTATCACAAATGTTCTACCGAATAGAGAGTCTAGAAGGCTTCGCCTATAACATAATTATGTAGATTGCTTATACTTACACGAACCAATTAATTTAAGACGATATTTTTTTACAGTAAGAATAATTTTGTCTTTTCAAATTTTGCATTATTCGCCTGGAAAATTTGTTTTTTTTTAACCTAGTGTTTCCTTGTGCTTATTAACTTAAAAAACTTTAGATTACGAGAAATGGATAAAAATATTCATAATTGGTGGGCGTAAATGATTTCGTCGTTAACTGTATATATATATATATATATAATATATATATATATATATATATATGTATATATATACATATATATATATATATATTATATTGTGTGTGTGTGTGTGTGTAAATGTATTTTGTATATGCACATATATATATGTATATATATATATTGTGTGTATGTGTACTATATATTTGTATATATACATATATATATATATATGTATATATATGTGTGTGTACATATATATATATATTATATATATATATATATATATATATATATATATATGTCTTTTGACGAGGTTTTAATAAGCTTATACTATTATCATTGACTCGAGGTGAAAAAGTGATCTAAAAGTTAAAATTCATGCTATGAATGGTACGTTGTTTCTAACTCTTAACCCCGCCATAGTCTGACAATTTTGAAATGTCTAGTTTTATATTTTAAGCCGATGACACTTAAACTGTTTAAAATTAGAATATACCAAACTATTTATCTATTTCATTCAAAGCTATATTGGGAATATAATCTTACAATATCAGTAGCAAAAGCGTGACCTAGACAGTCATGCTTTTCCAATTGACTGTACTGTAGATCTGTACTAGTGCATCTTTAAGAGTAAATGAAATGCTCCTTATATACATACACAGATGCAACTTCAGTAACTAATTTACAAGCTTAATAACACACACATATACATACAGACAAGTAGGAAGCGCGTGGTGTAATGGTTAAAGTCATGGGAAATGGACTCGTCGCTCCGAGTTCAAATCCTGGACGCGCTAAATGCATTTCACTTAGCGCTAATACCCTTGGGAAAGGTATGAATCCTACTCTCCCTCCAGCTATGGATAAATAGTAGGGCAGACTGGGCTCTTTAACCTTGGTTAGGCAACCGGTCTAGGAGAAGGAAAACTCTGAATTCAAACCTGTTAAACTCCGCTTAAGAAACTGACCTTATGTCACATCCTGCTCGTGCGGAGGGGTTGGTAAATATATATACATACAGACACAAATATATATAATAATTATATATATATATATATGGGTGTGTGTGTGTGTATTCAAGGGTTGTCAGGTCAAAAAGTTCTAAGCCTCACCCAGAAAGAAGGGACACTCCTTATAAAACTAGAAAGATTAATTCAGATTTGTGCATACAAAGATGGAAGGTTTGTAACAGATCTAAAAATAGACAAAACAGAGGCAGTCATAAGGCATCTGGGTGAGGGTTACATCTTTTCGAATGGCCCTCGTACACACACATACACATAAATGGTGTATATATATATATATATATATATATATATATATATAATATATATATATATTGATGTTTTTGTGGGCAATTTCGATTTGCCTTTTTACCAGGTCATACCGGTAAGCATATGTGGTGGTGTCGTACTGAGCTGCTGGATCGTGTATTTTAGCCGCATTTTCTCTTTTAAACATGTTTGGTAGAACTCGAGTGACAATTATATATTTTTATAATTATATATCTATATATCTATATATCTATATGTCAATATATATATATATATATATATATATATAATATATATATGTGTGTGTGTGTGTGTGTGTGTGTGTGTGTGTATAACTTATTGGTAAAACATTGCGGTAAGAGAAAAACAGGCAAATATTTTGATAGTAAAAATATACTACCAAACATTTTAGTCGGATTCTTGCCCAGATGAACTACTAAAAAAACTATTAGTAGGTATATCTGACTCATTAGGTTTAACACAGACACCACACACAAATACACACACATATATATCAATATATATATATATATATATATATATATATATATATGTGTGTGTGTGTGTGTGTGTGTGTGTGTGTGTGGTATTTAATATAATTAATATAAATAGCTACAAAAATAAAAAGTTTGTAAACATAAATCAGACGCAATGTTTATGCAGATTATATTCTTTTTGGACATAGTCATTTACTATGAACGCACACATGGCAAATACCATCATGTGATACATTATTCCACACCGAAACCTTTCAAAGTTTTACGGTAATATTTGATACACCCCCGTCGATATCGCTATCCAAGGAGACAGTTAAACCGTTGCCTACCTACAAGGATGATTTGTTTATAATGGTGAAAACATGTGTAGAACCAACGACGCTTTTTAGATTAGCTGATAACAGATGAATGGTCCAGCAATGTGCAATTAATATTGCTAAGGTTTTTAATTAACAGTTTTCCTTTCTCCTAGATCGATTCCCTTATGAAGACCTCTGAACCCAGTTTATCCTACCACTTCGTAATGGTCTCCAATGATTTAGAAAGAAGACTTATGGAAATAAGAGGAAGAATAAGGAGCATCCAGACCAGAGCATTGCAAAGATCTGCTAGAATACTCATAGGTTCAGGATTTCTATGAGTATTCTAGCCGATCATTCCATAATGATATTTGCTGGTGTGGATGGTCCTTATTCTTCTTCTGACGTCTATAAGTTTTTTTTCTAAAACCTTATGTCTGTTCCAAAGGAAACCAACTACAAATTATGTCACCCTCACCATATACCACGGCTTTTTCCAGTTATCTGACAAGACTTGTTGTCAATCAGATTCCAGTGAAAGACTACCAGTCGTAAGGAAAGATAATAATAATAATAATAATAATAATAATAATAATAAATAATAAAAGCTGTGTAAAATATGAGGAGGAAAGTGATACCAACTGTAGTTGGTACACTGGGAATGGTCCCAAAAACTTAGGAAAAAGACTGGAGGAACTGGAAATTAGAGAAAGAATTGAAACCCATCCAGACAATGCGTTTCTGCAATCGGCTAGAATACTGGGAGACCCGAGGGAGACTTGTTATCACTCAGACTCAAGTGAAAGACCATCAGCTAACGCCGGTGTGAAAGACTCTATAATAATATAATAATAATAATATAATAATTCTGTTGGCTCAACTTTTCATTTCAGATACTCAACACAGATGAATCATCCCCGGAACAAATAAATGATCAGTACACCATTGTATAAAACAAGGGTTGATGATCAACCATATATGCATGTAGGCTGCTGTTGCTTTCCTTGTTCTTCCAGATATTCATGGGAAAATGGTGGTGTTGCAGCCGAGAGACGACCCAGTGATGGTGGTGTTGCAGCCGAGAGACGACCAGTGGTGGTGGTGGTGCAGCCGAGAGACGACCAGTGATGGTGGTGGTGCAGCCGAGAGACGACCTAGTGATGGTGGTGGTGCAGCCGAGAGACGACCCAGTGATGGTGGTGGTGCAGCCGAGAGACACCCAGTGATGGTGGTGTGCAGCCGAGAGACGACCCAGTGGTGGTGGAGCCGAGAGACGACCAGTGATGGTGGTGTTGCAGCCGAGAGACGACCCAGTGGTGGTGGTGGTGCAGCCGAGAGACGACCCAGTGATGGTGGTGTTGCAGCCGAGAGACGACCCAGTGATGGTGGTGTTGCAGCCGAGAGACGACCCAGTGGTGGTGGTGGTGCAGCCGAGAGACGACCCAGTGATGGTGTGTTGCAGCGAGAGACGACCCAGTGGTGGTGTGGTGTGGTGGTGGTGGTTGCAGCCGAGAGACAACCCAGTGATGGTGGTGTTGCCCGAGAGACGACGAGTGATGGTTGAGCCGAGAGCGACCCAGTGGTGGTGGTGGTGCAGCCGAGAGACGACCCAGTGGTGGTGGTTTGTGGTGGTTGGTGCAGCCAGAGAGACGACCAGTGATGGTGGTGTTGCAGCGAGCGACGCCGTGGTGGTGGTGGTGCAGCCGAGACGACCCAGTGGTGGTGGTGTTGCAGCCGAGAGACGACCCAGTGATCGGTGGTGTTGCAGCCGAGAGACGACCCAGTGGTGGTGGTGTGCAGCCGAGAGACGACCCAAGTGATGGTGGTGTTGCAGCCGAGAGACGACCAGTGGTGGGTGGTGGTGCAGCCGAGAGACGACCCAGTGATGGTGGTGTTTGCAGCCGAGAGACGACCCAGTGATGGTGGTGTTGCAGCCGAGAGACGACCCAGTGGTGGTGGTGGTGCAGCCCGAGAGACGACCCAGTGATGGTGGTGGCAGCCGAGAGACGACCCCAGTGATGGTGTGGTGCAGCCGATGATGGTGGTGTTGCAGCCGAGAGACGACCCAGTGATGGTGGTGTTGCGCGAGAGAGACCCAGTGGTGGTGTGGTGCAGCCGAGAGACGACCCAGTGATGGTGTGGTGCAGCCGAGAGACGACCCAGTGATGGTGGTGGTGCAGCCGAGAGACGACCCAGTGAGGTGGTGTTGCAGCCGAGAGACGACCCGTGTGGTGGTGGTGCAGCCGAGAGACGACCCAGTGATGGTGGTGTTGCAGCCGAGAGAGACCCAGTGGTGTGGTGGTGCAGCCGAGAGACGACCCAGTGATGGTGGTGGTGCAGCCGAGAGACGTCCTAGTGATGGTGGTGGTGCAGCCGAGAGACGACCTAGTGAGGTGGTGGTGCAGCCGAGAGACGACCCAGCGGTGGTGCAGCCGAGAGAACGACCCAGAGCCGAACAAAGAAAAGTGTGGACCAGAGAAAATAACACACAAGTACTCTATTGTTACTTTAAGAGCAACCCAACACAGAGATGTTATAGAAAGAGAATGCTTCAAATTTGGGAATGACAAAGTAATTTCAGCACAACCAGCTAAAGACTGGCAGACCAGGCACAAATTATGAATGACAACAAGAGTACATTACCATCCCTAAGAAACATAGAATGGAAAAAAGTCAAGAAAGAAACGGAAAAAATAAACAAAATATTAGCGAACATCCCACATTGAAGATTACACAAGGAAGAGCAAAGACAAACTACTTATGGCGGCCAACAATAGTAGAAACGGCAGATGGACAAACAGAAAAACAACAAAGACTAGAAAACAAAAATGGGAAGAAAAAACAATCATACGGACGCTTCAAACGACAAATAGAAGAGGTTGCACATGAAAAGACTTGGACATGGTTAAGAAAGGGAAACCTCAAAAGAGAACAGAATCACTTATAATTGCTGCACAAAATAATGTCATAAAGACAAACTACATCAAAGCGAAATTGATAAGACCCAACAGAATAGTAAGTGTAGACTTTGCGGTAATAAAGATGAGACTGTAAATCATATACTCTGCGAATGTAGCAAACTAGCACAACGAGAATACAAAGCTAGACAGACTGGTTGGGAAGGTGATCCACTGGGAATTATGCAAAAAATTAAATTTTGACCACACAACAAAATGGTATATGCATAAACCAGAATCTGTTCTTGAGAACAAACGCACAAAATTCTCTGGACTTTGAGATAAAAACGGATCACCTTATCCCCAGCAAGAAGGCCAGACCTAGTATTGATAAACAAAAAGAAAGAACTTGTCAACTGGTGGATTTTGCAGTGCCAGCAGATCACAGGGTGAAGTTAAAGAAAAATGAAAAAATAGACAAATATCTGGACCTTGCCAGAGAACTGAAAAGTTATGGAATATGAAAGTGAAAGTGATACCAATTGTGGTTGGTGCACTTGGAACAGTCCCAAAGGATTGAAAAAAGGGTTTGGAAAGTTTGGAAATCAGAGGAAGGATTGAAACCATTCAGAACACTGCACTGCTGCAATCTGCCAGAATACTCAGAAGAGTCCTGGAGACCTGAGGAGACTTGCTGTCACTCAGACTCCAGTGAAAGACCATCAGCTAACACTGATGTGAAAACTCAAAAGGAATAATAATAATAATGAAATCTGGTAACAAAAATGTGAAGAAAACATCTGTATGGATACTTCAAGCGATAAACTAAGGAAATCTGAAGAGAGACGCACATTCAGATGTTTTTTGTTTTTTTCTGCTTTATCTTTTCTTTTCGTTTGTTTTGTTTTGTTTTTTTATTGGGGGGTTGTGAAGGGGTCTCTGAGGAAAACGAGATTGGATTTCGTCTTGAAATCTTCTGTAACATTTACTGACACGAACCCCTAGACATCATAAACATTTTATCAGTGTTCTGACGACGGTCTTTATTGATTGGGTGTTGATTTTTTTTTCAAGATATTCTTCATTTCAGATTATTGAAATTTGGCCAAATAATGTTTGATCTATCCTGGGTCAGATGTTTTTTAATCGATGGCGAGGCTCCAGTTATGGAGCTCAGGGGATTGTGAAATCACTTCTTTGTTGCCATTATTCCCAGGCCCACTCTGACCCCAAGTGGTATTCATATATATCTGATATAATGTTTAAAACTGTGCTGTAGAAAATGAATGTTTTCTCTCTAAGATATATTAATGTTAACTGCGAAAAGATGATTTAGACCATCATCACATGTCACGCTGTCAGCGCGGATATCCATGACAATCTCTTTCCATCCGTCCCTATCACTCATCATTCTCGGAAGGTCCTCTGTGCTGCATCCTGTATCCGCACAGAGCTGATCAATGTACGTCTTTGCTGGTCGGCCCACACTGGTGGTGTCCATGTGCTGCTTCCACAGGAGGACGTCGCTTATGAGTTCGTCCTTGCTTCTCCAGCAGTGTCCCGCGTGTCTTGACCGTCTTACTCGGATGGTTTGGGTGATATGTGGCAGGTGACCGTACAGCTGTTTTCTCGTAGGGTTTTTTCCACGTCTTGTTCAGGATCACCCGCAGCATTCCCGTGCAGCTCCATCTAGTTATTCTCTAGTCGCTTAGTTAGGGTCCAGGTGGTGCAGCCATACAACAGTACTGACACGACAACGGCCTGGAAGAACTGTCTTTTTAACTTGTCTGAGATTGGATCTCCATATGATCGTTAATTTATTTATTGCGGCCCATGCTTTTCCTATACGTGCATTAACGTCGTTTTCTGTGGAGGAGATGTTGCTGACTAAGTATCTAAATTGTTCTACAGAGTTAAGGAGTTTGCCATCGATGGTTGAGATGTCGCTTTTGTTTTTGAAAGACATGAACTCAGTTTTATCAGAGTTGACGTACAGGCCGAAATTTTGTGCAGCCTTTTCTAGGCTGTGTAGTAAAGATTCGGCTTGTGCAGGTGTATTTGCGAGTAGTACCAGGTCTTGTAAAAACACCCTTCTCTTTATTCTGCGAGAAATAGATACACAGTCGGTGACTTCTGTATTTCACACCAACAATCGCCAACCCAGTATCAATTTATTTTATGGATAATTAATATCATTACGCGTATGAATTTAAAATTCAATCACGAAGTAAAAGGGTTAAAATTATTTTAAATATTTTTTTATCTTAAAACATTAGTATTGTCACAAGGTATGAAGTGATTACCGGTTTAAATGGGGGAAGTTCAATATTGTAGTGGGTAACGTGCTGGACTGTGACATCGTAATTTCTGACTTCAGTCACGTTATTACGTTCACTTTCAAACAAATACCCTTGGAAAAGGTATGAACCCCCTCATCCGCAGGTATGTGTTAGATACTACCACGAATGTTCTTCTCTAGAGATGAATTTTAGCAATTAGTTATTTATCCGCGAAGGTTGAATTTACATTAAACAAAAAATTGATCTATAAACCAAACATGTTTAAAAGAATTGTGATTTTTTATACATTGGTACATAAAACATTGATATTCACATTTTAAAAGAATAGTTAATTCTTTGCAGATTACTATCATTAATAGGAATAGTTACTTGAAACTATATAACACTGAGCCAGTTATTCATATTAAGAATAGTTAATTGAATATATATAATACTTAGCTTATTACTATCATTAAAAAATAATATAGTTACTTGAAACTATATAACACTGAACCAGTTATTTATATTAAGAATAGTTAATTGAATATATATAATACTTAGCTTATTACTATCATTAAAATAATAATAGTTACTTGAAACTATATAACACTGAGACAGTTATTTGTATTAAGAATAGTTAATTAAGATCTATAATACTTAGCAGATTACTATCATTAAAATAATAATAGTTACTTGAAACTATATAACACTGAGCCAGTTATTCTATTAAGAATAGTTAATTGCTCAAGTGTTATATAGTTTTCAAGTACTATTATTATTTTAATGATTAGTAATCTGCTAAGTATTATAGATTTGAATTAACTATTGCTTATACAAATAACTGTCCAGTGTTATATATTTTCAAGTAACTATTATTATTTTCTGATAGTAATAAGTAAAGTATTATATATTTCAAATTAACTTTCTTAATATAAAATAACTGTTTTCAGTGTTATATAGTTTCAAGTACATTATTATTTTAATGATAGTAATAGCTAAGTATTATATATATTTCAATTAACTATTCTTAATATGATACTGGCTCAGTGTTATATAGTTTGCATAACTATTCTATTTAATGAATAGTACTCTGCAAAGAATTAACTATTCTTTTAAATGTGAAATATCATGTTTTATGTACCAATGTATAAAAAATCAACAATTCTTTTAAAACATTTTGGTTTATAGATCAATTTTTTGGTTTAAATGTAAATTCAACCTTCGCGATAAATAACTAATTGCCTAAATTCATCTTGAGAAGAAACATTCGTGGTAGTATCCTAAACATACCTGCGGGATGAGGGTTCATACCTTTTCCAAGGGTATTGTTTGAAAGTGAATCGGTAATAACGTGACTGAAGTCAGAAATTACGATGTCACAGTCCAGCACGTTACCCAATAACAATATTGAACTTCCCCCATTTAAACCGGTAATCACTTCATACCTTGTGAGGCAATACTAATGTTTTAAGTAAAAATATTTAAAATAATTTTACGCCTTTTAATTCGTGATTGAATTTTAATTCATACGCGTAAATGATATTAATTATCCATAAAAATAAATTGATACTGGGTTGGCGATTGTTGGTGTGAAATACAGAAGTCGACCGACTGTGTATCTATTTCTCGCAGAATAAAGAGAAGGGTGTTTTTTACAAGACTGGTACTACTCGCAAATACACCTGCACAAGCCGAATCTTTACTAACACAGCCTAGAAAAGGCTGCACAAATTTCGGCCTGTACGTCAACCTGATAAAACTGAGTTCATGTCTTTCAAAAACAAAGCGACATCTCACCAATCGAGGCAAGCTCTAACTCTGTAGAACAGATTTAGATACTTAGTCAGCACATCTCTCCACAGAAAACGCGTTAATGCTACGTATAGGAAGCATGGGCCGCAATAAATAAATTAACGATCATATGGAGATCGCAATCTCAGACAAGTTAAAAGGACAGTTCTTCCAGGCCGGTTGTTCGTGTCAGTTACTTGTTGTATGGCTGCAGGCCAACCTGGACCTAACTAAGCGACTAGAGAATAAACTAGATGGGAGGCTGCACGGGAATGCTGGGCGGGTGATTTCCTGAAACAAGACGTTGGAAAAAACACCCTACGAGAAATCAGCTTGTACGGTACCTGCCACATATCACCCAAACCATGCCGAAGTAAGACGGTCAAGACACGCGGGACACTGGCTGGAGAAGCAAGGACGAACTCATAAGCACGTCCTCCGTGGAAGCCAGCACCATGGACACACCAGTGTGGGCCGACCGCAAGACGTACATTGATCAGCTCTGTGCGGATACAGGATGCAAGCACAGAGGACCATTCGCGAGAATGATGAGTGATAGGGACGGATGGAAAGAGATTGTCCATGGAAATCCGCGCTGACAGCGTGACTGATGATGATGGTCTAAATCATCTTTTCGCAGTTAACATTAATATATCTTAGAGAGTAAACATCATTTTCTACAGCAACAGTTTTAAACATTATATCAGGATATATATGAATACCACTTGGGTCAGAGTGGGCCTGGGAATAATGGCACAAAGAAGTGATTCACAATCCCCTGAGCTCCATAACTGGAGCCGTCGGCCTCGTTAAAAACATCTGACCGCAGGATAGATCAAACATTATTTGGCGCAAATTTCAATAATTGAATGAAAGAATATCTTGAAAAAAAAATCAACAACCAATCAATAAAAGACGCGTCCGTCAGAACACTGATAAAATGTTTTGATGTCTAGGGGTTCGTGTAGTAAATGTTAACAGGAAGATTTGCAAGACGAATCCATCTCGTTAATCAGAGCCCCTTCACAACCCCCCAATAAAAACAAAAACCAAACGAAAAAGAAACGATAAAGAGAAAAAACAAAAACATCTGAATGTGCGTCTCTCTTCAGATTTCCTTAGTTTATCG
>CM042142.1:33611590-33616590 GCA_023376005.1 Doryteuthis pealeii
AAAGATATCGAATAGTTGGAACAGGTGGGTTTCTGTGAAACGGAAACGGTGTTTGACGGAAATAATTTCTTATATCAATTCGCCTTCCGAACCATGGTAGTAAAAACACTCATATTTACATATGGGTTTGTGCAGGATTCACTTGTTTAGTCGATTTATTTCCCCCCGTCAACTCCTTAATTGACGTGCATCAAATTTTTGTGGCGTGGATAGATAAGTTAGTTTACAGTTTTATTGATATATGGATCTTTTGCGAAGTTTTTCACATCAGTCGTAATTGGTGGTTTCATTAAAATCTGAGTGATTACAGTTCTGCCAGATCATCGAGTTCTTTGATCTCCTAGGAGTGGTTGCTTTAAAGAATGGTAAAGGGTCCCAGTGTGTCCAATTAGCGAAAGCGAAATAATGGTGGGCTGATATTTGTGTGAATTTATCTTTTCTTTTCTCTCTCTCTCTCTCTTTCTCTCTCTCTCTCGTCTCTCTCTCTCTCTCTCTCTCTCTTTATCTATCTATCTATCTATCTATCTTCTTTACACACACCACAGTATATATATATATATATAATATATATATTATATATATTTATATATATATGAGGTAAGTAAACAAACAAAATGTGTTATTTTTTATATGGCTTTAAGCCGACAATTTTTGGAGGATTGTGCTTAATTGAAATCGTACCTAATTTTGAAAATTCATAGTTAAGAATTAATGAATTTTAGGCGGGCATATATGTTCAAATGTAACGGCTAAACGAATCGAGAAAATGTCAATGCACATTTCGACCATTTAGGTTTCATCAGCAGGTAATAGACATGGAAGACTGCTCCGTGTGTGACTCGAAACCTCGACTGTCAAACTGACAGGCAAAGTCTCTAATCGTTACACTTAGCTTGCCAATTCCACATTCTTTATATATATAATATAATGAAATAATGTGTGAGTGTGTTGTGTGTGTGTGTGTGTGTGTGTGTGTGTGCATGCGCGGCGTATGAAATATTATTTCACTCCATTTCAAGTTTTTCACACCCGTCTTAGTAGGTGGTTCACTGGAAGCTGAGTGATAGTAGTCTCCTCAGGTCTTCCAGGACTATTCTAAGTGTTCTAGCCGATCTTAACAGTGCTAGTAGTTGGGTAGTCTCGATTTTTCCTCTGATTTCCAGTTCACTCAGACTCTTTACATACCCTTATTGACTGTTTCAAGGGCAACCAAATTACATTGGCTTCGACCCTTCACTTCATGTTCCACAGTTTTTTTTAGTTCTCTGCAAGGTTCATATATTTTTAAAATCTTTTCGCTTTCTTTCAAACATTCTTTCCGGTTATCGGCCTGGACGGCAAAATCTATGACAAGTTCTATTCTTGTTAATGTTAGGTTTGATGATGGGCGCATTTGTTTGCGCGGGAAGTACGAAAAGACAAGGAAAAATTGAACTGGAAAGAAACCAATAGATAGCACTAGACAAAATCTTAGTATAACAAAAGAAGTGTAAAAAAGACCTTCATCTGGACAAACGGAATTTGAACAAAGAGAGAAGGACTTCCGGTCATAGGAACAAAAGATGTGTGGGCGGTCGTCAATTACTTAAGCGGTCCATCAGACAGCCCGAGAGGCAGACCCCAGAGAGACGGCGAGCAGAGCGGACTGGGTGACCGCTGACACGGTCGAATCGCTGCCAGCGAGCAGGAGGCGCGCCCACCAACCTTCCACACACCAGCAGTAGTAGTGCCCCATTATCAATGCCGTCAAACCGCACCACCACGTACAGCCGAGATGAGAGATAAAGTCAAATCTCCCTACTACATAGAGCATTGCTGTGATCCCTTTAAGCGACCACTAGATACATCGTCTTAGGGGTTAGAAACGATCCTCCGACTGTAACAGCAACGTATACGAGTCAGAGTAGCGTGAGTTTGAAGATGCCAGTATATGAACATGTACGATTTTGTTTTGCCTTGAGTCGAGCGCTATGCAACATCTTGTTAATAAACATTAGGTCTGGTCATCTGTCCGGGATTTATATCTCAAAGTCCCAAGATATTTGTCTCATGTTCCAGTACCTATTTTTAACTCATTGCACTCGGTTTCCGGTTGACACCGGGGGCCCAGCGAGCTTCGGGGGCCGCTGGACTCGCCGAGAGTTTAATAATAGCGACGATCCCAGGGGCTATCCCCCCGGGCAACGACGCAATTTTGTTCTTTCCCACCCATGAGCTTCGGCTTTGTGGGTGGGCCCACGTTAAAACGAAGGGCCTTGTGCCCAGTCCATACAGTGCGTTTTGAGACAAATAATCCTCATGTTCCAGAATGAATTGCAGTTTGTGCATATGCCGTATGGTTGTATGGTTAAGAAATATTGACTTCATAATGATGATTTTTTGAAAGTTAAAAAGGTAAATTTTATTGAACGCACAAACCATTATTTAAAGTGGAAATGAAAGTTATTGTCAGTTTTTATCAATGATTCAATATTCGATAAAAACAAAAACCGTTGGTTAAAATAATGCTTAAATGAAAAAAAAACTAATCGAAAAAATAAATGGCGGACTAAAGTAAGATTTAAAATGATAGAAATGATTGAAAAAAAATTCTCTGAAAAAGTAAAGTGTGGATATGAGGAGAATGAATGAAAAGACAATCATTGGATGAACTAATTGTTAAAAATAACATCAGCGTTTGAATTTTCTTTTAATAGAAAGACAGGAACGTTGTAAATTGATAAAAATGGAGGAAGAAAAATAAAGAAAGAATAATAGCACTAGAAAGAAAGGAAGAAATGAGGAAAGCAAAAAGGGAACTTTGTCAAAAAAGAAAATGAATGCAAAAGAAGAAAGAATTAAAGAAAGAAAAAAGGAAAGGAAAACGTGACGAGAAAGAGAAAGGAAATTATTATTTAATAATGGAGATTCGCTTCCGGTTTTTGTCTGTAACAAAAATTACGTCACTGCTTACGTCACATTACCCAAAATCGTCATAACATAGAATAAAATGTATTCTATGTTATTTTGAGTGTATTTATTGAATAAATACACTCAAAATTTGAACATGCAACATTAGACAGTCCTCATTGTTTTTTAAAACAAGTTTTAATAAATGCATGACTGTTATTATATATCTACATATAGTTTGTTTTATTTTAATGCATATTTAAAGTTTATATTTCAAATTGTTTTATTTTTTAATCCTTTAATGAATTTGATTACTGACTTAGGGTACAAACTCGCTGACATTCAATTTTTTACTCCCACCCCTCAGGCAATATGTTTCAAAAATTTATTTTACATCCCCCGGAGGGTGTTTTTTATTTTGTACTAGTAGAAATAATTAAGAGAGTTGGACGAAAAAAAAAAGGAAGAAAGAAAAGAAAACTAAAAAGAAAGAAAAAAATTAGTGAAATCAAAGTTTTTAGAGAAGTCAAAAAGCATTAACTAATCACGGAATTTATTTTAGAAAGAAAACAACAAATCAATTTAAAACTTCAATAAGAAAAAAGAAAAAGAAAAAGAAAAAAGAGAAAGAAAGAAAAAGAGAAAGAAAAAAGAGAAAGAAAAAAAAGAGAAAGAAAAAAAGAGAAAGAAAACACATAAAGAAAGAAGAAAAGAAAGTAGAAATAGAAAACAAAGAAAGTTGTAAAGAAAAAGAAAAAGATAAAGATAAAAACGATAGTAAAAGACAATCTAAAGTAGAATAATTGGTCAAAAAAGAATAAAAGAAAAAAAGAACTTAGTCGAAGAGAAATAGAAAGAAAACAAATAAATAAATAAAAGAAAGAAAGGTAGAACAAAAAAAAGAAAGAAAGAAATAAAGAGAAGACAAAGAAAAGAGAAAAAAGCAAATTTAAAAAATTAAAAAAGATAAAACAGCGAAAGATAGAATAAAAAGACAAAGAAAGAAAGAAAAGCAAACGACGAAGAAAAATGGATAAACGAAAGAAAGAAAGAAAGAAAGAAAGAAGAAAGAAGATATAAACAGAAAAATGGATTTTTTTTTAAAGAGAGACAGGCAAAAAGGAAGTTAGAAGGAAATAAGACATAAGAACAAAGAATAAATTACGAAAGAAAGACCAACAAGAATAAAAAGAGAATAAAAAGAAAGAAAGAAAGAAAGTAGTTAAAGATAAACAAAAAAGAAACACAGTAAAGAAAAAATATAAAAGTAAAACAAAAGGAAATAAGAAAGAAAGAAAGAAAGAACGAAAGAGGGAAAAAGAAAGAAAGAAAGAAAGAAAGAAAGAAAGAAAGAAAGACGGGAACAGAGGATTTATAAAAATGTAAGAAAGAAAGGAAGCGAGGATAATATGATCAATGACCTAACAAAGAAAAAAAGAAAGGAAGAAAGAAATAAAATAAGAAAAAAGGAAGGAAAGAACGAAAGAAAAAAGTAATGACACAATAAAAGATTTACAAAAAAAGTAAGGAATAAAGGAAGTGAGAATGATATTATCAATGACCTAACAAAAAGAAAGAAGAAAGAAAGAAGGAAGCTAAGAAAGGACTTACAAAAATGGAAGAAAGAAAGTGAAAACAATATTATCAATTGTCTGTCAAAGAAAGAAAGAAAGAAAGAAAGAAAGAGAAGACTTGTAAAAAGGAATAAAGAAAGGGGCCGAGGATAATATTAAAAAGCCTGACAAAGAAAGAAAGAAAGAAAGAAGCTAACAAAGGATTTTTTAAAAAGAAAGAAAGAAAGGTAACGAGTTTTACATTATCAATTGGCAAAAGAAAGAAAGAAAGAAAGAAAGAAGCCTACAAAGGATATACAAAAAGAAAAAAAAGAAGTTAGGATGATTTTATCAATGGTCTGACAAATAATAAATAAAGTAAGAAGCCAATAAAGGATTTACCAAAAAGAAAAAAATGGAAGTGAGTGAGGAAGATTTTATCAATGACCTGACAAAGAAAGAAAGAAAGAAAGAAAGAAAAAGAAAAAGAAAAAGAAAAAGAAAAAAGCCAACAAAGGATTTAAAAAAAGAAAATGAGTGAGAATGATTTTATCAATG
>CM042142.1:33619090-33629090 GCA_023376005.1 Doryteuthis pealeii
TCTCTAAACCGTTAGTTTCAGATCCATTTTTATTTCCTTGCATAAATTTTTAATTTGTTTTGCTGGGTTCGACGCTAAGTCACAAAGGACATTGCAGTACAGAATCTAACATCGAACCAATGGTAACCTGAAACACAGGAGAATTCCTTTAATCTTTTCCTCATATACAGGTATTGATTTCCTTTGGTAATGACAATTTTAGCTCAAGAATACATTTTGGTGTCCCCTATGAGGATCAGATTTGCTATCAGGGAATTAAGAAAGTGATTAATAAACTTTATTCAAGTTGTAAAATCTTAGTAAAAGCTACAATCACAACTATCATATCTACTACCACTACTACTCTTTCGCCACCATCTTAATCTAATTATCTCCCTCACCCTTCTACTATCACTGGTACTACTATTAATAGTACCACAATGACTATCACCACGACTACTACAAATTTATAATTTCTTGAGAATAAGGTTAAGCTATTTGGTTTAACTCAATCAGTAAAGCACCTGTTTAGGAAACCCAAGATTCCGTGTTTTGATACCGGCATATTTGGTGTTACTCAATCAGTAAAGTTTGAGTTAAACAGGTTATAGGAAACACAAGGTTCCGTGTTTTGATACTGGCGTTCACCAACCCAGCGTATGAATAGCACAGTTTGGATCTGTCTGATAAAGTGGGGAGGTGATGGTAGGTGTGGCGCTTCAGCTCAGACGAAAAAAAATCTCCCTGATCTGGTGTTTTTAACAGGGTATAGACTCCCTCGCTGTGTGGCTGATACAGACAATAGGCCGTTTTTACTTATACTTTATCTACAAATCATCTCACATGTAAATTCTGTCCAAATTCCACATTATTCATACTTTCATTCCTTTTTTTTCTTTCTTTTTTTTTCTTTAATCCTTGTGCTTTATTTGTTCTTCCTCCTCTCTTGCTTCAGTCCCTATTTCGTTTTTTTTAATCTTTTTCTTCGTTCCCTTCCTCCTCCTCCTGTTCTTTTCCTTCTTTTTTATCAAACCTCCCCCCCCACACTCTGTTAGTGGGGCTTAGAATACACTGATTCTATCACCCCCCAGAGGCGTAAAACACCACCCAAAAGGGTTGTCCTGTATATGACACTTAAGGTATGTATCTGAGTATGAAGCACTAGTTCTGGATATCACGGGAGTGTGTAGCAACTCTTCATTGCCATTACTCCCAGGTCCACTCTAAATCCTGAGTTATAGTACATGTTATGGTCTCATCTATGGATTAAATAGAGTACACCTGCCTCACCTCTTGCAGGGAAGCATCCCAACAAATTAAAGGTGTCCTGCGAATGCCACTTAACTTTATCTGGTATTGAGAACTCCAGTTCTGGAGTTCTTAGTAGTGTAAAACTACGTCTTTATTGTCATTACTCCCAGGTCCACGTTGACCCATCCGAAACGGTTTTACGTGTTAGGGTCATATGTATGGGTTAAATAAATATGTTTGAAAAATATTAATACTAGATATGAAACCATATAACTTTGTGAAGATTATGTGTATTAAGAATAGTTACTTAAGCTATAATTGTTTACAAATAAGAATATAAAAAATATTTAAAATGCTTTTGGTGGCTGCAATTTTTCCACAGACGCAATGACAAGTCCTAAATTCAAATGGGCGTCTTTATTGAGACGCCCATTGTATTTTCAGCAGAGCCCCACTAGCCGGGTATATATACCACTGGGTGACATACCAATCCGCATTGGAAGATACTACCAGGAACCTGAGTTCCCGACGGCATTGCTCTGACACTATCATATTATCACCACCCAACCACGGTGTGGAGGGGTTGGACTTTAGTGTACACACACACGCGCGCATGCGCGCACACACACACAAATGTATATATACATATATATACTACATCCACATACACTCAGTTAGCGGAGATCATAAAAGTTTAGAACACTTTTAGACCAGAAAATAATTTTGTTGATCACATTTATATATATATATATATATATATATATATATATATATATATATATTCGAAGATCATATAGGCATGAAATGTTAATACACGACATTGACACTATGTCTACGTTATCCTAACTTTGATATATATGCTCTATTACTGATATTGAACACTCTTTAGTTATAAATATATCAAACTATATTATCAATATATATATATATTATATTATATATATATATAATTGATAATATAGTTTGATATGTCAATATATATATATATATATATATATATATTTATATATATATATATATATGTGTGTGTGTGTGTGTGTGTGTGTGTGTGTGTTTCTGTGTGTTTCTGTGTGTCTGTGTATTTGTATGTGTGTGTGTATGATTTCTTTTTTTTTAAAGGAATGAATATTGGGAAAAATTGAAATAAATTCGTGAGTATGTAAGTATATACAAATATGAAATTCAATGTATTCTGCAATTATTATCACTAACATTGATGATCACATCTTATCTAAGAGATATATAACATCTTTGAACGGTTTGTCTAAAATAACATTCCCGTCATAGCTTCTGACAAAGGTGTAAGTGTTTTCATCATGAACTGCATACAACGCGCACACACATACATATACACACACACACACACACACACACATATATATATATATATATATATATATATATATATATGAGAAGTAAATACACATGCGATGTGTTTATGATATGACTTTTTTTAGCCGACAATTTTTGGGAGTATATGTGCTTAATTGAAGTCGTACCTAATTTTGAAAGTTAATTGATTAATAACTTATTAATTAGGCGGGCATACCTATATATATATAAGTTGTGTATTTAAACGTTTAATCAAAAGACAATCAGATATCTATTCAAACAGTGAAATAATATTCTTCACCTTTAACACCTAAAGTTTACATATCTCTAAAAAAAATACATCATCCATCTTGCAAAACGATATATGAATATTTGATTCCCCATTTCTAATAATGCATCCAATCATATTATTTTTGAGTGATACGAATGCTACAGGGTACCAGAATTTCTCGTTTCGATTATTAACTCTTCGTACTCCAATAAGGCTTATTACTGGGGGTATTATATTTATTATCTGATACAACATATTAAGAAGCCAAGTCAATTTACTCTGTGAATTAAGTTGCTTCAGAGATCAGGGTATTATTTCCAATGCTAAAAGCAATGTAGTCTTTCTTAATACATACGCCTCTCTATTAGCCCTTGTTATATGATTAATAATAATGAATGAACCGTAATTGGAAGACGAATAAAGAACAGGTTCTCGTCTGAGATTTCCTTTTTTCTTTTTTTCTTTTTTTAGCTAAGAATATCGTTCCTATCTCAGAAGAATTTTGTTTTAATTATATATTTTTTAAAGACACTTAAAATCTATTATATCGGTATGCAGTTTTGCTTCTTTTTTTCATATCCTTGCAAAAATGTTCGTATTCTGTTCGACGATTTTGTCTATATCTAATGGAGAGTTGCGATAAGGTTACCAGTGCGTAGACTCCTTTAAATTTAACACAATTATTCCCGCCAATTTTCCATTGTTCGAAGCACATCAGAAAATCATATTTTAATACGGTGGGAAATTGCACCATTGTACTTTTTAAAGGCTTCCATGTTTTCAAGACTCTTTTCAGTTAATTTTCAGTTTAAAAGACAAGAAAAAACCTCGATAGGTTTAGTTTGGTCAATAGAGAGAGTGTGCTGCACTTGCATCACCCTGTTTTTGCCAAAAAAAAAAACAAAACAAAGGAAAAAATAGACGCTATACCTCCATGGCCCACAAACAAAAAGTATCCTGAGTATGACACTAAACTACATCCGTCATATCAGCATGCAGTTTTTCGTTTTTGTTTTTTAACTTCCTTGTCAAAATCTGTGCATTCTATCCATAGGTTCTAAGTTTGAATTTAGAATATTTTATCTCTATCCAATGGGGATGTCTATTCATTTGGTAACAGTAGTTCTGTTTCATCATGATTAGAAGATGTCTACCAGTCTGTTTCAGATTTTTCGATCCTGTACCCGTATTTGAAGTATTCCTATATTTTCAGGCGGTGATAATAGTTAGGGTTCTGGAGACCTTGTGGGGTCCCGTTTTATGCACCATTTTCTTTCATGTACCACTCTCCTATAACATTTGTACTTCTTAAAAATGTAGCATTGCTTGATGGGCATGAAATCACGAAACTAGGAGTGTCAATACGTTGTTTTAATACACACACACAAACAAACACAAACAAACACACACACACACACACACACACACACACACACACACATATATATATATATATATAAAGAAAGAGTTCTCAATATCAGTGATAGAGCTCATGTTGATTTTGGTTTTGATAACTTATACAGTCTTGATGACTGTCAGTTTCATGCCTATATATATATATATATATATATATATATAGTGTGGGATTGTCACTGTTTCAGCTTTTACTGGAACGGTGTGCCAAACGCAGTATTATTGGTAGAGTGCTCAATATAAAATAGAGCTGTTATATAATATAATAAAATGAATGTATAAAGGTTTTTGTAACATATTCACTTGATGATTGTTGACGCATGAAACCAAAATGGTCGTGAATGTTCCTTTGTCACCAAATAAATAGATATGTAAAATCTTTATATATTTATTTTAAATAAATATATAAAGGTTTTACATATTCTTGATGCGTACTCAATTCTTCTTTTTAAACTCAAATTTTAAACATTTTTAAAACTATTTTTTATATTTAACCCATAGATAGGACCCTAACAAGTACGACTACTCCGGGTTAGAGTGAACATGAGAGTAATGGTGATGAAGGTGTACTCCACACCCCGTAGAGCTCCGGAATTGGAATTTCTCCATCAGATAGAGTTTAACGTCATACCCAGGACACTAAGACCCTCAGCCACCGCCTTCGAGAACATGTATAATAGAAAGGGTTGGGTGGTTGCTATAAGAATAATAGGGTTAGGAAAATCATGTAGGTGCTAGGACTTGACGTGACCAGCCGATTAATCGGAGGGGGATTGATCGGAGAATTGCATGATGTAGTTGGAACCTCTGCTTTCAACGTGACTTGATCGTAATCTATCTATACATATGTAAAGGGCAGTTGCGTGTATATGTATGTCCGGAGGAAACTTCAAAAATAAAACAATTAATGACAAAGTAAATATATATACACATAAGATATCACCAGGGTTTGCTTTTTGAGGAAAAATAATAGAGATTTTATTTATATTTGTGAAGATAATTAAATAAAATTTAAAGGATAACAGTATGGATTTTTTGTCATTTGATATTTTAGATAGTAGACATTAACATTTCTTTTCAAAGTAGCCGTATCAATGCAAGATCTATTTTTTTTTTTTTTTTACATGGGGATTTAAATAGGGCATCCCACGAAGATTCAACTCACGATTCAGTAATAATGGATCTGCGGGACTAACTTAAAGAATTAGCCTTTTATACAGGCAACGCCGGGTAGTCGCTGCTAGTAAAGAATAAAGAAAGAAATAGATAGATTCAAACGAGAGAAAAAATTGCATTCGACTACCACATCACAATATCCCTCTGCGTAAAGACGCATCAAGATTCAATTAGAGTATCTTCCATAAATAGATATGTCACCACAAGTATTTTTTAATAATTTTATTAAATGGTTATTTTCTGAATCAATATTACCATGGTTTTATTGTTTCTAATGGTTTATTATTGAAACTCTAAAGCATTGATACACTGTAATTCTCTTCTGAATCAATGGTATCAGGATTTTATTATTTTCAATGGTATATCATAAAAGTAAAACTGATATTATTAGTTTTATTTATTACCAAACACATTGATACGCTGTAAAGAAAATGTAAATGTGAAAGAATACAAGCACAATTCTACCGCTTAAGATATGTGAGATATTTCTACTTTTTGGTACTAAGATTTAATACAGTAGAGTTTGTTAATAAGTAAACGTAATAATATCATTTTGATAGTATATCTTTCCGCTAGAAATAATGAAATACTCGTATTATTGATTTAGAAGAAAAGACTTACTTAAAAAGTTAGTAGAGTTTGCTTATTTATTGTATATATAAACGTGAATCATATAAAGTATTATTTTGATAGAATTTAACCAAAATTGAAAACTCAAACGTACATATATTTGTGTATATATTAATAATATTGTTTATAAATTAAATGAATAAAAAGATAATTATATAAAAAATGAGACTATAAAGTCGAAATAAATTTATTTTCTAAAATTATATATCCTTATATATATATAATATATATATATATATTGTGTGTGTGTGTCTGTGTGTCTGTGTGTGTGTGTTGTGTGTGTGTGTGTGTGTGTGTGTGTGTGTGTGTGTTTATCTATATATACATACATATATGTATAGTTCATCATTGCTAAAAAAAAAATTAATTATTCATTAGTTCCAATATATGTTTAATTGCGACACACACACACTACACACACGGATATATATATATATATATATATATATATATATATATATATATATATATATATATATATATATATATATATATATATATATATACATATCTATATATATATATTTGGTTTTACATTGCAAAAAGATAAAAAATCAATTATTTATTAGTTCAATATAGTGCTTAATTGTGGTACACTGCTTATATATATATATATATATATATATATATATATATATATATAATATATATATATATATTAAAATACTATGAGATTAAAAGAAAGAACATTTTCTTTTGAACGACCACATTATTATCAAGATAATCTTTGCAGAAAAGACATATTAAGATTAAAAAATGTAAATCCCTTCCTTCCAATTGATTCTATGCATTTTTAAATAACAGTCAATTCTTTTCTGTGCATCTCTTCAAAGATTATTTTTATCAGAGACTCCCGGGGAAAAAAAATTGTCGAATAGTTTTTTGCTAGGATTTTTCTATGTCTATGTATTATTCATCCCATCTTCTCTCTCATTTCTCTCCCTCTTCCTCTGTCTCTCTGTCTGTGTCCCTCTGTCTCTCTGTCTCTCTATCTCGATCTCTCAATCTCTCGATCTCTTAAGGGAATTAGTTTGTGAACTATTTTGAAGTTCAGAGACGAGAGACGCCCAGTGAGTTTTGTCATGGGAATATTTCGCGCACTAAGATAAGAAGGTGAATCGCGAAATGCGCTGAAATGCTTACCTACTGATACGCATAAAGCAGATAAGTAAAACAGGTAAAATAAGAGAAATTTTAGTAATGGAATATATATATATATATATATATATTATATATATATATATATATATATATATATATAGGTTCATTTAAAATATTTACGCTGAAATACAGTGACTTTCGCGTCGAAAAGGCAAATGTTCCTTATATTAAATAAAAATTATCTTTATGCAAATTCCAACACACACACACACACACACAAACACACACACACACATACATACATATATTAATATATATATATATATATATATATATATTTATTAATTTATTTATTTAACTATTTATCTATATTTGAAGTTTTTCAGGTAAGACATATATACATATATGTTTTGTCTCTCTCTCTCTCTCTCTCTCTCTCTCTCTCTCTCTCTCTCTCTCTCTCTCTCTCTCTCTTCTCTCTCTGTGCATGTGTGTATTCTACAAAAAGGTTCCCATGTGTATAAACCAAAACATAAAACATAAAGAACTGCAACATATAATTTCCATCAAGACGATCATTGATGATATCAAATGTGCCTATAAAAAATATTCGGCACCTTCTCTACCACTTGGATCTCGAAAAATTACACGAGGGCTTAAATGTAAGCAAATAAAAATTATCAAAAAAATATTACATGATATTCAACCAAATCTGTTTCAATGATATATATTATATATATATATATATATATATATATATATATATATATATGCTGTAGATAGAAGGAAAGTGGTCAGAAAATGATCAACTCAAAACAAGTCACAGGGTGGTACGTTTCGTCTGTATGCACAGACTTTCTCAGCCGATCTGAGACTTTATTAAAGCAAAGCATACGTTTAAATACATGTGGTGGTGGCGGTGCCGGGGAGGTCAAGGGGGTGAGTGTGTGGTGATGTGAGCTAAGGAGGAGCGGGGAGTTTTGGGTAGGATCAGTTGAGATGGAGGGGTAGAGGATATTTGTTTGAAGTGCTGGGGCGGTAGCAGTGGTTGATGGGTCAATTGGTGTGGGTGTATATTGATTTATGTGAGTAAAGGGGAGGTCAAGGGGGTGAGTGTGTAGTGTATGCTTTGCTTTAATAAAGTCTCAGATCGGCTGAGAAAGTCTGTGCATACAGACGAAACGTACCACCCTGTGACTTGTTTTGAGTTGATCATTTCTTGACCACTTTCCTTCTATCTACAGCATATCGTCGGATCCTAAACCCATCCACCCTTCCTTCATATATATATATATATATATATATATATATATATATATATATATATATACTTTGGCGCGGTACCAAGTTTCATGGTACAAGGTGATTCTAGGCTGGTCCTAATTCTCTACCCGTAGTTTGTTATAGAGTTCAGGTTCCGTATAAGAGCTCAATGTTTAATTATTGTAAACAGAGCAAAGTTATTTGTGAATATAAATGCCTTAAATACCATGGGTATCGTGGTTATGGGCCATTTCCACTTGTGAGTATGCCCACGAGCTTCTTCAGACCACTGATATCTTTTATTTAGACAGGTACTTGGCCAAACTCATCTTATATAAGATGAGTTTGGCCATGTGCCTATCTAAATAAAAGATATCAGTGGTCTGAAGAAGCTCGTGGGCATACTCACGAGTGGAAATGGCCCATAACCACGATACCCATGGTATTTAAGGCCTTTTTATCTACATATATATATATATATGTGTGTGTGTGTGTGTGTGGTGGAGGTATTGACGCACACTACGCATCATTTAAAAGGTTGGACCCTTCTTCATTCATATACGCGAAGGCAGATAGAATGGATGACTGGAACCCACCTGAATCATGGAAAAGAATATCTTGTATCATAATGATCTACGCCGACCATCAAAATAAGGAGATAATGGTTGCTGTCCAATGCTCCCTGAACACTGTAAAAACAATCAGGCGTGAACTAGAGAATTTCAATGGAGAATACGAGTCTGTGGCAAGAAGAAAGCAACATAACAAATGACCTGGTTGCGTTCGTACAGCAGAATTCCTCGAAAATCTGCAGAAGAAAGTGTTGGAGTAATTTCATATGCCTACGTGGAGTCAAGCCCTGGATAACAAGGGTAGCCAATGATAGACCCTTATGTATGGCAGCTAGATTCGGCTCCTTTGCCACACCTCTGGGAAAAGTCAAAAATAGTCGTCGGCGAATCTTTTACGACTACACCAGTTCCAATGTTTGGCCTCTGAACTTCCTAGATCTTAACCCCATGGATTATTATGTATGTGGCACTGTTGAGAAAGACACCAATTGCCGTGCCAGTACTACCAACGCCCAGTTAATCGACAGAATTAAGGTAGCTTTTAAGACCATTCCCAGAGAAACTGTAAAATCAGCTTGCTCCATGTTTCGGAGCAGGATTGAGGCTATGATCGATGCTAATAGCGGTTATTTTGAGTGAAACTTGTTGACGGTAGTGTAATTTCCGTGCCTGTTGAATTTCTTTACAATCCAGTAAATTAAGTTATCAAGCACTTTTTCCTTAGGAAACTGTTAAATTTCTCCCGAACACCCTATATATATATATATATATATATATATATATATATATATATATATATATATATATATATATAGATAGATAGATAGATAGATAGATATTTAAAAATTTGTTTTGGGATGAAACAAAGAAATCACAGTGCTCAACCACAAATTTGTAGGAGCTTAATTTATTTATTTGCTGAATTTTTTGAATATAAAAGTTTATCATAAGCAACTACCCAGGTTTTAGGTTATTTCACCATCGTCAGGAATTTTTTTTAATTCAAAAACAT
>CM042142.1:33631590-33659090 GCA_023376005.1 Doryteuthis pealeii
CTATTTGCGTTACACTTCGTCTTTGGAAAGGCATGAATCTAATCCAACTGTAATCCGCTTTTAAGAATGACTTTATATCGCATCCTTCATGTTAGTAAATTCATGTAAATCCAGAAAAATAATTTGCACTAGGGTGTCGTATGTGGTGTAAAGATTAGCGAGCTGGGTAAGTAGACCATTGGTAGAGATGTTTATACTTACTTGGATGTGCATATTTCTGGCCTTTTGTTAAACTAAGCTAAGATGAACAAAAGGTATTGGAAAATAGGAATATTACTTTTGTTTTTTTATCGTTCTCAACTAGTTTCGACTATAAGTCATCGTCAAGGAAAAGGATTTGTTCGAAAAATATTTTTTGAAAGTTAAAAAAAAAAGGGTTTCAAAAGAGTTGATATAACCCGAGAGAAGATTCGAAAATGTACAGGTGTCGTAGCATATACATATAATAGAATCCGTGTCGATATCGTCGTATGAGGGTCCAACAGTCCGAAAGAAAGAAAGAAAAAAAATCAGGGAATTAATCGAATTTAATGAAATTTTCAGTGCTGATATATTAATGAATAAAAGATCTAATGCACCAGTTTTTTTTTATTTTAAAACTTTTACATTTTTTCAGGTCAGTTAACTTTGAACCACGTATCTTTGAGAATCTGTGTTACGCCTCAAAAATACGTAGTTCAAAGTTAACTGACCAGAAAAATGTAAAAGTTTTTAAATAAAATAACTAGTGCATTGTATCTATTATTCATTAATATATCAACACTGAAAATTTCATTAAATTCGGTTAATTCCCTGATTTTTGGTATTTTAAAAAAAAATTAAATTTTTTTATTTCGGCAGAATGACATACGATGGTGGAATTTAGGTCCGTTAAATTCGATTTAACCCTTTTTGGATTGGTCTGGTTTCATATAAGCCTTTGTTTATTATTCAATACCAAAGCCATCCTTGTAGAAGAACAGTTGCAGTGCTATTTAACCCATAGCGGAAAAGGGTATTAATCTGAAAGTGAACATAATAGCACGACTGGAGTTCGAACTTGCTTACTACAATATTGCAGTCCAGTATGTTAGCTACGACGCCTAATTAGAAATAAATAATCTTTGATATTTTTAAAAATAAATACAATCTACAGATCATGTCAATTAACACTTCTTAAATTTTGAATTCAGAGTGTTTCATTTTCCAATATTCAAGGTAGACATGCCGTAAACCAACCAAACCAAACATCCAACAGAATCTTATCCTCTATTAAATATAGATACAGAAATAATCTTCGCTTATAGAGGTCACGATAACCATCATTATTTTGCGTTATTGTTGTAGTTGGCTCCATTTCATTTAACTTCGCTATTGATTGTATACATTTAATAATTCTTATGTCGGAGAAGCTTTGTTATTTCGATAAATTTAGGCCAAGCAGCAGATAGTCATGTTATTATATTGCATTCTTTACTTCTTCAGATTTATGGTAATGTATAACTGTACAAAATACAAGAATGAAACTAAAAAATAAAGTTATAATGGAACAAATGAGACAATAGACAGATCTGGTGAAATCGGGGTGAGAACGGCTCTCTTTATCGGCGCTATATTTTTCTCAACCATTATTAGTTATGGGTTTCAGGCAACAACACACCTTGAAAAAAAATAACTTAAGAAAAAACATCTTGCCAATTCAATCTATCAATTATCTATCTAAATTCCACCTGTGGCCTTTCTTATAATATTTTAATACTATGAAATGATACATACAAAAGCACAAACACACGCACACACATACACAACACACGCATACACAGATATATATATATATATATATATATATATATATATATATTTGTGTGTGTGTGTGTGTGTGTGTATATTTGTAATTTTTTAGGTGTACAGAATTTTATTACAGCTTTAAAAATACCCACTAAAAGATTCATTATTAAAAACTGTTTTTTTCCAATAGAAGGGGGTAGTATATATATATATATATATATATATATATATATATATATATATATATATATATATTCTATTGGAGAAAAATAAACTCCTGACCGAAACACGTGTAAGGTAAATTAATTAAAATATCCTTTTATCCATTATTTTCTCTTTTCAACATACCGTCGGATTCACTTCCATTTTCATTTTACACACACACACACACACACACATGTATATATATTATATATATATAATATATATATATATATATATATATAATATATACTTATGCTCCTGCGCTGTGCAGTAATATATTCTCTTTTCACCATACCGTCTGATTCACTTCCATTTTCATTTTACACACACACACATATATATATATATATATATATATATATATATATATATATATATATATATATATATATGAGAGGGATAACTCCGAATTCAAAATTCCTGAGGTCGGTCGTTGATTGGTTTTGTGGCAACCCTTGATGCACCAATTCTTTCCTATCGACTGTGCCAAAATGTGTGGATGGTCCAACACAAGCCTTCACTACTATAAACAAATCACTGTGTGGGTGTTCATTATGTGTATGAACCCTCATGCGTTGAAAATCGACGAGAGAGTCCATAATATATATATATATATATAATATATATATATATATATATTATATATATATATATGCTACTTATGCTCCTGTGCTGTGCAGTAATATATTCCACTTCCGGGTGAAGTGCCAAGAATATTTAGTACTGAACAATTTAACTTGCTGAATAAATTCCCTCTGACGATTGCGTTTTTTTTATTTAAAGAATACGTTTGAAACTCTCAGAAATTGAATAGACCTAAGTAATTGAGATTTAAATTGGTTTTAGCTTTTATACTGCACAGCGTTTGAGAACGTTTTTATTTATAGTACAGTAGAAATCTAACTACTAGAACTCAAAACACAAACTAACCCATTGCTTATTTAAATGGAAATATCCTTTGACGACTAGCAAACGATTATACACTTTCCATCCACGGAGGTAATGGCGAAAAATCGGAGTACTTTATAAAAAAAATATGCGTATATATATATTTATATGGAGGCGCATGGGCTAGTGGTTAGAGTCGTGGAAATTTGGACTCGCCGATTCGAGTTCAATTCCTAGACGAAGCTATTAGTATTTCACATACCGCTAATATGAATCCATATATTCTCCTCCAGCTATGGGTTAAATAGTAGGGCAGACTGGGCCCTTCAGCCTTGGATAGGTAACCAGTTTAGGAGAAGGATAACTCTGAATTCAAAATCCCCTCCAGCTTTGGGTTAAATAGTAGGGCAGACTGGGCCCTTCAGCCTTGGATAGGTAACCAGTCTAGGAGAGGGATAACTCTGAATTCAAAATTCCTGAGGTCGGTCGTTGTTTGGGTTTGTGGCAACCCTCGATGCACCAATTCTTTCCTATCGACTGTTTCCAAAAAATGTGGATGGTCCAACACAAGCCTTCCCCACTATAAATAAATCACTGTGTGGGTGTTCATTGTATGTATAAACCCTCATGCGTCGAAAATTGACGAGAGAGTCTATAATATATCTAGTAAAAACTTGTCAGAATTATCCTTATCATCCGTTAGGAGAAGCCTAGGTAGGTAATTTTCTGAATCTTTCGGCTTTACTATTATTAATATACTCTACTTAGTTTTATTAAGCCCTTTAGTATATTTAACTTTGGCAACTCTTTCGATATTTTTCTTATCGTCATTAGAGTAGTGGAGGTTGAATATTTTCAGGTGGTACATATGTTTTGTTTTTTTTCTTTTTTTATGTATTTTTTCTCCATGCTTAAATTTTATTTTGTAATGACAAATTATAGTGCTGTGATTTTTTTAACGTCATCAGAGTTTATTTTTATATACTAGTATAAAATTAAAAAAACACCCTCCGGGCGATGTAAAAATAGATCTTTGAAACATATTGCTTGAGGGATGGGAGTAAAAAATTCAATGTCAGCGAGTTTGTACCCTAAGTAAGTAAAATCATCAAATTCATTAAAGGATTAGAAAATAAAACAATTTGAAATGTAAACTTGAAATATGTATTAAAATAAAACAAACTATATGTAGATATGTAATACTAGTCATGTATTTATTAAAACTTGTTTTAAAAAACAATGAGGACTGTCTAATGTTGCATGTTCAAATTTTGAGTGTATTTATTCTATGTTATGACGATTTTGGGTAATGAGGCTTAAGCAATGACGTAATTTTTGTTGCAGACAAAAACCGGAAGCGAATCTCCATTATATATATATATATATATATATATATATATATATATAACTGTCGAGTTAAAACAACTTCTAAATATGATAGAGCTGCCACCATGGTTTAATGTTTCCTCTGTGTTTTTTGGGAGGAAACCGTCACCTTTCCTGCGCCAAATCTTCTGTATATGTTCAAAACAGTTGTTTCATCACTCCATAGTACTTGTTCCCAAAAGTAATTTTCTTTGTCCAACGACATTTTGGTAAAATTAAACGAAGCAACAATATGACATTTGTGAAGAGTGGTTCATGGCGTCGGTTTCCATACACACCATTTCTATGTAAACAACGTTGTATTATATGAACGCTTACGCTGATACCCATCACATCTAAAATTTTAGCGATGTTTTCCAAAAACTTTGGGTTTATATTAACATGGAGACACAGTTTGCGTGCAGTTCTCGGTGACTATTTCGATTTTCTACCACGCCCAGGCAAATACTCTGTCGTGTCAAACTGTTTAAACTTCTTTATAACGAACTGCACCGTATTTTGTATACGCTTTCTTTACTTTTATTATTCTTCTTCTCATCTTTGGTATCTTACGTTCTTCTTCTAGCGTCTGGACTTCTATTTCTCTGTTCTTGCTGGTTGATCGTCCTTGATTCATTTCTTCTTCTAGGTCAGTCTTGTTGCCAAGACATTCATCAACCACAAAACCATATTATTTATTTAAACTTTTATTTACTTAACTAACATCTTCATCTAACTAATACAGCGCGCGTGTGCAGTGAGCCCCAGATAGGCCTTATCTGCCTGACGTCCAAGCTGAAACTGAGAGCCAACCAGGTCCCACGTGACTTCACGTATTTCGCAAGTTTTCTGTAATATTCCATGGAAAGTCCCGCCCGTGATATGAAAAGGGGCCATCCCTTCAGAAATACTGGGGGTTGACAATAATCTATGCATAGATTATGTAACACGTAGATATAGTGATACCTAACGGTTTGAAATAGAGCTGTAACTATTTTCCGCGACTTGTAGAAGTTAATAATTCTCTGTCTTAAGTTGATGTCAAGTTCCTTTTGTCTTCTCCATCGTTATTATTTGTTGGAATTATCACAAATGTTCTACCGAATAGAGAGTCTAGAAGGCTTCGCCTATAAATAATTATGTAGATTGCTTATACTTACACGAACCAATTAATTTAAGACGATATTTTTTTACAGTAAGAATAATTTTGTCTTTTCAAATTTTGCATTATTCGCCTGGAAATTTGTTTTTTTTTTTTAACCTAGTGTTTCCTTGTGCTTATTAACTTAAAAAAAACTTTAGATTCCGAGAAATGGATAAAAATATTCATAATTGGGGGGCGTAAATGATTTCGTCGTTAACTGTATATATATATATATATATATATATATATATATATATTATATGTTGTGTGTGTGTGTGTGTGTGTGTGGTGTGTGGTTGTGTGTGAAATGTATATTTGTATATTGCACTATATATATGTGTATATATATATAATTATGTTTGTATGCTGTACATATATATTTGTGTATTATACAATACTTATATATTCATATATGGTAATATATATATGTGTTGTACATATCATATATATTATGTATAGTTTAGGCGATAGGTAGTATATTCTAATATATTTATATTGTCTTTTGCACGACGCGTCTTTAACAAAGCTTATACTCGTCTATCATTGATTCCGAGGTTGAAAAGAATGACTAAATAGTTAAAATTCATGCTATGAATGGTACGTTTTTCTCAATTCTTAACGCCCCAACGCTCTACATTTTTAAAGTTATATTTTGATTCTTTTAAGCTCATGACACTCTAAACTGTTTAAAATTGAAGAATTATCCAACACTATTTATCTATTTCAATCTCAAAGCTAAATTGGGAATCAATTATCTTATCTTTCAGAGAGCAAGAGCGTGACCTAGACTGTTCATTACTTTCCAATTGGACGTGTCTTATAGATCGTACTAAGTGCATTTAAGAGTAATGAATTCCTTCATACATGCATACACAGATGACAACCTTCCAGAAACCTAATTTATCAAGCTTATAATCAACACACCACATATACATACTCAGACACATATTACATATATATTAGTATATATTAAAACACTATAGTCTATAGCTGTATAATATATTTTATATTTTTCATATGATGGTGCGTGTGTGTGTGGGTGCGTGTGTGTTTGTATTAACCAAAGGGTTGCGTCATAAAGTATCTAAGCTCACCAGCAGAAGATAGGCCACTCCTTAAAACTAGACAAAGATGTATAATTCAATATATGTACAGATATACACAAGATGAAGGTTTTTATATCAGATCTAAACATAAGACAAACGAGAGGCCTCATATTACGGCAGGTAGAGGGATCGTCATCTTTTCGATGGCCCTTGACACCTTACTTTATGTACGTATATCTATACAGTAACACTATAACTTATATAATATAACTTATTATAACACTATTCTGGATGTTTTTGTGGGCATTCGATTTGCTTTTTAACAGGTCATACCGGTAAGCACTTATGTGGGGGTGTCTAGTTACTGAGCTGTCGCTGGATCCGTGTACTCTTCTCACATAGAAGTGTCATTTTCTAGCAGCATTTTCTACTTTTAAACATGTTTGGTTGAACCGAGTGACAATTATATATTTTTATATTAATATTTCTATACTCACAATCATACTATAATCATTATAGTCCATTTATATATATATGTCTATGAGGCTATATATATATACAATATACTACTATATAGAATTATAGTGGTGTGTGTGTGTTGTGTGACTGTGTACGTAATTGGGTGTGTGTGTGTGGCTAACTTATTGGTAAAACATTGCAGGTAAGAGGAGAAACAAGGCACAACTAGTTTGCATCGAGTAAATATACTACCAAAAATGCTTTTAGTCAGAATTCTTGCCCAGATGAACGCTACTAGCGAAACTATTAGTTACGGTATATCTGAACTACCTTAGCGCTTATACAACAACACACACCACACACACACACACACACAGCACATCACACAATTAAGGTATATATGTTGTGTGTCGTTAGTTAGCTGATGTAGTATGGGTGATGTGTGTGTGTGGTATCTTAAATATAATTAATATAATAGCTACAAAAAGTTAAAGAGTTCTGTAAACATAATCAGACCGCAATGTTTTGCAGATCATATTCTTTTTGGACATAGGTCATTTACTATGAAGCACACATGGGCAAATATCATTCAGTGTGAACATTATTCCGAACTGACAGAACTTTCAAAGTTTTTACGTAATATTTGACTACACGCCGTGCGATATCGCATTATCGGACAAGGAGAGCAGTTAAACTCGTTGAGCCTACCTACTTGATGAATTCTTTTCAGTCATCGCGCTAAGCATGTAGGAACCAACCGACGCTTTTTTAGATTAGCTGATAAACAGATGAATGGCCCAAGCAATGTGCAATAATATTGCTAAGTTTTTAGATTATACGTTTTCCTTTCTCCCTAGATGCGATCCCTTATGAAGACCTTTGACACAGCTCCTCATCCCTACCAGACTTTGTAATGGTACCACATGCGGTTTACGAAAAAAAGATTATGAAATAGTGAGGAAGAAATAAGGACCATCCAGACAAGAGCATTAAAGATTCTGTACTGAATACTCTAGGGTCCGGATGTTCGGTATGAGTATTCTCGCCATCTTTCCATCATCGGATTCTTTGCTGCGGAATGTTATTCTCGTTCTATAAGTTTTTTCTAATAACCTTATGCTGGCTTCCATAAGGGAACCGCAACTACATATATAGTCAGCTCATCATTACCACAGCTTATTTTCCAGTTATCTGACAAGACTTTGCTGTCAATGCAGATCTCAGTAAACGACAGTTCCAGTCTTAAAGAAAACGATAATAATAAGTCAATATAATATAATAAATAACTATAACAATAAATTCCAATAATCAATTCAAAAGAGAAACAGAATCAAATGTTATAATAGATGCACAAATAATGTATACGGTCAGGAACAAACTACTATACAGCCGAAATATTGATAAGAAAGCCACACGGTAAATAGTAAGTGTCATTTTTGCCGGAATCATAGAGATTGAGCACTGGCTCACATGTATCTCTGCGAATAGTCAGCAAAATTGCACAGAGAATAACAAAGCTAGGCAACGAACTGAGGTTGGGAAACGGTGATCCTCGTCTGAGATATTATGCAAAAAATTATAATCCGGCTACACCTCGACACCAGAACGCAGTTGTCTAATGACAGTAACTAACTCACACTCCTAGGGCTTCGTTGCGACCCAAATGAGACGGGAACACCGAACCCGCCTCATGACCGCATCACTACGCCATAGCTCATCTGACGCAAGACGGCAAGATCTTACCACTCATCTCACTCTCAACGCCTGCGACATTCGCGAACGGTCTGCTCCACCTGCCGGAGCAACGTGCCGTAGCTCGGACCCAGCCTGCATACTGCGCTCATATCCCCAAGTTAACATTTTGAGCCCATCACAACAGAGTTTTTTATAAGTATATGCATACCTCGCATTTCTGTTATTGAGAACGGAAACGCACAAATTTTCTGGGTACTTTGAGATTAAAAACTGTGGATACCCTTTATAGCACCAGCAAGAAGAGAGATATAGAGACTCCAATTAACATAGAATAATAACTTGTCAACTGCGTCCGATTGCCAGGCCCAGCAGCCATCACAGGGTGGAAGTTACGCGCAAGAAATGAAAAATTAGACAAGATAATCTTGGACCTTGCCAGAGAACTGCGCTCTATGCGATATATGAATGTGAAAAGTGATACCATATACTGGGTATGGTGGCACTTGGAAACAGTCCCAAGAGATATGAGAATATGGGTTGGAAGCTTTGGATATCAGAGAGAGGATTGAAACCATTCAGAGATCGCACTGCTGTCAATCTGCCAGACCAGAGCTACTCAGAAAGTGAACCTGAGAGCAGATGCTGTCACTCAGTTAACTCACACGTCGAACCCACCAATCGAGCTAACGACCTACTCTCGCGCCTTCAAAGGAGAAATGTAATTAATAATAATGAAATCTGGTAAATAAATGTGTATAACATCTTGTATGGATTTCACAAGCGATAAACTAAGGAATGCTGAAGAGGCTACACATTCAGAAATTTTTTTTTTGTTTTTTTTTGCTTAATCTTTTCTTTGTCGTTTGTGTTGTTTTTTGTTTTTTATGGGGGGTGTGAAGGGGTGTCTGAGAATTAAACGAGATTTGTTCGATCACTGAAATCTTCATTGTTTAACATTGACACCGACCTTCAGAATATAAACATTTTATCAGATGTTCTGGACGACTGGCATTATTCACGGTGTGATGTGGTGGTCAGGAATCTTATTCATATTTTGATTTTGTCATGATCAGATATGAATTTGCAATAATTGATTACCTGGGTTAGATGTTTTTTAATCGTGGCGAGAGCAAGATCGCAGTTTGGAGTTGGATTGTGAATCACTTCTTTGTTTGCCATTATCAATTCCAGGCCAATCTGACCCCATAAGTGGATACTTCAATAACTGATAGATCTGATATAATGTTTAAACTCGTTGCTGTAGAAAAGCAATGTTTCTCTCTTGCTAAGTATATTAATGTTAATGCCCGGAAAGATGTTTAACATCTGCACGCATGTCGGCGTGTCATGGGGATATCCATGACAATTGCTTTCCACGGCTCCTATAACTCATCATTTCGGGAGGCTCTATGCGCTCCTGTTGCACAGAGCTCTGATAATGTACGTCTTTTGGCTGTGCGGTCACCATGGTGTGTCCATGTGCTGGCATTACCCCGGAGGACGTCGTTATGAGTTCATCTTGCTTCTCAGCAGTGTCTGGGTGTCCTTGACGTTTACTCGGATGTTTGGGTGATATGTGGGCGGTGACGTTACAAGCTGTTTTCTCGCTAGTGGTTTGTTTTCCAGCTTGATTAGAGATCACCAGACAGATTCCCGTCTGCGCTCTCATCTTGTTATACATATAGTGTCCTGTTAGGGTCCAGGTGCGTGCAGCCATAACATTAATACGACACATCGACAACGCTGGGAAGATCTGTCTCTCTTCTAATGTCTGAGAGTGGATGTGCGATCTTATGCTCTTATATTTATTTATTGCGGCCTGCGTCTTTCTCGTGATTAACGTTCGGTTTTCTGTGGTGGGGATGATGTTGCTGGAATAAGATATCTAACTTGTTCTACGAGTAAGGGAGTTGCCATCGACTGTTGGTTGAGATGTCGCTTTTGGTTTTTTGGAAAGACGTGCATCAGTTTTTATCGAGTTGACGTAGGCCGATTTATGTACGCTTTTCTAGGTCCATTGTGATAGTAAGATTAGCCTCTCTTGCAGGTGTAATTCTGCCGGTAGTACAGGTTTGTAAACACCTTCTCTTTATTTCTGGCGAGAATAGATACAACGTCGTGCTTGCTGTATTTCACAAACAATGCGCAACCAGTATCATTTATTATTATGGATATTAATATCATTACGCGTATGAATTTAAAAATTCAATCACAAGATAGTAAAAGGGTTTTAAAATTATTTTTAAATATTTTTTTATCTTAAAACATTTAGTATTGTCACAATCAGAGTATGAAGTGTATTACCACGGTGTTTATTATGGGAAAGTTATATTTGTTAGTGGTTTACCCTTGTAGTGAATCTGTGGCAATCGTGATCTTAATATCATGTGAGACTTGCCATTCACGTTATTCAAGTTCCTTTCATAACAAAATACTTGGGAAAGGTTGAACCCTCTCTCCGCAGGTATGTGTTACGATACACACGAATGTTCTTCTCTAGAGACTGAATTTAGCAATTAGTTATTTATTCGCGAAGGTTTTGAATTTAGCATTAAACAAAAAATTGATCTATAAACAAACATAGATATTAAAAGGAATTGTGATTTTTTATACATTGGTACATAAACGATTGATACTTCACTTTTTTAAAGATAGTACTTCTATTAGACAGTTACTTACGTCAGTGTGACAGCTGGCATAGTTACTTTAAACTATTATCACATGAGACAGTTCTATTCATATTAAGGAATTAGTTTGAATATATATAAATATGTAGTGTATTAGCTCATCATTAAAATAATCATAGTTACTTGAAACTATATAACACTGAACCAGTTATTTTATTAAGAATAGTTTAGATTGAATATAAATAATTAGCTTTTATTATATCATTAAAGTCATAATCGTTATTGGAAACTATATAACATGAGCCCAGTTATTTCATATTATGAATAGTTATTAATATATATAATATTAGTTTATTACTCATTTAAAATAAATGAGTCTTTGAAACTATATAAATTAGCAGTATCATATTCTCCTATATAGAATTGATATATATCTATACTTAGCTTATTCTATTATCAATAATAAATAGTATACTTGAATACTAAAGTATATAATGAGTCAGCTTATTATTTAAGAATTAACGTTAATTGCTATATATAAACTATTTTCTCTGCTATCTTAAAATAAATTAATAGTTAGTTGAAACTATATAACTAATAAAGAGCCGTTATATATATATTAATATAGATGATCTAATTGAATCTCGATTTAATATTAAGTTATATTTCTCTCTCATTCACAATATAATAGTTACTTGAACTAACACCATACATTCTATACTATCAAAGATATAAGTCTCAAGAATAGCTTAGATTATAATATAATACTAGATTTCTTACTATTCATTAAAATAATAAATAGTTACTTTGAAACTACCCTATAACTGGCAGTAGTATATTATATAAGAATCAAGTTTAATTGAATATTATAGTAATACTGTAGTTTTTACCTATCATTAACATACGATATAGTTACTTTAGAAAACTATAGTACACTGAGCCAGTTATTTATACTAGAATAGTTAATTGAATAATAATATAATACTTAGTTTATATATATTGCTAAAATAATAATAGTTTACTGAAACTAATAAATATACTCTGAAGTTATTTATATTAGATCAGTCTAATCTACTATATATAACTTAGTTTAATTACTATCATGTAAATATCTTGAATTCCGATATAACACTGAAGAAGTATTATCCACTTAAGAATATCAATTGGATTATTATATAACTCACTTAGTTTGCACACTCATCTCACTTAAAATAACTCAATAAGTACTGTTAAAACAAGTTTAAATACTATCTCAGCCAGTATATTTATATTAGTGAGTGGAGTGTGATATAAAATTTACTTAGTTTATTACTATCATTTAATAATAAATAGCGTTACTGAAACTAGTATAACACTGAGCAAGTCTATTCCATTACAAGTTAATTGAATCATAAATAATACTTAGCTGGGTGATTTACTAATCATTAAAATTAATAATAGATACTTGAACTAACTTATATATCACACTGGAGCCAGTTTATTATATTAAGAATAGTTNAAATAAAACATCGCTCTGTCCAATCCGGTTGCATTTTATTGTGGTGTGTAGGCGAATTGAAATGGTGATTTGGTGAATCGGGAGATAATCTATATAAACCCTCTATATTAATATGCGGCCAGATATACTGTCGCTTTGTAAAAGTGGCAATGAGGCTGATGATTTTTGACGGTTTTCACTGAGTAGCTAGTTTGCCCCTTTAAGACTTTTGGTCGGTCGATCAGGTCATGAGGGTGAAGGGGCTGAGTGATATCGTCGTTTTGTCGCCTGTCAGGTTCTCCTCGGGGGATTTTTTTTCCGGGACTACATTAATGTAGACTATGAGCTTTCATGTAATTGGCCTAAAGGAGAGTGGAGGAGCAGCCAGTGAAGTTAGCTGTCTTTTGGTTTAGCTGTAGTGAGGCCGGCTCACTTCCTGTGTTGGAAGACTTCGGTTGTCTGTTTCTCTGGCAATGTTCCCCGTTCAATCTGACTAGTCAGTCTTACAAAGGTCGGGTTTAAATACATTTTCAGTTTGGCGGATCGTCAAACTTTAATATTTTTTTTAAAAATTTTTAACGCGAAGATTACCGATTGCGAAAATGGCAAATTCTGATTTTATTTTTGCTACATGCTTTTAGATTCGTGCGTGCGTCGACTAATGCGCACAGAAGAGTATTTTATTTAGTTAAAAACCACGTCTCTGTCAACTTCAGGTTAGCAGTTTGTATTGTGGTGGTGGTGGGCGTATTGAATTTGGTCTGAATTTTTGGTGAACCGGGAAATATCTTATTTGTGTATATAACAACAGCAACCAGTTTCAATTTTTTTACTTGTCTTCATTCTGAAGAAGAGAGTTATCGACGAATGCGAGCACACTAACTATGTAACTCAAAAATGTGACAGATTTCAACAATCCTTCTATTCTACATCAAAAGTCATCAATTCCTCAGCAGCTTTAGAAGCCAGAGCTGAATTGATGTTGTGCGTGATTTGGTCTCCCAACAATCCAGCAAAATTCTAAGCTTCTAGATTGCAAAGAAAAGCTCTAACTGAAACAAAACCACAAAAGTTTCATACTCCGAAATCGGGAACAGGTTTTTGTGGAATTTCTAAGAGGGAGATAAGGTTTGTTATTGCCTAGACGCAACGATGAATGTCAAACTTTCATTTTCTAAAATGTCATTCTTGATTAGATTACAGAAATAATCTTCGTTTAACACAGAGGTCACTAATAACCATCATTATTTTGCGTTATTGTTGTCGGTTGGCTCCATTTCATTTAACTTCGCTATTGATTGTATACATTTAATAATTCTTATGTCGGAGAAGCTTTGTATTTCGATAAATTTAGGCCAAGCAGCAGATAGTCATGTTATTATATTGCATTCTTTACGTTCTTTCAGATTTATTGGTAATGTATAACTGTACAAAATACAAGAATGAAACTAAAAAATAAAGTTATAATGGAACAAATGGACAATATTACAAATCTGGTGAAATTCGGGGTTGAGAACGGCTCTCTTTATCTGAGCTATATTTTTCTCAACCATTATTAGTTATGGGTTTCAGGCAACAATACACTTTGAAAAAAAATAACTTAAGAAAAACATCTTGCCAATTCAATCTATCAATTATCTATCTAAAATTCCACTGTGGCCTTTCTTATAATATTTTAATTACTATGAAAATGATACATACAAACGCACAAACACAGACACACACAGACACAACACACGGCATTACACAGATATATATATATATATATAATTATAATTATATATATGTGTGTGTGTGTGTGTGTGTGTGTGTGTGTGTGTGTGTGTGTGTATTTTGTAATTTTAGGTGTTACAGAATTTTATTACATTCTATTAAAAATAACCACTAAAAGATTCATATTAAAAACTGTTTTTTCCCAATGAAGGGTAATAATATATATATATATATATATATATATATATATAATAATATATAATATATAATATATATTATATATATAAACCCTTCTATGAGAAAATAAACTCCTGACGAACACGTGTAAGGTAAATTAATTAAAATATCCTGTTTATATCCATTTATTTCTCTTTTTTCAACATATCGTCGGAATTCACTTCCATTTTCATTTACACACCACACACACACACGCAATATATATATACTATATTATTATATTAATATATATATTATATATATATATATATATATATAGTACACTTAGCCTTGCGCTGCTTGCAGATATATTCTCTTTTCAACATACCGTCGATTCCACTTCCATTTTCATTTACACACACACACACACACACACACACCCACATATATATATATTATATATATATATAATAATATATATATACTATATATATATATATATATGAGAGGATAACTCCGAATCAAAATTCCTGAGGTTCGGTCGTTGATTGGGTTTGTGGCAACCCTTGATTGCACCAATTCTTTTCCTATTCGGACTGTGCCCAAATGTTGTGGATGCGTCCAACACAAGCCTCACTACTATAAACAAATCACTGTGTGGGTGTCCCTAAGTGTATTGAACCCTCGTGCGTTGAAAATCGACGAGGAGAGTCCATATATATCTATATAATATATATAATATATATATATATATATATATATATATATATTTATATTAGCACTTGTACTCCTGTGCTGTGCAGTAATATATTTCTTACTTCCGGGTGGAAGTGCCAAGAATATTTAGGTACTGAATAATTTAACTTGCTGGAATAAATTCCCTCTGACGATTGCTTTTTTTTATTTAAAGAACCACGTTGAAACTACAGTAATTGAATAGACCTAAGTAATTGCAGATTTTAAATTGGTTTTAGCTTTATTACTGCTCCAGCATTGAGAACGTTTTTATTTATAGTACAGGTAGAAATCTAACTACTAGAACATCAAAACACAAATAACCCATTGCTTTATTTTAAATGAAATATCCTTTGACGACTTAGCAAACATTATACACTTTCCATCCACGGAGGTAATGGCGAAAATCGGAGTACTTTATAAAAAAAATATGCGTATAAATATTTATTGGGAGGCGCATGGGTAGTGGTAGGAGTCGTTGGAAATTTTGGGACTCGTCGATTCGATTTCAATTCCTAGACGAAAGCTATTAGTATTTCACATACCCGCTAATATGAATCCATATATTCCCTCCAGCTATGGGTGTAAATTAGTAGGGCAGACTGGGCCCTTCAGCCTTGGTAGGTAAACCAGGTCTAGAGGAAGGATAACTCTGAATTCAAAATCCCCTCCAGCTATGGGTTAAATAGTAGCGGCAGACTGGGCCCTTCAGCCTGGTTAGGTAACCGTCTAGGAGAGGGATAACTCTTGAATTCAAAATTCCTAGGTCGGTCGTTGTTTGGGTTTTGGGCAACCTTCGATGCAACCAATTCTTTCCTATCAACTGCTGCCAAAAATTGTGGATGTTCCAACACAAGCCTTCCCACTATAAACAAATCCACTGTGTGGGTGTTTCATTGTATGTAATAAACCCTCATGCGTCGAAAATCGACGAGAGAGTCCATAATATATCTAGTAAAACTTGTCAGAATTATCCTTATCATCGTTAGGAGAAACCAGGAGTAATTTCGAATCTTTCAGCTTTACTATCATTTTGATATACTCACTAGTTATTAAGCCCTTTAGTATACTTTAACTTTGGCAAACTCTTTCGATATTTTCTATCGCCATTAGAATTTAGTGGGAGTTGATATTTTTCAGGTGGTGCATATGGTTTTGTTTTTTTGCTTTTTTTATGTATTTTTCTTCCATTGCATAAATTTTATTTTGTTAATATTTTTTTAACGTCATTATTTGTAATGTTTTTTTTAACGTCATCAGAGTTTATTTAATATATACAGTACAAAAATAAAAAAACACCTCCGGGGCGATGTAAAAAAGATCTTTTTGAACATATTGCTTGAGGGGGAGTTAAAAAATTCAATCGTCAGCGAGTTTTGTACCCTAAGTAAGTAAAATCATCAAATTTCATTAAAGGATTTAAAAAAATAAAACAATTTGAAATGTAAACTTTAAAATATGTATTAAAATAAAACAAACTATACATAGATATATAATTACCAGTCATGTATGAATTAAAACTTGTTTAAAAAAACAATGAGGACTGTTCTAATGTTGCATGTTCAAATTTGTGAGTTTTGTTATGACGATTTTGGTTAATGTGGCTTAAGCAGTGACGTAATTTTTATTACAGACTAAAGCCTTGAAGCGAATCTCCATTATATATATAATATACTATATAGGGTCATCCACAGACACGTGTTTCGACTTATCAAGTCTCTTCAGTGTGGCTAGACATTTTGTAAGCTACCTACAGCTGGAATGAAATCCGATCGGTTGGGTGTCAGTCCGGCACCTTAACCATTAGGCTGTCTTCACTTACAGAATGGGAAGAGGATTTTAACTGTTTTGATAACAAACATTGCTTTGTGGTTAAAGCCATCACAGAGTGCTCTATTCTTATATAGAAGAGCGTCGTGTTTACGCTTGAGTTGGCGGCCGTCAGCGAAATCCCCCCCAGAGTGCTCAAACCCTAGGGGATGGGGAGCATATATAGGATCATCCATATATATATATATATATATATTATATATAACTGTCGAGTTAAAGCAACTTCTAAATATCATAAGAGCTGCCACCATGGTTTAATGTTGCCTCTTGTTTTTGGGAGGGAAAGCGTCACCCTTTCCTGCGCCAACATTTCTGTATATGTTCAAAATAGTTGTTTCATCACTCCATAGTACTTGTTCCCAAAAGTAATTTTCTTTGTCCCAACGACATTTTTTGTAAAATTAAACGAAGCACAATATGACATTTGTGAAGAGTGGTTCATGGCGTCGGTTCCATACACACCATTTCTATGTAAAACAACGTTGTGTATTAGTGAACGCTTACGCTGATACCATCACATCTAAAATTTTAGCGATGTTTTCCAAAAAACTTTGGGTTATATTTACATGGAGACACAGTTTGCGTGCAGTTCTCGGTGACTATTTTCGATTTTCTACCACGCCCAGGCAAAATTCTGGTCGTCATGTCAAACTGTTTAAACTTCTTATAACAACTGCACCGTATGTTGTATACCCTTTCTTTACTTCTATTATTCTTCTGCTCATCTTTGGTATCTTACGTTCTTCTCTAGCGTCTGGACTTCTATTTCTCTGTGCTTGCTGGTTGATCGTCCTTGATTCATTTCTTCTTCTAGGTCAGTCTTGTTGCCAAGACATTCATTCAACCAACAAAAACCATATATTTATTTAAACTTTTATTTATTTATCTAACATTTCATCTAACACATCGCGCGTTGGCAGGTGAGCTTCAGCTAGAGGCAGATAGGCCTTATCTGCCTGACTCCAAGCTGAAACTGAGGAGCCAACCAGGTCCTCACGTATTTCGCAAGTTTTCTGTAATATTCCATGGAAAGTCCCGCCCGTGATATTAAAAGGGGCCATCCCTTCAGAAATACTGGGGGTTGACAATAATCTATGCATAGATTATGTAACACGTAGATATAGTTGATACCTAACCGGTTTGAAATAGAGCTTAACTATTTCCCGACTTGTAGAAGTTATAATTTCTCTGTCTCAAGTTGATGTCAAGATCCTTTTGTCTTCCCCATCTTATTATTGCTGGAATTATCACAAATGTTCTACCGAATAGAGACTAGAAGGCTTCGCCTATAAATTAATTATAGATTGCTTATACTACACGAACCAATTAATTTAAGACGATATTTTTTTACAGTAAGAATAATTTTGTCTTTCAAATTTTGCATTATTCGCCTGGAAAATTTTTTTTTTTAACCTAGTGTTTCCTTGTGGCTTATTAACTTAAAAAACTTTAGATTACGAGAAATGGATAAAAATATTTCATAATTGGTGGGCGTAAATGATTTTCGTCGTTTAACTGTATATATATATATATATATATTATATTATATATATTATATATAATGTATATATATACATATATATATATATATATTATATGTGTGTGTGTGTGTGTGTTTTAAAATGTATATTTGTATATCACATATATATATGTATATATATTATATGTGTGTATGATGTACATATATATTGTATATATACATATATATATATATATGTATATATATGTGTGTGTACTATATATATATATATATATATATATATATATAATATATATATTATATATATATTGTCTTTTGACCGAGGTTTAATAAGCTTATACTATTATCATTGACTCGAGTGAAAAAGTGATCTAAAAGTTAAAATTCATGCATGAAGGTACGTTTGTTTCTAACTCTTAACCCCGCCATAGTCTGACAATTTTGAAATGTCTAGTTTTATATTTTAAGCCGATGACACTTAAACTGTTTAAAATTAGATATACCAAACTATTTATCTATTTCATTCAAAGCTATATTGGGAATATAATCTACAATATCAGTAGCAAAAGCGTGACCTAGACAAGTCAATTGCTTTTCCAATTGACTGTACTGTAGATCTGTACTAGTGCATCTTTAAGAGTAAATGAAATGCTCCTTATATACATACACAGATGCAACTTCAGTAACTAATTTACAAGCTTATAAACACACACATATACATACAGACAAGTAGGAAGCGCGTGGTGTAATGGTTAAAGTCATGGGAAATGGACTCGTCGCTCGAGTTCAAATCCTGGACGCGCTAAATGCATTTCACTTAGCGCTAATACCCTTGGGAAAGGTATGAATCCTACTCTCCTCCAGCTATGGATAAATAGTAGGGCAGACTGGGCTCTTTAACCTTGGTTAGGCAACCGGTCTAGGAGAAGGAAAACTCTGAATTCAAAACCTGTTAAACTCCGCTTAAGAAACTGACCTTATGTCACATCCTGCTCGTGCGGAGGGGTTGGTAAATATATATACATACAGACACAAATATATATATATATATATATATATTATATATATGTGTGTGTGTGTGTATTCAAGGTTGGTCAGGTCAAAAAGTTCTAAGCCTCACCCAGAAAGAAGGACACTCCTTATAAAACTAGAAAGATTAATTCAGATTTGTGCATACAAAGATGGAAGGTTTGTAACAGATCTAAAAATAGACAAACAGAGGCAGTCATAAGGCATCTGGTGAGGGTTACATCTTTTCGAATGGCCTCGTACACACACATACACATAAATGTGTATATATATATATATAATATATATATATATATATATATATATATATTGATGTTTTTGTGGGCAATTTCGATTTGCCTTTTACCAGGTCATACCGTAAGCATATGTGGTGGTGTCGTACTGAGCTGCTGGATCGTGTATTTTAGCCGCATTTTCTCTTTTAAAAACATGTTTGTAGAACTCGAGTGACAATTATATATTTTTATAATTATATATCTATATATCTATATATCTATATGTCAATATATATATATATATATATATATATATAAATATATATATGTGTGTGTGTGTGTGTGTGTGTGTGTGTGTGTATAACTTATTGGTAAAACATTGCGGTAAGAGAAAAACAGGCAAATATTTTTGATAGTAAAAATATACTACCAAACATTTTAGTCGGATTCTTGCCCAGATGAACTACTAAACAAAAACTATTAGTAGGTATATCTGACTCATTAGGTTTAACACAGACACACACACACAAAATACACACACATATATATCAAATATATATATATATATATATATATATATATATATGGTGTGTGTGTGTGTTGTGTGTGTTGTGTTGTGTATTTAATATAATTAATAAAATAGCTACAAAAATAAAAAGTTTGTAAACATAAATCAGACGCAATGTTTATGCAGATTATATCTTTTTTGGACATAGTCATTTACTATGAACGCACACATGGCAAATACCATCATGTGATACATTATTCCACACCGAAACCTTTCAAAGTTTACGGTAATATTTGATACACCCCCGTCGATATCGCTATCCAAGGAGACAGTTAAACCGTTGCCTACCTACAAGGATGATTTGTTTATAATGGTTGAAAACATGTGTAGAACCAACGACGCTTTTAGATTAGCTGATAACAGATGAATGGTCCAGCAATGTGCAATTAATATGCTAAGGTTTTAATTAACAGTTTTCCTTTCTCCTAGATCGGATTCCCTTATGAAAGACCTCTGAACCCAGTTTATCCTACCACTTCGTAATGGTCTCCAATGATTTAGAAAGAAGACTTATGGAAATAAGAGGAAGAATAAGGAGCATCCAGACCAGAGCATTGCAAAGATCTGCTAGAATACTCATAGGTTCAGGATTTCTATGAGTATTCTAGCCGATCATTCCATAATGATATTTGCTGGTGTGGATGGTTCCTTATTCTTCTTCTGACGTCTATAAGTTTTTTTCTAAACCTTATGTCTGTTCCAAAGGAAACCAACTACAAATTATGTCACCCTCACCATATACCACGGCTTTTTCCAGTTATCTGACAAGACTTGTTGTCAATCAGATTCCAGTGAAAGACTACCAGTCGTAAGGAAAGATAATAATAATAATAATAATAATAATAATAATAATAATAATAATAAAAGCTGTGTAAAATATGAGGAGGAAAGTGATACCAACTGTAGTTGGTACACTGGGAATGGTCCCAAAAAACTTAGGAAAAAGACTGGAGGAACTGGAAATTAGAGAAAGAATTGAAACCATCCAGACAATGCGTTTCTGCAATCGGCTAGAATACTGGGAGACCCGAGGAGACTTGTTATCACTCAGACTCAAGTGAAAGACCATCAGCTAACGCCGGTGTGAAAGACTCTATAATAATAATAATAATAATAATAATAATAATTCTGTTGGCTCAACTTTTCATTTCAGATACTCAACAACAGATGAATCATCCCCGGAACAAATAAATGATCAGTACACCCCATTGTATAAAACAAGGGGTTGATGATCAACCATATATGCATGTAGGCTGCTGTTGCTTTCCTTGTTCTTCCAGATATTCATGGGAAAATGGTGGTGTTGCAGCGAGAGACGACCCCAGCGAGAGACGACCCAGTGGTGGTGGTGGTGCAGCCGAGAGACGACCCAGTGATGGTGGTGGTGCAGCGAGAGACGACCTGGTGTGCAGCGAGAGACGACCCAGTGATGGTGGTGGTGCAGCGAGAGACGACCCAGTGATGGTGGTGTTGCAGCCGAGAGACGACCCAGTGGTGGTGGTGGCAGCCGAGAGACGACCCGTGATGGTGGTGGCAGCCGAGAGACGACTTGGTGGTCGGTGGTGCAGCCGAGAGACGACCCAGTGGTGGTGGTGTTGCAGCGAGAGACGACCCAGTGATGGTGTGTTGCAGCCGAGAGACGACCAGTGGTGGTGTGGTGCAGCCGAGAGACGACCCATGTGTGTGTTGCAGCCGAGGAGACGACCCAGTGGTGGTGGTGTTGGTGCAGCCGAGAGACGACCAGTGGTGGTGTTGCAGCCGAGAGACGACCAGTGATGGTGGTGTTGGTGCAGCCGAGAGACGACCCAGTGATGGTGTGTGCAGCCGAGAGACGACCCAGTGATGGTGGTGTTGCAGCCGAGAGACGACCAGTGGTGGTGGTGGTGCAGCCGAGAGACGACCCATGATGGTGGTTGCAGCCGAGAGACGACAGTGTGGTGGTGGTGCAGCCGAGAGACGACCCAGTGATGGTGGTGTTGCAGCCGAGAGACGACCCAGTGATGGTGGTGTTGCAGCCGAGAGACGACCCAGTGGTGGTGGTGTGCAGCCGAGAGACGACCCAGTGATGGTGGTGTGCAGCGAGAGACGACCCAGTGATGGTGGTGGTGCAGCCGAGAGACGACCCAGTGATGGTGGTGTTGCAGCCGAGAGACGACCAGTGATGGTGGTGTTGCAGCCGAGAGAGACCCAGTGCACAGCGAGAGACGACCCAGTGATGGTGGTGGTGCAGCCGAGAGACGACCCAGTGGTGGGTGGTGCAGCGAGAGACACCCAGTGATGTGGTGTGCAGCCGAGAGACGACCCAGTGGTGGTGGTGGCAGCAGAGACGACCAGTGATGTGGTGGTCAGCCGAGAGACGAGTGATGGTGGTGGTGCAGCCGAGAGACGACCTATAGTGATGGTGTGTGCAGCCGAGAGACGACCCAGTGGTGTGCAGCCGAGAGACGACCCAGCGTGGTGTTGCAGCCGAGAGACAAAGAAAAGTGTGGACCAGAGAAAATAACACACAAGTACTCTATTGTTACTTTAAGAGCAACCCAACACAGAGATGTTATAGAAAGAGAATGCTTCAAATTTGGAATGACAACAGTAATTTCAGCACAACCAGCTAAAGACTGGCAGACCAGGCAACAAATTATGAATGACAACAAGAGTACATTACCATCCCTAAGAAACATAGAATGGAAAAAAGTCAAGAAAGAAACGGAAAAAATAAACAAAATATTAGCGAACATCCCACATTGAAGATTACACAAGGAAGAGCAAAGACAAACTACTTATGGCGGCCAACAATAGTAGAAACGGCAGATGGACAAACAGAAAAACAACAAAGACTAGAAAACAAAAATGGGAAGAAAAACAATCATACGGACGCTTCAAACGACAAATAGAAGAGGTTGCACATGAAAAGACTTGGACATGGTTAAGAAAGGGAAACCTCAAAAGAGAAACAGAATCACTTATAATTGCTGCACAAAATAATGTCATAAAGACAAACTACATCAAAGCGAAAATTGATAAGACCCAACAGAATAGTAAGTGTAGACTTTGCGGTAATAAAGATGAGACTGTAAATCATATACTCTGCGAATGTAGCAAACTAGCACAACGAGAATACAAAGCTAGACACGACTGGGTTGGGAAGGTGATCCACTGGGAATTATGCAAAAAATTAAATTTTGACCACACAACAAAATGGTATATGCATAAACCAGAATCTGTTCTTGAGAACAAAACGCACAAAATTCTCTGGGACTTTGAGATAAAAACGGATCACCTTATCCCAGCAAGAAGGCCAGACCTAGTATTGATAAACAAAAAAGAAAGAACTTGTCAACTGGTGGATTTTGCAGTGCCAGCAGATCACAGGGTGAAGTTAAAGAAAAAATGAAAAAATAGACAAATATCTGGACCTTGCCAGAGAACTGAAAAAGTTATGGAATATGAAAGTGAAAGTGATACCAATTGTGGTTGGTGCACTTGGAACAGTCCCAAAAGGATTGGAAAAGGGTTTGGAAAGTTTGGAAATCAGAGGAAGGATTGAAACCATTCAGAACACTGCACTGCTGCAATCTGCCAGAATACTCAGAAGAGTCCTGGAGACCTGAGGAGACTTGCTGTCACTCAGACTCCAGTGAAAGACCATCAGCTAACACTGATGTGAAAACTCAAAAGGAATAATAATAATAATGAAATCTGGTAAACAAAAATGTGAAGAAAACATCTGTATGGATACTTCAAGCGATAAACTAAGGAAATCTGAAGAGAGACGCACATTCAGATGTTTTTTGTTTTTTTCTGCTTTATCTTTTCTTTTCGTTTGTTTGTTTTGTTTTTTATTGGGGGGTTGTGAAGGGGTCTCTGAGGATAAACGAGATTGGATTTCGTCTTGAAATCTTCTGTTAACATTTACTGACACGAACCCCTAGACATCATAAACATTTTATCAGTGTTCTGACGACGGTCTTTATTGATTGGGTGTTGATTTTTTTTTCAAGATATTCTTCATTTCAGATTATTGAAATTTGGCCAAATAATGTTTGATCTATCCTGGGTCAGATGTTTTTTAATCGATGGCGAGGCTCCAGTTATGGAGCTCAGGGGATTGTGAAATCACTTCTTTGTTGCCATTATTCCCAGGCCCACTCTGACCCCAAGTGGTATTCATATATATCTGATATAATGTTTAAAACTGTTGCTGTAGAAAATGAATGTTTTCTCTCTAAGATATATTAATGTTAACTGCGAAAAGATGATTTAGACCATCATCATCATGTCACGCTGTCAGCGCGGATATCCATGACAATCTCTTTCCATCCGTCCCTATCACTCATCATTCTCGGAAGGTCCTCTGTGCTGCATCCTGTATCCGCACAGAGCTGATCAATGTACGTCTTTGCTGGTCGGCCCACACTGGTGTGTCCATGTGCTGGCTTCCACAGGAGGACGTCGCTTATGAGTTCGTCCTTGCTTCTCCAGCAGTGTCCCGCGTGTCTTGACCGTCTTACTCGGATGGTTTGGGTGATATGTGGCAGGTGACCGTACAGCTGTTTTCTCGTAGGGTGTTTTTTCCACGTCTTGTTCAGGATCACCCGCAGCATTCCCGTGCAGCTCCCATCTAGTTTATTCTCTAGTCGCTTAGTTAGGGTCCAGGTGGTGCAGCCATACAACAGTACTGACACGACAACGGCCTGGAAGAACTGTCTTTTTAACTTGTCTGAGATTGGATCTCCATATGATCGTTAATTTATTTATTGCGGCCCATGCTTTTCCTATACGTGCATTAACGTCGTTTTCTGTGGAGGAGATGTTGCTGACTAAGTATCTAAATTGTTCTACAGAGTTAAGGAGTTTGCCATCGATGGTTGAGATGTCGCTTTTGTTTTTGAAAGACATGAACTCAGTTTTATCAGAGTTGACGTACAGGCCGAAATTTTGTGCAGCCTTTTCTAGGCTGTGTAGTAAAGATTCGGCTTGTGCAGGTGTATTTGCGAGTAGTACCAGGTCTTGTAAAAACACCCTTCTCTTTATTCTGCGAGAAATAGATACACAGTCGGTGACTTCTGTATTTCACACCAACAATCGCCAACCCAGTATCAATTTATTTTATGGATAATTAATATCATTACGCGTATGAATTTAAAATTCAATCACGAAGTAAAAGGGTTAAAATTATTTTAAATATTTTTTTATCTTAAAACATTAGTATTGTCACAAGGTATGAAGTGATTACCGGTTTAAATGGGGGAAGTTCAATATTGTAGTGGGTAACGTGCTGGACTGTGACATCGTAATTTCTGACTTCAGTCACGTTATTACGTTCACTTTCAAACAAATACCCTTGGAAAAGGTATGAACCCCCTCATCCCGCAGGTATGTGTTAGATACTACCACGAATGTTCTTCTCTAGAGATGAATTTAGCAATTAGTTATTTATCCGCGAAGGTTGAATTTACATTAAACAAAAAATTGATCTATAAACCAAACATGTTTAAAAGAATTGTGATTTTTTATACATTGGTACATAAAACATTGATATTCACATTTTAAAAGAATAGTTAATTCTTTGCAGATTACTATCATTAAATAGGAATAGTTACTTGAAACTATATAACACTGAGCCAGTTATTCATATTAAGAATAGTTAATTGAATATATATAATACTTAGCTTATTACTATCATTAAAATAATAATAGTTACTTGAAACTATATAACACTGAACCAGTTATTTATATTAAGAATAGTTAATTGAATATATATAATACTTAGCTTATTACTATCATTAAAATAATAATAGTTACTTGAAACTATATAACACTGAGACAGTTATTTGTATTAAGAATAGTTAATTCAAGATCTATAATACTTAGCAGATTACTATCATTAAAATAATAATAGTTACTTGAAACTATATAACACTGAGCCAGTTATTCATATTAAGAATAGTTAATTGAATATATATAATACTTAGCTTATTACTATCATTAAAATAATAATAGTTACTTGAAACTATATAACACTGAACCAGTTATTTATATTAAGAATAGTTAATTGAATATATATAATACTTAGTTTATTACTATCATTAAAATAATAATAGTTACTTGAAACTATATAACACTGAGACAGTTATTTGTATTAAGAATAGTTAATTCAAGATCTATAATACTTAGCTTATTACTATCATTAAATAGGAATAGTTACTTGAAACTATATAACATTGAGCCAGTTATTTGTATTAAGAATAGTTAATTGAAGATATAAGCGTTCGCGAATGATTATTATTAAATAGGAATAATTACCTGAAACTATATAATTGCTTGAAAAAGGATTGACTTCAACATTAAATAAGCCGATAATAGTTGGGAGTCTGTAAAGCATGATCTTCAATTAATATTTCATCACATTTGTAGCAAGAATAAAACTCACGGACTTGTATTTTTCTTTCTTCAATAATTTTCGAAGCCATAGAAGACAGCAAAATAAGAGGCAAAGGAGTGGTAGTCAGACATATTTGATATAATGATATCATTTAATTCAGAACCACGCCATGATATAGACAAGCTTAGTATAGTGTTGTCTCGTGATAAGTAGTAATTGAAATATTCAACTATGTCCAATTCACACACAACAAATTGAAATCCGATTTTGTCTAGGGGAAATATGTATTAAATTATTAAAATTCCCATGGATTTTTCAGAATATTTAATTCACTGACGTCATACGACGTGGAAAATAATTGATACCTTGAAATAAATTGGATTAAACAAAAATCCTCAATTTTCTTTCATCGAAGCTTACGGCCCTTCATTAACAATGTGTATCTTTTAGCAAACCATTTCCAGTTAGAACGCGCCACAACCTTCTTTTATCACACACGTCATCTTCATTAAATGATGTATATAGCATGTATATAGCATTCCAATCCATTCCTAAAAGAAGCAAACTAAAATACAGTTTTTTGATTGGTCGTCTTTTGCCAAAATATTACGATCCATTTTGGAAAAAATTAAACCCAAAATATATTGTCCCATTTTTTTCCAAAATATTAAGATAGATTTCGAAAATATTCAAATCCATTTCCAAATTGATAAAATTGTT
>CM042142.1:33664090-33676590 GCA_023376005.1 Doryteuthis pealeii
AGCTAGTAATTTTTCCTTTCCGAATTCCCTAAACACACACGCTCACACACACATGCGCACACACACGCATACACGCACACACACACACACACACACACACACACATATATATATATATAATATATATATATATATATATATATATATGCGTAGAAAGAGAGAGAGAGAGAGAGAGAGGATGTGAGAGAGAGAGAGTTGGTGTCAGAATTATTCGTCCCTACTAATTATTTGTTTGTTTTATAAGGAAATGGCAAGTAACTTGAATTTTCCATAGACAGTTTATTGCGAATTTAGTTTTGAATAATCCTGGATTTTTACAGAAGTTTTGGTCTATTATATTCATAGTTATAGATTTTTCTAAACGTTGGTGCAGTCCAAAATTATTTGCCCCGCCCCTTTATGGAAATCATTAAATAATATTGCTTTATAGCAGTTGTTTGTTAACGTTTTGGGCTGGGTGGGGTTTTTTTGTTAATTTTACATTTAATACAAGTAATCTTCCAAAATAGAATAATATTAATCTGATTCTGTAAAAATTTGAAAGCTTTTAAAGAAGAAAATATTGAGTGTCATGTACCACAATATCTTATTCATTCTTCAATCCTGATGAAGACAGCTTAACTTGACAAGAAGCCTCGAATGAAGATAGGTGATGCGTACAATTAGGGTGATGAATATACAACATTTTTCTATCGTTTGAATGTTCCGAGATCGACAATTCGGTGCATCATCAATGGGTAGGGGCCGGGCTAGCTCAGTCGGTAGAGCGTTCGGCTAGAAACCACAAGGTTCCTAGTTCGATACCGGTCCTCGCCAACTCAGCGTATGAGTAGCACATAGACCTGTGCGGTAAAGTAAGGAGCTGATGGTAGGTGTGGTGCTCCACCTCAGACGCTAAAATAATCTCCCTGGTCTAACGCTAGTGAAAAGGGGATAGACTCCATCGCTGATTGGCTGATACCGACTTTAAGCCGCCCCGTCGACTTTACAACTGTTAAATACTTATTATAACATAAATCGCTGCTATGTTCTATCTTCTAATCTTCGTCTCTGGGTCTCTTCTTCGTCGGGTCTCTTTCAGGTCTTGTATCTCTCTGTTTCCATCTTAGTAGTTTTTATAATTCAGGAACACAGAGACATATTCTTTTTCGTGTACACTCCTTTATTTCCCGATACCCAACTCAAGCGTGAGGAAGAATAGCACAGACACGATTACGTGTCGGAACACAACGGTGGTCTAGGCAATTGTCAATACTTTGCTTGGTCCCCTCTGATCACGTGATACTCCTTAGCCAACGGATGATCTCGTAGTCAAAGCTTGCCTGTTGTGTAAATCTGAAATCTATAATTTTCCATGAATTCTTACAGTTAAACGTTAAATCTAATCTTTAAATGAAGAAATGATAGGCTATGCCTATTTCTTATGTAAAGCAAAGTGACTCATTGTGCTGAGAATACATTAAAGACTAGCAGAAAATGGTTAATTTCCGAAGGAATGGAATGGGAAATTGTTAGAGATGTCTTGAATAAACCTGACTTAATGACAAAGGATATTGTCAATGACATAAATGTCGCAGAGTTAGATACATTGACAAATACAGTCACTAAATGCCCTCGACGAGCTGGTCTTCGAGGTTTTCATACAAGGTAAACTCCGTTGCTTAAGGCTAAACTCAAAGGCAGATTAGCTGATGCTAGAAGCCAATTAGAACATAAAAATGAGTATTAGAATTATTTATGGAGAAAATCGAATAAAGTTCACTGTCATGATTTGCTAGATTTATGAATAAATTTAACAAATCATGAATAGTTATTAACACATGTTCTGTTGGTTAATGTAATTTGAATTAAATGAAAAAGGCGAATAAGAGTTACCGCCCTTTGCTCATTTGAAAAAGGCGAATAAGTGTTGACAGCAGACGATAGTTGAGGCAGAAGACAGAGTTTTGGATAGGTTTTCAGTTGTCACCTGGTTGAATGAGAAGATCAGATGAAAAAAGATAATGAGTTAAGAATGGGAAGTTTGGATTGAAAAGGGAAGAATTTATGGAAAGTAAGAAAAACGAAAGAGTATTATTTGGAAAAACCAATTGGAATTGAAGAAAAAGAAAGAATTTATAAAAAACGAAAGAGGCTGTTATTTGGGAAACGGATTGGATAGAAAGAAGAAAAGTTTTTATATGGAAAAAGAAAGGAGTTATTTAAAAAGAAAAATGAAGCTGATAAGGAAATAGTAATTATTGATAATTGAGACTGGAAAAAAATAAGAAGAAAAAGAAGGAACTTATATTTTAACGGACAAACAAGTAAAAGAACAGAAAGGTATTTATTGTACCTGTGAACTTTTTTATGAACCTTTTTATGTATTGTAAAAAAAAGGAAAACAAAAAGAAAAAAAAGAAAACATTTCATATTTTTCCCCTGAAAATATTTTTCCTTGGAGAGTCAATTACCTAGATTGGCGAAGATAGTTTAAAGAGACATACAGACACTTCGTGACACTCACAAACCAAAAAACACCCTTCCTAAAATTAAGTACAGTGGCGGAAATATTATACTTTAGGGATAGATCGCTGCTTTTTAAACTGTATAACTAGTCAGGTATAACTACTAGGTATCATGGATAAAGTGCAGTATTTGGTTATTCTTAACGGTAATATAAGACAATGTGCGTGAAGGCTGCTTTTGGGGTGTCACTGAGCTTTCTAGCATGACAATGATCCAAAACACGCGGCACGAATTGTAACGAAATACTTAGATGAGAGGAAAATTAAGGTATTGCTGTGACCGATAAAAGCCTTAACCTAAACCCCACTGAAAATTTATGGGCCCATTAGTAAAAAAAAAAAAAGGAGACAGAAATCCTTTAAATTCGGAGGAAACACTAACTATGCCAAGGAAGATTGGAACAAACTATCTATCAGTCTGTGTAGTGATCTTGTTAAGAACTTCTAAAACAATCAAAGGCCATCATTAAAGGGATCATTAAACTCACACGCTGACATCCATCCGAGGTCCAAAATTGCCGGCACATGCAAATCACTGAGTGCCTTAGAACTAATCAAATGCCGTTCAAAAATCTCTTTAAGTGAAGTATTTAAGGTTTCCAAAAGAAATATATAAATATTAACACTGTCCAATTCTTTAAAAGTATATAAGTGTTTGCTCTGCAACATTTGGTAACTCTCTACTTCCTGTATGGTAATTCATTTTCAGTATAGTAGATAAAGTCACAAGATTAATATTATTAAAGTGATCAATATTTGAATAATGATAATGGTCCTCCCCGACATCCAAAATCGCTTGCACCACACATAGGCATGTAAATTACCTAGTGCCTTAGCTCTAATCAAATGCTGTACGTAAGTGAAGATCTGCATAACCCTGTGTAAATAGTAGGGCAGACTGGGTTCTTTAACCTTGGTTAGGCTAAGGTCTAAAAAGAAAACTCTGAATTCAAACCAGTTGTAGACTTGCCAGGCTATGCTATGAAGCTGAGGTATCCGGTAGGCTTATCTTTACCAAGATGCTATAGACTGGTGGTTCTCAATTGGTTCTTAAAGTTTACTCCATTGATTAATGAGGCAAGAGAGACATAGAAAAGAATGCGTGGGCGAAAGGCTCCATTGAAAAAAGTAACCAGTCTCGATTTGAATGTAGTTTTAACATTGCCTATGAAAAGGAATGTAGTTACCAATTGAAAGTGGATTCAGTATCAATATATTATGATCGTGCAATCAAATCTATTTATGCTTTGATTAATGGAACTGTTTGTGTTTTTAATAAACAATGCATATTCAATGCAGAAACGGTTTCACAGGAGATCCACGAAACTAAGTTGAATATTTCAGGTAAAGAACAGAGAGTTTTTTGATGATGCTGGAAATAGTTGTATTCATCTCTACAGTCTTATGAGGGTTAAAACTTAAGATCCTTTTGAATATGAAAAGGTTATAATTTTGTCTATGTTAGATCTTTGTTTGTTTTTTGTTTTTTTTTCGTATCATTACTTGACATCAAAATACATTTTTGTGGCCATAACAACGAATTCTTTCAAATACATTAGTTCATCCTTTGTGAAAAGATTCAAAAGAAATTTCCATAAAAACTTTAGGTGATATCTCTTTATTCATAATTACTGGACGGGCTTGAATAATTTTGACACAAATACGAGAGAAAGTGACTGAGAAAGAAAGGGGGAGGTTAAAATTTGTAAGTATTACGTGTGTTGTTTAGCGGATAATTTAGAAGTTACACATACGCTCGCGCACGCATACACACGCGTGTGCATGTGTGTGTGTGTGTGTGTGTGTGTGTGTGTGGAAAGAAAATTGTTTAAATACATCTTTAAGAACTTTTTTCTTAAATTAAGAAGCTCTCAGATCCGGGCCGGTAGATAAGGACAATACTTGCAAATGTTTTTGACATCCATGCACAACTTGCCACACACTTCCGTTAATTAGCGATTTGTATTAATAGGTTTAATGAATTTTGCGTTCAAATCACGAATAACTGCGAGAACCTCACGCTTGGTAGTAGCATCAATTGGGAGCTGCATCAGAAACGACTGTAAAGCCAAGACTGAGCCTTGCAGCACAAGATTGTTCCCTGTTACCTGCATGACCAGCTCTTTGGGAAAACTACTTTTGGGATTTGTTGAGATTTTTGTATATAAGGTGTGTGCTAGACGTCCACTCCTACTTATAGACTCGGCGAGAACCATGTGATCAAACTCTTGGCCAATCGCTGGCAGTACTCTGCTGCGGATACAATACTTAAACCTACAGTACTGGCCATAACTACTTTGCCTTTCGTGGACGACGAATACAGGATTAAATCACTGGACCTTTAACAATACGCAGGATAGGACTTATTCGCTTACCAAAGTATTCCATAATTGAGGACTTACTTACTTGGCATTTAAAAACTTAACAGGATTATTTTCATATATATATATAGAGAGAGAGAAAGAGAGAGGGGGAGAGAGAGAGAGACTGACAGACAGACAGACAAACAGACAGAGAGACAGAGACAGAGAGACAGACTGACAAAAAGAAAGACATATTGAATGAGATGTGGCGATGAAGAGAAACAATGAGAGGGAGTGAGAGAGAAAAAAGATAGAGAGGGTGTGAAATGTAAGCGAACACAGTAAGTATCATCTAGTTTTCATTTAAAGAAAAGGAAAACGAAATATTTTAGGTCTTAACAGTAAAACCCAATCCTCATCAAAATCTGTTTTGGTCATGGAAAGGAAGTTCTAACAGTATTTAACAGTTAGATTTCCAACCCTTCTCACACTACCACGAGATATCATCCGATCCCACACCGACAAATACCATTCTCCACTGAATATTGATCATTTATATATATTAAGGGGCCGGGTTAGCTCAGTCGGTAGAGCGTTCGGCTAGAAACCACAAGGTTCCTAGTTCGATACCCGCCCTCGCCAACTCAGCGTATGAGTAGCCCAGGGATCTGTGCGTTAAAGTAAGTAGCTGATGGTAGGTGTAGCGCTCCACCTCAGATGTTAAAGCTATCTCCTTGGTCTAGCGCGGTTGAAAAGGGGATAGACTCCCTCCCTGACTGGCTGATACCGACTTTAGGCTGCCCCGTCGACTTTACTTTTTACTTTACTTATATATATTTACCAACCCCTACGCACGAGCAGGATGTGACACAAGGTCAATTTCTTAAGCGGTGTTCAACGGGCTTGAATTCAGAGTTTTCCTTCTCCTAGACCGGTTGCCTAACCAAGGTTAAAGAGCCCAGTCTGCCCTACTATTTAATCATAGCAGGAGGGAGAGTAGGATTCATACCTTTTCCAAGGGTATTAGCGCTAAGTGAAATGCAATTACCTCATCCTGGATTTGAACTCGGGGCGACGAGTCCATTTCCCATGACTTTAACCATTACACCACGCACTTCCCACACATTGACCGTTTATATAATGTTAACTGACACTACAGTGGCCCACGCCAACTTCGTTTAAAACAAACACGAAACAAAGCTGTTCTCACAATTTTTATGTGGCACAAGAAAATGAAAATTAACCTTGTCTGAATGCCACAAAACCAAATGATGAGTTTTGAAAATGGATGGAGACACGAACGAAAACGCTTGAAATCATTTTGATAATTCTTGAGAGTTTGCGTTTTATCTGAACGTCCTTTTTAATTATCCAAATCCTTGATATAATGGAGGTAAGTATGAAACGCTAATTAGAATCGTTCACGCCTTCCTAATTTGTAACATAAAAATCATTATGGATTTCTGTTACAACTTAAACCCATCGAGATCTGGCGTCGTCGTCTAATCAATATTATTTTTACTTTCTCATAGTTCCTTCTAAATATTTAGGAAGGGTATGCGTGCATTTGTTTCTGTATCAAAATAACAGGTAGGAACAAACTGGGATATATAGATATGAATATACTTAGATAGGTAGCTAACAACCAGCTAAATAACCCCTGAAAGGAAGATTTTACTCTCTCATATTTCCTTCTAAATATTTAGGAAGGGCATGCGTGCATTTGTGTCTGTATCGAAATCATAGGAAGGAACAAACTCAGATAGATAGATATGAATATAATTAGATAGCTAGCTAACAAGCAGCTAAATAACCACAGAAAGATAGATATACATATATATACTGTAATGTGCATCGTAATATAAAAATAAACAGTGATAGATAGATCAATCGATCGATCGATAGATAGATAGATAGCATTATACTGAGATAGGTAATTAATAAACAAGCTACACAATGTTAGATATCAAACTTGCAAGATATATAAATATAAACGAACTGTGATATATCTGTGACTTTCTGATAAGACTGGACATCTAAGGAGTTTTAGAAATTTATTTAAATTTCTAAAAGCCTTTTAAGTTTTGGTCGATATATATATATATATATATATATATATATATATATATATATATATATATATATATATATATATAAAAAGAAGGTCCGCAAAATGTATTATGTTTTCAGAAAAAAAATGTTTTATTCTTTTTAATCTTACAAAATATGTAAGATAAAAAAATAAACAATTTTTTTTCTGAAAACATAATACATTTTGCGGACCTTCTTTTTTATAAAATATTGAATTTTCTCCCGTTGGAACCAGAACAACATTATATATATATATATATATATATATATATATATATATATATATATATATATATATATATATATATATATATATATATATATATAGAGAGAGAGAGAGAGAGAGAGAGAGAGAGAGAGAGAGAGAGAGAAATAGATATAAATATACCATAATTAGTAATTGACTAGCACACTCGAGATAAATAGATAGATAAATAGATACATACATACATACATACATATGAATTTACTGAGCTAATAAACTAGATCAGATATATCAGACAGATAGATAGATAGATAGATAGATAGATACATCCTTTTTCTTAATGGACCAATCGGACTCGATTCGCAAGTGTAGTAAATTAGCTTCTTACTGAGTTCGACTACGACTGTGGATTTCTCTTAATTTAATCTTAGTAGAACCCTAAAGATACCGATGCAACCGCATACAGGAATTACATATATATCTCCTACTGGGGTGTGTTCGCTTATTACACGCACAAGCGTAAGTATATGCTGCATTGGCGAAGACATTAATTCGTCAAGTCAACGCAGATGTTTCTTTTGAAACTCATAAAGAATGCTGTTTGTTTCCATGGCAACTCTACGTCCAGAATTGAATTGAAACTCACGCCGAGAATGGCGTTCTCACTTTGCTTTAATTAATTTGACGCGAGTTAAAAATGCAAGAACACAGAACAAGACATATAAAAGCAGAAAGTTCATAAAACCCACAATGAATAGATTGAAAATGTGAAAATGACGGGCAAAAGTTAAAAAGAAAGAAAAAGAAAGAAGGCAGAAAAATAAATCTATAGAAATATTTGAGGAAAAAGAGTAAGCACCCGATAAACGAGAGGTGTGAAAACAAAGAGCAACGGAATTTGGAAGAGAAAGGGTGACATGAAGATGAAAGGGGGAAAGGGAGAGAATGTGAAAGACAGAGAGACAAAGAGGCTTAAGGAAATGTCAAATGAAATATGGGTGGAGTTGTTAAAATAGAGAAAGGAAAAGAAAGAGGATATGATGGTGAAAATATTGAAGGGTTAATAAAAAGAAAGAAGGAAAGAAAAAGAAGACAAAGACAGAAAGAAAAGAGAAAGAGAGAAAAAGAAGACAAAGAAAGAAAGAAAAAGAAAGAAGGAATTAAAGAAGTTAAAGAGAAAAGGAAATATAAAAAAGAAGACAAAATAAGAAATGATTAAAGAAAATGAGATAGTAATGAATAAAGAAAGAAAAAGAAAGAAAAAAATATTAAGTAAAAGAAAGGAGACAGAGGAACAAAAAATACAGAAAAATACAAGGTGAAAGAAGTTGAATAGAAAAGGAAATGTAAAAAAGGCTAAAATAAGAAAGAAACAAAGATAATAAGGAAGAAAGATGGATAAAAGAAAGAAAAAGAAGACAGCGAGGAAAAGAATAGGAGACAAAGAAAACAAACAGAAAGAAAAATAGAATGTAAGAGAAAATCATGTAAAAAAAGAAACTAAAATAAGAAATAAAGAATGATAGTAAGAAAGAAATAAAAAAAAAGAAAGAAAGAAAGAAAGAAAGAAAGAAAGAAAGAAAGAAAAAGAAGCCCGTGGGAAAGGAAAAGGATACGAAGAAAGACAAAAGTAGAAAAGACAGAATGGAGAAGTTAAGAAAAAAGACAAAGGTAAAGTAAAGGAGACTAAATAAGATAGAAAGAAAAAAAGAAAAAAAAAGAAAGAAAATAAAGCAATAAAAATGAAAGAAAGAAAGAAAGAAAAAAAAAGAAAAGAAGAAAGAAAGAAATTTAAAAAAGACAAAAAAGAAAGAAAGAAAAATAGAAAGAAAATAAAGGAAAGAAAGAAATAAAGAAAGATAGTAAAAAAAGAATTAAGGAATGAATACATTAACATAACGAATAAGAACTAAGAGGAAAATAAGGAAAAGATGGGGAAAAGAAGACAAAAATAGAGAAACAGAATGTAGATAATAAAAGAAAGTAGTTAAAAAAAAGACAGAAATAAAAAAGAATTTAAACGACAACGTATGAAGACAAAGAAATAAAGCAAAATTGAAAATGACATAGAAAGGAAAATTAAGGCAAAAAAGACAGAACTATTAACGGCAAAGAAAGAAAGAAAGAAAGAAAGAAAGAAAGAACTGAAACAAAAGGGAACAAAGAAATATGAAACAAAAACAAAAACAAAAGGTGACAAAAAAGAAAGACGGAGTTTGCTAACAAAAATAAGAAAGAAAGAGAACAAAGGGAGATATAATTAAAAAGAAAAGAATGAAGAAAATAAAGAAAAAGAAGGAAGACAAAGAAAGATAAAATGAAGAAAGAAATACAGAAAGAAAGACTAGAATTAAAGATGTATTAAAGATAAAGAAGTAGAAATTAATAATAGGAAAAAAAAGAGAAGACATAAAACTGAAAACGATATGAGAATAGAATTAGAACAATGGAAGGAAGAAGAGATAAAAGAAAAGGTTTAGAGAGAACGAGAAAAGGAGAAAGAAACGAATCTCAATAAAAACAATGATCATTCTCTGAAGTCTTGTCAGATCAAAAGACAGAAAATTCTTGCTATTATATTTGCTTTTTAATAATCTAATATCATCAAAACCAAATCCAGCAGTCCATTTTTTTTCTTTTTCTCGCTTCTTCTTCTTTTTCTTCTTCTATTATTATTATTATTATTATTATTATTATTATTATTATTATTATTATTATTATTATTATCAAAGTGGGTCTCAAACCGAGTCCTTAGGCGAGAAATACCGTTATGACTTAGAAATTAACATTTATATAGTTTGATAAAGTACATTATTAAACAGTGCTCTCTATAAAAAGAAGTGGGCTGTTTTACTTAGCACCATATTTTGAATAACATTTAAAGATGGCTTCCTACGTATATCTGTCAGATGCTCGTCTTTTGCTTTTATATAAAGTCAAGTGCGCCTCTTATCATTAGTATTTTTAAATGTCACATTTTGGCAATTTGTATATCCAGGTCTTTATATTTTGATTGGGTTTTTGTATTATTTGGATCTTTCAGACTGCTGCCCTGATTTTTATTGTTATATATAAAAACCTTTCAGTCGATATGCCCTACGGCCTTCTTTATGTGTTACTTGTCGAACTCAGGAACCTTCGCGTCGAACTCGGTAAACTTTATCACATAATCGGAAGCCTTCACGGAACTTCAAACCAAAGCCTTCACTTAATCAACCGGCGTAAACTGTTCTCGTTCCGCTAACTTTGATCGAGTACAACTGTTAAGCTAAGTTAAGTATTTTAGGTTATTATATACCCGAGCAAAGGGGTATATAACAAAAGGTTCTCTGTCTCTCACCTTCTAAACGAAGGTCTCACTGTTAATTTTTAGCAGAAACTTTAGTCTAAACTCCAGCCTATCAGCAGCATTATGGAAACATATAAAGTTGGTCGTTCTATGATTTTTAGGGGAAGATCTTTGTTTTGTCTAGAAGTACATCTGCAACAAGATCAACCAGAATATCCCGGAACTACTGACTAAAAAATTATATGGACATCTATCGTACCTGGAAAAATCATTTTACACAATCAAAATAAGGAAACCGTCAGTCTGCAACGAAAGCCCGCGATATACAGAATGAGTGGTTGACGAAACCTGCAGACAGACTCCACCTCTGCACCGATCTCAAAATCTATCATGAAATATATATACATATATCATCATCATCATCAGCAGCAGCAGCAACAGCAGCAACAGCATCATTGAGCTGACAGAGAAGATTCCTATGAATATCTCTCACCCTGTCCCAATCTGTCATTGGTCTTAACAATCCTCCGAACAGGGTTTGTTGTTTGTTATATATATTACTGTGCATATATGATATGATATATGATATTCATGATAAATATCTATGAAATATGATATTTATATTAAATCTGCAAAATCCCGAAAATCTTTGCACGGTTTCAAGTACTAGATCTTGACTTAATTTGGTTATTCCAAAACAAAGTCATTTTTGTAAGTAATTATATGATTTCACCTAATAATCATTTGTAAAAGAAATATTTCTTTAAGTAACTATTACTAATACTAATAATTTATGTACGTAACTATTCGTACTTAACAAACAATTCCTCGTTTACATGCATTTATATGGTTTCAATTATTCCTGTCTAATAATATTAAAGATTAGTTACGGATGTCCCCATGCTGTAGTGGATAACGTGATGGACTGCAATATCGTTGTAAACAAGTTCGAACTCCAGTCGTGCTATTATGTTCAACGTCAAACAAATACCCTTGTTAAAGAAATAAACCCCCTCATCACTCTAGCTACTGGTAAGATAGTATCACTAAGATTCTTCTACAAGGATAGATTTAGCATTAAATAACCCACAAAGGTTGATATATTAGTAAACAACTAATAATCAGGACAAAATTATATCGTTTCATGTATTTTCAAACAATTATATAGTTCCAAGTAATTAATTATAGTCCTTTGTAATCAATTATTGCTTCGAGTAACTATTCTTAATAAGAATAATTTGCACACAGCTACATATTTATATATGAGTGGGGACATATCTAAATCTCCTTCCTAGCACCAACCATTACCAATAACTGGTAACCATTCTGATGCATTATAGGAGTATTTTTTATCCTAGTAAAAGGCTATATAACAGAGAAACATTTCTGTATTCTTATTAATTTTTCTTGTGTAGATATTATGTATGAGGTGGAAATATGAGGAATAAAAGAACAAAGCTCAGACAAAAATGTATATATTTCGCTGTAGTTTGAACTCAGCTTCGTCAGTATTTTATTGAATTACCAGGATCATACAAGTGTTTTATAGAAAGGGGAAGTGGGTATGTGGGTGCGCTTTGTGGTGAGGAGGAGATTTGATTGGATATAGGGGAATCATTGGAGAGGATGAGAAGGAAATCAGAAGGGAAGAGAGTTGGGGGAAGTAGGTAGAAAAATGAATACAAATAATTTGCACTTAGTTGTTTTGCTTCAAGTAGTGATATGTGATATCAACAATTTTTAAACAAATCTATTGGATGGGCTCTTACAGGTACGATCATTACTGGTCCAGTGTTGGCCAACCAGTAAGATATATATATATATATATATATATATATATATATATATATATATATATGAGACCTTCACTACTGATTGTAATCTGTGTCATACCCAGGACAAATATGTATGAGGTCTTCACACCTGCCGTAGCTAGTGGCTCACTGGAGGCTGAGTGACAGCACGTCTCTTCGTGTCTCCAGAACTCTTCTAAGTATTCTAGCCGATCCCAACAATGCTGTAGTCTGGATGGTCACGATTCTTCCTCTGATTTCCAATTCACCCAAATTCTTTTCCAGAGCTCTGTCGACAGTTCTAAGGACACC
>CM042142.1:33679090-33701590 GCA_023376005.1 Doryteuthis pealeii
ATATATATATATATATATATATATATATATATATATATATATATATATATGTGTGTGTGTGTGTGTGTGTGTGTGTGTGTGTGTGTGTGTGTGTGTGTGTGTTGTGTGTGCGTGCGTAAATGTCGTATGTTTAAAAGATATCAAGACTGAAGTTTTCGTTTATGTTTTTGTTTCTTTTTGGGTTTATGTTTTAACTTGCCCTGGTAAAAATAAGTAAGAAGCACAGTTAGATGATATTCAACTTGGATTTCTATTTTGCTGTAAATAACCAATAACATATGCACAATATATTTTATGTTTGATAACTGAACATTCTGGCTTTATAAAAATATATCTTAAACAAACTAGATTGAATTATTTAAATTAATGATATCATTTTTCTAAACTATCAAGAGGGAAATAATATGTAATAATCTAATAAGGAGGGAAAAGGTAATGAATTCTTTAACAACAACAAAAAGAATTAATACTTAATTGCCCATCCGCAAGCTTTTATGACAGCCTCAATTTTTTCAGACATGAACTACATTAATTTAAATTAATATCCTTTATCAAAATGTGCCCAAATTTCCCAAATAATAATTGATATATCTTCTTTAGTGGATGGAGCCTTATCATGTTTTAACAAATTTCCACCATAAATTTTCAACAGAATTTAGATCTGGTCGTTGGCCATATCATTAATTTTTTAACCCTTTCCTGAAGACAAATTAAAAACACTAATCCCATTTTCCCTGTGGCAAGATGCATTATTATCCTGAAAAATGATTTCCTCATCACCGAACCAATTTTCTTGATTGTTGATTACCATGTCCTCTGGTCATTTAAAGGGGACGCACTCTCCCAATATCCTAAATGACTTGGGAATTTTACTCGTTTTCCTAAGGCAGTCATCTTTAACAGTACAAGAAGAAAGTTTGAGAATCATCGTCTTAGATAAAACAGATTATTAAATCATGTTTGAATATCACTTTCGTCCAATTGTCCTCTTGTCATAATGATTTCTCTTTGGCAAACAGAATCCTTAAATTTTAAAATGTTGAATATAAGTAAAAGCGTTTGAACGGTTCAGAAACTTATCTAATACGGTGACCGAGACGTTTTGATGAGTCAGTGTCCATTTTTGAATATTTCGTTTTGGCAAAACACATCATTGTATATGTGCAGTGGGGTTTGGTCAATTTTCCCTTTTTAAAAATATCAAATTGTCCATCTACGAAAAAGTTGTGTGTTAGTATATTGAATACTGATACCAAAAATGAGATCTTTTACTTGCACCGTTGTTTGAGGAAATAGCATCAAATATGGTCTACTAAAATGCCCTAAAAATCCTCGATTTTGCAAAATTTAGACTTTAGAAAACGAGGATTCTTAGTGCATTTTAGTAGACGATCTTTGATGCTATTTCCTCAAACAATGGTGCAAGTAAAAGATCTAATTTTTGGTATCACTATTCAGTATACTAACACACAACTTTTGCATAGATGGACAATTTGATATTTTTTAAAGTGAAAAATCGACCTACACTAATGTACAGCCCATCCAATACACTAGAATCGTGCGATTTTTAATGTATCGCAAATAGAAAAATCATCTCAAGGATGAAATTTCTCAGTGCTGTCAATCGTAGTTGACCACTTAGAATAATCCGCAAAAATCTCCAAGAACATAAAAAGAGACTGGGGATCTGGATATCAGAGAAAGAATTGAGAATGCCCTTGAAAATGAAGTGCATAATATTCTCTCAGACTTTGAGAAATAAACGGACCCCTCAATCCGAGCCAGTAAACCAGATCAGGTTGACACGAAGAAAAGGACTTGCCTTATAGTGGATTTTCCTGTTGCAGCAGAACACAGAGTAAAAGAAGAGGAAGGTGAAAAACTGGACAAAATCTGGACCTTGCTAGAGAGCTGAAAAAGCTGTGAAACATAAAGGTGACATTGATAGCAATCGTAGTTGCAGGCCCTTTGAACAGACCCCAAGAATACGGAAAAGCGACTTGATTAACTGGAGATTAGAGAAAGAATTGAAACCGTCATAAGCACAGCACCTCTAAAATCGGCAAGAACACTTAGAAGATCATAGATACGTGAGGAGACTTGCTGTCACTTAGCCTCTTGAGAAAAATCATCAGTTATAGCATGTGTGAAAAACTCGCCAGGAATAGAATAATAAAAGCATCAATATAATGATTGTTGCCTCTAAGGAGAAAAAAAAAGATTAAAACGTTCCAGATCTACTTATGAAAAATAATAGCACAATTCCCAGTGTATTACTTTTTTCTTTATTATTCGTGTTTGTTGAACCTAAAGCAACTAATCAGCCATAAAAGTGGGATCTTTTGTAATTATGAAAAATACATATAATTGCTTTAACTAAGTTTTTTTTTTATTTATTTACCTCGTTATTTCTGGAACGAATGGGAAAGCGATTTACTTTGTTCTTTTCCATAAGATTTTTTTTATGCGCGTAGGGAAGTGAGAAAAAATTAATTGAATTGTATCATCAGAAAGGAAGAAAAAAACGTTTCCTAAAAAAAAGAAAAATGCACATCGTATATACTCGTGGATAAGTCGAATGTTGAAGACCAAATTTTTAGGCAAAGATTTGCGTCTGCCTATATATTAGTAAACATTTTGTAAAGCTAAAATTTAAGAATTACGGAAAAGTATTTAAGGGCAACAGTTAACATCAAAATTTTATTCTATATCAATAATATATAATATATATAATCTTCATACAATGACTGCTATTTACACAGTAGTATTGCAACCAACAAAGCCTTCATCAGATGATGACTCTGGGTTCAGGCATGGTTTTTAATATCTATATTATATATAATTATTATATATAACTATATTATATATGTTGGATTTTGTGTCAAGTATTCAACTCTGTTACAAGATGAATGCAAGACTAAAACATGAGTTTGGAAGGTGGCTTATATGGAGCTTTGGATTGTTCCATTATGAACTCAGGCAAGTTCATTTCCTGAGTTCTGATTGGCTGTTGGATTTCAGGGTTAGTAAGAACAGGGATAAGTACCCACTCTTCAGCCACCACTTTGTATTATGCCAGCAGCATGCAAGGACTGTATTAAGTTACAGCTTGCTTGTTGTTCTCGTCTGCTAACTCGACGGTAGTTAGAACCCCACTGCGATGGTGAGTATCATTGTTTCTACATCTCCCCTCTCCCTCCCCCGCGTGCAGGCAAGGCTCTATATTATTTATATATATGATATATGATATATATAATATAATATATAATATACATATATAATATATAATATCAACATAGATATTATTCGCTATTATCTATTATCAATTTCTATTGAATTGAATGTCTATAACCAGAAAACAGAATATGTAGCATTTCAACTCTGATTATTATTATTATTATTATTATTATTATTATTTACTCCTTTTGAGTTTTCACATCAGTGTTAGCTGATGGTCTTTCACTGGAGTCTGAGTGACAGCAAGTCTTCTCAGGTCTCTAGGACTCTTCTGAGTATTCTGGCAGATTGCAGCAGTCCCGTGTTCTAAATGGTTTCAATCCTTCCTCTGATTTCCAAACTTTCCAAACCCTTTTCCAACCCTTTTGAGACCGTTCCAAGTGCACCAACTACAATTGGTATAACTTTGACTTTCATACTCCATAACCTTTGCAGTTCTCTGGCAAGGTCCAGATATTTGTCCATTTTTTCATTTTCCTTTAGCTTCACCCTGTGATCTGCTGGAACTGCAAAATCCACCAGTTGACAAGTTGTTAATCAACACTAGGTCTGTTCTTCTTGCTGGGATAAGGTGATCAGTTTTTATTTCAAAGTCCCAGAGAATTGTATGTGTTTCGTTCTCAAGAACAGATTCTGGTTTATGCATATACCATTTTGTTGTATGGTCAAAATATTATTATTATTATTATTATTATTATTATTATTATTATTATTATTATTGGGTTCTTCACACCATCGTCAGCTGATGGTATTTCACTGGAGTCTGAGTGACAATTCTCAGATCTCCAGGACTCTTCTAGGTATTCTGGCAGATTGAAGCAGTGCTGTATTCTGAATGTTCTCAATTCTTCCTCTGATTTCCAGACTATTATAGTTTTTCACACCTGTCGTAGCTGGTGGTTCACTGGAGTCTGAGTGACAGCAAGTCTCCTCAGGTCTCCAGGACTCTTCTGAGTATTCCAGCCGATCCCAACAGTGCCGTAGTTTGGATGGTCTCGATTCTTCCTCTGACTTCTAGTTCACCCGAAGCAAGTCTCATCAGGTCTCCAAGACGGTTCTGAGTATTCTAGCCGATCTTAACAGTGCTGTAGATTAGATAATTTCGATTCTTCCTCTGATTTCCAATTCACCCAAATTCTTTGCGGATCGTTCAAAGGGCAATAATTATAATTGGTACAATTGGTACGACCTTCACCTTCATGTTCTGCACTTTTCTCAGTTCTCTGGCAAGGTCCAAGTATTTGTTTATCTTTTCAATTTCTTTCATTTTCACTCGGTGGTTGGTCGGGACGGCAAAATCCACGTTCGCCCCATTAAAGTTTCCAAGTCCGCTTTAGCCGGTGTGCTGTTAATAGAGGCTGAGTAACAGCAAGTATCCTCAGATCCACAGGACTCTTTTGAGTATTCTAGCTGATCTTAACAATGCTGTAGTTTGGGTGGTCTCGATTCTTCCTCTGACTCCCAGTTCACACATACTCTCTGCTAGTTTGCTGCATTCGCTTATTATATGATTAAACGTTTCGCCTTTTTCTACATTTACATTCTACACTTGCTATTCTGTTGCGTCTATCTATTTTTGCTCTTATATAATTTTTTCTTTGGTTATTGTCTTGTTCAGTAATTGTAAGAGATTCAGCTTCTCTCTTGAGTTTTCCCTTTCTCAGCAATGGTTATGTCTTCTCAAGGGCGATCTCTCCAGTTTGTCGCTTGATGTATCCATAAAGTTGTTCATCTTCCCATTTCGTTTTTTTTGTTATATGTATTATTATTATTATCATTATTATTATTGTTGAGTTTTTCACACCAGCGTTAGTTGATGGTCTTACACTGGAGTCTGAGTGACAACAAGTCTCCTCAGGTCTCCATGACTCTTCTGAGTATTCTAGTTGATTTCAATAATGTTGTAGTCTAGATTTCGTTCTCTGATTTCCAGTTCAATCTAATCTCCTTTTTAAGCGTTTGGGAACCGTTCCAAGTACAATAAATACAATTGGTATCACTTTCACCCTCATATTCCACAGTTTTTTTTCAATTCTCTAGCAAGGTGGAGGTATTTCTCTATCTTTTCGTTTTATTTCATCTTCAACCAGTGATCTGCTGGAAATGCAAAATCTACCTGTTGACAAGTCTCTATTTCTAGTTAATCAATACTAGATGTGGTCTTCTGGCTGGGATAAGGCGATCCGTCTTTATCTCAATTTTTTCCCTGTGTGTCAGAAAATGTACAGGGGGCTACAAATTCACTGAGTATATAATTGAGTGGCATCATTGCTATAGCAAACAGTGGCGATAGTGAGTCTCCTTTAAAATGCCTTTAAATTTTTACTTCTGTCAGGGATTGCCCTCCTGCTGTTAATTGAACATTCCAGTTTTCCAAGGCTTTTTTTATGAAATTAATGAACTTGTCTTGTTTTTAAGCATTCTATAGACCAAGTATGTGGGACCATATCATAGGGCTTTTATAGTCGATCCATGCCATTGCGATATTGTTGCGCAAAGTTTTAAATTATATGAGTTATGTTAATCAGTATAAATTAAGTCATGTGTTCCTCTTTTTCGCCTGTGTCATCTTTTCTGTTCTTCTAGAAATAGATTGTGGCAATTAAGTGAGAAATATATTTCATCTTTAATTAGCAAAGTCAGTATTTTCCTCATCATGGGTAGACATGTTACCGGTGTATAATTGCTAGGAATGGTTCCATTTTGTGGGTCTTTCTGGATTAGGCGAGTTAGACTCACACCCACACACATGAAAATTGCGGGTGTGCACTTATTCTACCAAGCCGATAATAAGGCTTCTTATTTTTAACATTCATTGGTAATTTTTTAGAATAGTTAAATAGGAATAATAATAATAGGGTAGTTATTCATTTTGGCATCCATTCGGGTACGTTTGATTCTAGTTGGCATCTATTCAGTTGTTGAGCCAATCTCTTGGGGATGGAAGTGGATTTTTAAAACCAGAATTCATGGCGCTCTGACGGATACCCGACTGTACATCTGCAGAGAGGTAAGATCCCCACCAATGGAGCCACGTGTTAGTCCGTGTGTGATGTCCCGTGATGCTTAAGAATGTTAAGTTTTTAAATGCCATCCTTGGCCAGTTGAAAAGGGCTTAAGTAAGTAAGTCCTGAGTTATGGAATCCTTTGGTAAGTGTATAAGTCCTATCCTGCGAATATGTCCTATCCAGCGTATTGGTAAAGGTCCAGTGATTTAATCCTATGTCCGTCGTCCACGAAGGTTCAAAGCAGTTATGCGTAGTGTGACCAGAACAGCTGGTATAAATATCATATCAGCAGCATAGTACTACCAGTGATTGGTCAAGAGGTTGATCACATGGTTCTCGGCGAGTCTATAAATAAAAGTGAATATCTAGCACACGCCTTATATATAAAAAAATCCCAACAAAGGATACAACCCAGATGGCTGAGCAGTCCTTGACATGTAACACCCCACTTTTGTTCTTACTTAGGCTAGACAAGTGGTCGGAGAGACCCCTCTGATCAATCGGCTGGTCACGTCAAGACCTAGCACCTATATGATTGACCCGACTCTACTGCTCTTACGGCAAGCCACATCCCTTTTTATCATCATGCTAAAAGGCGATGGCTGAGGGACTTAGTGCCCTGGGTATGACGTTAAACTCTATTTGATGGTGAAGTTTCAGTTCTTGAGTTCTTGAGAATGTGGAGTAAACCTTCATCACCATTACTCCCAGGTCCACACTGACCCGGAGTGGTAGTACCTTTTAGCGTACCTACTATGGGTTAACTAGAAAAAATGAGTTTGAAACGATGTTTAAAAATGGAGTTAAAAAGGTTGGATATCGCTCAAAAATAAGTGAAACAAATAAGTTAACATGCCGTAAAAACAAACCAACCAACCAGCCAAACAACCAACCAGAATCCATGTATACTATCATGACCTGGTGCTTTCCAATTTGCTACGTACTGGAGTGTTGGTCTTAACGAAAATATGTGTATGTTTGCTATAGGTCCTTCCTCAAATCGTTTCAGTTTATTTTTAGTTGATTTATAATTATTGACCTCGCACTTCTTGCAGATACATCGGCACAGGCTGAGTCCCTACTACATAGCTTGGAAGAGGCAGCAAAGAATATCGGCCTCTATGTGAACTCCGTTAAAACTGAGTTCATGAGTTTCAAAAAGAGAGGAGACATCACACTCAACGGTAAGCCTCTTAAGCCAGTAGAACAATTCACATACCTAGGTAGTAATATCTCATCCACAGAAAGTGGCATGGTAGGCCACAAACAAAATATCAGGAATATGGAAATCCGATCTCACAGACAAGCTAAAGCGATAATTCTTTCATGCTGTGGTAATATCAGTAATACTGTATGGCTGCACCACTTGGACCCTAACGAAGCGCCTTGAGAATAATCTAGATGGGAGCTGCACAAGAATGCTGTGTGCAGTCTTGAACAAGTCGTGGAAACAGCACCCCACAAGGAAGCGGCTGTATGGCCACCTAACCCCATCTCACAAACCATCCGAGTGAGACGGACAAGACATGCTGGACACTGTAGGACACTGCTGGAGAAGCAAGGACGAGCTCATAAGCGACGTTACCCTGTGGAAGCCAACACGAACATTTTAATGTGGGCCGCCCACCAAGGACCTACATTGACCAACTATGCGAGAATGGTGGTTGCCCTGCAGAAAACCTCCCAGGGGCAATGAAGGATAGGGAAGAATGGCGAGAGATTCTCACGGATATCCGTGCTACTCGCGCGACATTATTATTATTATTATTATTATTATTATTATTATTATTATTATTATTATTTACATAAATCTATATAACTTCTTGAAATACAAGAAACCGCCTGATTGTGTACAAATTATTTGTATTGTAGAGTAATAATTGAAAGTATATAATTCTGTGGAACCAAATGATTATTAGCATTAGGTATTTGAAATCATATAATGGTTTCGGCTGAATTTGGCCTTAAATAACCTGACAATAGTTGACATGTGGTAAAATTAACCAAACTACGAGATAACTATTTACTTAATATAAAAAAACATAAGCTAAAAAAGAAGAAGAAAAGCAAAAATGTACTGATTTTATTCAGAAAATGGTCGTTTTATTGTTCTAAATTCCATCATTTACATTATCATTATATTTTAGAATGATTTAAAGATTTATAACATTTATTACACGTTTAACGCTTTTTTGGCACAGAAGGATACCTAAATTCTGATAAGAAACACACACACACACACGTTAACACACACGTGTATATATATATATATATATATATATATATATATATATATATATATATATATATATATATATATACAGACACTCACATTTATATATATATATATATAATATATATATATATATATATATATACAGACACTCACATTTTTATATATATATATATATATATATACAGACACACACATACATATATATATATACACACATATACACATATACACACACACATATATATACACACAGACACATATATATATACACACAGACACACACACACATATATATACACACACATACACACACACACACACACATATATATATTATATATATATATATATATATTGTTTTTGTGGTTTGGTTTGGGGTTTTTGGGGGTTTTTTTAAAATTACAGAGAAGCTCGGTTTACCCTCTGATTTTATTCACCGATATATCTATATATATATATATATGTTTTTTTAGATTAACTTTCTAAAAGCTTCCAAAATAAAAGATTGTATCTAGCTAAAGATTGTTTAGACCTGTACGTGTTTGTTACTTCATTTATTTTTGGCTATTTTCCAATTTTATGCCAAAATATAGGATTCGATTCTACGGTAGATTCAATGATTATTTTGCCAGATTGGTTTATTTTTTCTATTCTCTTTTTCTTTTGATATTATTTATATTTGCGTGAAATGAAGTGGAAAAAACTGTTTACAAGTTGTGAAGGCTTGGCTCTTCAGACACGTCATGTCTGCCAATTAAGTTTCATCTGCAAGAGGAACGGAAGATTAAAAAAAACAGAAAGTAAGAAAGAGAAGAACAAGGGAATGACATAAAAGGAAAGATGATAGGAAAAGGAAGACGAGGAGATCAAGAAAGAGAAAGAGAGAGAGAGAGAGAGAGAAGAGAGAGTAAAAAGGAGAAGAATTTTTAGGATAAAAAGAAAGAATGCTCACCGAAAGAAAGATAGTGATGTATGGGTTAAAACAAAGAAGATATAGCAGAAAATATAGTAGAAAAAACAAAGAAAGAAAGAGAGAAATGAGTTAAAAATAATGAATGGGGGATATAAAGCAACAAGCATCTAGAGGAAAGAAGACATTGAAAAGAAAGGAAAAAGAAAAAGAATAAAAGATATAGTAGTGAAGACTGAAAAAGAAAAAAAGAAAGAGAAGAAATGAATGAATGGATGAATGAAAAAGAACTCATGGTGTATTAAAAGCAACAAACATTGAAAAGAAAGAAGACATTGAAAAGAGGGAAAAAAGAAAAATAATGAAAGAAATGGTATTAGTATCTAGACTGTAGAATAACGAAAGAAAGGAAAGAAAGAAAGAAAGAAAGAAAGAAAGAAAGAAAGAAGGAAAGAAATAGCAGCAAATACTCTAGGAAGCATGTTTTTAGAAAAGAGACAAACACTAAAGAAATTGCAGCGAAGGCAGAAAAAAAGATGTTTTATATTATAAAAGAAATAAAGAATGAATGAATGAACTACAGAACGAATGAAAAAGAAATAATAGCAAGAAAAGTTTAGAAAAAGATTTTGAAAAGAAGGTAACAAGCAAGCAAACAAACAAATAAGCATTAAGGAAGAAATTTACAGTAACCATTATTGCAAACAGATTTTGAAATATAAGAAAGAAAGAAATATAGTCCAGAAGAAGATATTAAAACAGCACATGTAACTAGAAGAAAGAAAGCAAAAAGAAAAAATAACAGAAGATGGTGACATACATAGTGATCAAAATAAAAAAGCACAGACAAATGAAAAAGAATGAAAGAAGTGAAAAGAAACAAAGACAAAAGGAAAGAGACCAGGAAAGATAGAGATTTATAGCCGAAATATCGTCAAGGAAAGAAAAAATAATGCATACGAAATAAAGAGAACTGAAAGTAGAAAATAAACTATGAAGAAAATAATGAATGAACGAGAAATGAAAAGAAAAGAAAGAATAAATTAATGAGGAAAATAGAAAAACAGAAACTAAGAAAAAGGGAAAGTAATTAAATGCAAGAAAAATTTAAGAAAATCAAAGCCAACAAAATGTATTAACGAATGGAAAAGTTTAGAGACGTAAACTTTGTTTTTGTCCAGTGTTTAATGAGTAAAAATTTGTCAATGGTTGAAAGGAAATAAAAACTACAAAACGAAAAGAAACAAAATGGGAAAGTTAAAAATGAGTCAGTAAGCCTAAAGAAATGTGTTGGTTAAGACACAAAGACAATGTTTAAAAAATGTTTTAAAAAAACACGAATTGTAAGTTTAAATCTGCAGTTGAATTCTAAAAGATAAAAATGCAATGAAAAAAGTTTGTTTGTTTAAACGAATGTTCTGAATAAATGAAGGAGAAAAAAAAAGAAAATGGAATGAAAAGTGAAAAACAATATGGAAAAAAGAAACGGGGAAAAAACAATAAACAGAAGGGAAATAGGCGAAAAAAGAAAGAAAATGGTTAAAGAAATAAATGAGAACTAAAAGAATGGAAATGGAAAATGGACAAAGACAAAGAAAGAAAATGGAATGAAAAAAGAAGAAAGACAGACAATGGAGTGAAAAAAGAAATAATCTGGAAAAAAGAAAGGAGAAAGAAAGAAACAAACTAATAAGGAAAATGGACAAGGGAAAAAGAAAGAAAATGGGCGAAGAAAGAAAAAAGAGAAACTGAGCGAAGAAAAAAGAAACAAATGGAATTAAAAACGAAGAAAGGAGAAAGAAAAGAACGAAGAAGGAAAATGGGCGAGGAAAAAAAAGAAAATGTGCGAAAAAAATAAATGGAGTGAAAAAGAAAGAAAGAAAGAAAGAAGGAAAAAAGGTAAAAGTACAAAGCAAAAATTGAGTGAAAGAAAGAAAGAAAGAAAGACAGAACTGACCGAAAAAGTAAGAAAGATTGAGAAAAAAATCAAAATCACTAAGTTGAAAAAGAAAAATCTTGAAATGCGAAAAATATCGACAATTAAGAAAGAAAGAAAGAAAGAAAAAAAAAAAAGAGAAAAAAATTAAAATGTCTGTGTTAAGACAACGTTCTAAAGACTAATGATAGTTGTTTTAAAAAGCGATCACAAAGAAAGAAAGAAAGAAAGAAGAAAGAAAGAAAGAAAGAAAGAAAGAAAGAAAGAAAAAAAAAAATTTAGAATATCTGTGTTAAGACTAAAGAAATAACTGCCGGAAAAAATATAAGAAAGAGAGAGAAAAGAAAAATTAAAATGACTGAGTTGTTCACCATTGAAATCAGACGAGCAGGAAAATAGAAGAAGTCTAGGTCGACCCTTATGATCAGAAAATAATTAATTTATGATTGATTGATTGGTTGGTTTTAACGACATATCAACCCGTCTTCGATTAGTTCATGCCAAGAGGTTATGAATCAGATTCATTGCACCATCATATTTACATTTCATGTCAAGTTATTTCTTAAGAGGCTTTTTTCTTTTGCACACGGCCTTATCGAATAATAGTAAAGTCATCATAATCCAAGTCATGCACAATAAAATAAATCTCTGCCCGGGATTTAACCAGTTAAAAATAGATAAATAGAGATCAACGTTGGGTAGCTCCGCTAGTATGATATATATTTGTGTACATTATATAAGGAATAAAATGTTATATTATATATATACAAAAAGTTAAGATTAATCAAAGTCATTTTCTATGTATTTGTTTTATTATCTTTTATTTCTCTATATATCATTGTTTTTATTGTTTATTGTTATAATTCTTTTAAGCTTTTAAATGATGCATAGTGTGCATCAATACCTCCAACCTACGAATAAAAATAACTAAATATAAATTTGTCAAATTTATCCCGAACCCCCTGTATATATATATATATATATATATATATATATATATATATATATATATATATATGTATATATATATAAAGTCGTCTAGGTAGCCTAAAGTCGGTATCCGCAAGGGAGTCTATCCCCTTTTCACTAGCACTAGGCCATGGAGATTGTTTTTGCGTCTGAGGTGGAGTGCCATACCTACCATCAGCTCCTTAATTTCTGAATTATCGTTTATTTGTTTTTATTCTTTATCAATTTGTTTTATTTTGAATCTATATTTAATCATCTTTTAAAAGAATCACTGATTTATAGATATATTATATTTTCATTTACCTTTTCCCATGGAAAATGAGAAGTAAAAAGGTTTTCAACATCCTCTCGGGCAAAAATAGGAAGTAGATTTATTTAAACTTTGGTCTTTGCCGATCTCCACTAATGTTTCTATGTAAAAGGACATACTTTGGTCGTTGTACAAACAAGCACACAGATATTTAGAATCTTTCTTTTACGTATATGATATTTTTGCCTGGCCCTGATTTCATTGGGAAATAAACTTCTTTATCGCCAGATATATCTAATACATTGGAAGGACATAAAAGATTGGTTGGTTGGTTGGTTGGTTGTTGGATTTTACGGCATGTCAACCCCTTGGGTTATTTTATGCCGAATACTTCTATTGGTAAAAAAATGTTCAATGCTGACAAAGTTTTGAAATAATTTCATTTTTAATGGATAATACAATTTTGTTTATAAACTCATGTTTTTCTATTCAACCCATAGATGGGACCCTAACAGGTACTACCACTCCGGGTCAGAGTGCACCAGGGAGCAATGGTGATGAAGGGGTGCTCCACATTCCCAAAACCTCCAAAACTGGAACCTCACCATCAGATAGAGTTTAACGTCATTCCCAGGACATGTAGACCCGCAGCCACAGCCTTCTAGCACCCATATGATAAAAAGGGGTTGGGGATTGCCATAAAGGGCAATAGGATTGGGGCAATCATATAGGTGCTAGGGCTTGACGTGACCAGCCGATTGATCGGAGGGGGCCTCTCCGACCGCCCATCTAGCCCAAGATAGGACGCCAAAGTGGATTGTTGCAAGTCATGAATTGCTCATCCACCTGGGCTCAATCCTTAAGTATCAGGGACATGAAAGAGTATCAGGACTTTGGAAAACACACCTCCATAACGACCTTATTTATCTTATTATTAGCAATGGAGTTCCTGTTTTTAAACAAGATGTAGAAATCTCCACACTGGATGACAAGATTCTGAAATTAGTGGACCCCTCCATGTACCTAATTAATAATATTTCATCCACAAAAAGCAATGTCAATATACGCATAGGAAAGACTGATATAAGCAGATTATCGATCTTATGAAAATCTGATATCCCTTATAAGATAAAACAATAGATGTCAAAGCTGTAGCCGTTTTAGTGCTACTGTATTACTGTACCAGCTGTACTTAAACGAAGGGATTGGGAAAAAGCTAGATGCAAATTACTCAAGAATGCTGCGTGCTGTCCTGAACAAATCCTGAAAGCAGTACCCTACAAAGAAGCACCTGTAAGGCCACTTACTTCCTTTTACATAAACCAGCCAGGTAAGACAGACAAGACACAATGGACACTGTTTGAGAAGTAAGAACGAACTCATAAGTGACGTTCTCCCGTGGACACCTACAAATAGACAGACTAGAGTAGGCCGAAAAGCTAAGACTTGCATAGATCAGCAATGTGCGGACACTGAATGCCGTTAGGATAACTTGCCAGGAGCGATGACCGATTGGAAAGCGTAGCGAGAGCGAGTTGTGAAAATCCGCACGAGATGATGATGATGATGATGATGATGATGATGATAGACGACCAAAATTGTTAGACTCAGAATCTAGCTTAATATGATTTTCTCTTTAGAGAATTTAAAAAATGAATAATATGTTCAGAAACAAAGTTTGACAGAGATAAATGTCGTGGATTATATTCCCAATGATGGACATCTTTTGGGTGTCTGTCTATAACCTTATGGGAATTTCCTGTCTGTTATTTTTCATCACCCTTTTTTTATATGACTCACTAACCGCTAACTAATATTCAACAATATAATTCGAGTTTTTGATGCTGAACTCGTGACGAAGTGGCTAAAGTACTGAGCTGTGATATCGTAATAAGCAAATTTGAACTCCAGTCACGCTGATACGGTCACGTTTGGACTAATACTCTTGGGAAAGGTTTAAATCTTCTTATACCCCAATCTATGGGTTAAATAGTATTCCTACTGTTCTTCTACAAGGATGGATTTGGCATTAAATAAACCAATAAGATTGAGATGCTATTAAACAAAGAAATCAATCCACCCATACTTAGTGTGTATTGTATCAGTTGAGATGTCGCTAGTCTTTGTCCATAGGACCAGCGAAAATGATTCTTCTCCTGCATTGCCCGACCTTATGATTGGACCTGCAACCACTGGGTAACTAGATCTCTGTCAGCCTTTTTCTCTCTCCTTTTTCTCTTCTTTATTTTTATCATTTTTCTCTCTTGCTTCATTTTTATTAAAATAATTTATTTAAATATTCTTGTTTTCATTCATTTCTTCCTTATTTCTTTTTCTTTTTTTGTTTTGTTTTTGACCTTTGTTTTTCTTCATTTCTTTTATTTTTCATAGTACATCTTAAAAAATATTTTCCCCTCCTTTCTTTCTTCATCCTTTCTTTCTTTCTTTCTTGCTTTCTTTCTTTCTAGATATCTATACATATTTTTCTTCCTTTTTTATATATATTTTCCTCACTTCCTTTCTTTTTTCCGTTTATTACTTCTTTCTTTTTCTTAATTCTTCCTTAATATATCCCTCCATTAATTGTCTTGCACCATTAAAAAAAATGTTCTTTTCACTTTTATTTTTCCTTCCTTCCTTCCTTCCTTCCTTCCTTCCTTCCTTCCTTCCTTCCTATCAAAATTGTTTCTTCCTTTTTATTCGGCATATTTTCCTCTCTTCCTTCATTTTTCTTTAACCATTTAAAAAAGATATTCTTGTCTTCGTGTATTTTTCTTCTTTCCTTCACTTTACTCTTTCTTTTTTCTTTCTTCTTTCTTTTACTCTTCCCTTATCTTTCTTGAATCAATTTCTTTCTTTAAATATTCATTTTGTCGTTTGTATCTTTCTGTCTTTCTTCTTTTCTCTTTTTGTCTGTTGTGTTCTTTTATTATATCTTCTATTTTCTTTCCATCTCTCTCGTTTTCTTTCTCCATTTTTACATATGTTCCTCTCTTTCTACATTTAATTTACCTTTCTTTCTTTTTGGTTCCTTTCCTTCTATACATTTTCTGTTATCTCTTTTTCATCACCCTGTTTTTCTTTTAATATGACTCACTAACCACCAACTAATATGCAACAATACAATCCGGGTTTTTGCTGCTAAATCAAATATTATGCATCATTAATGATGGAGAAGTCGCCAGTAAAAATTCTAATTGAAGACAAAATTGTAGAGCGAGTAATTTGACAGAAATAAGACGTCAAATTAACAAAATCTCCCAAAATTGTTTGGGAAAGCACACACGCATAGCAATTACATAGCATAATCTGACAAAGCGCTAATTGTTAGAGGAAGAATTTTTTTTAGATGTTTTTGTTTAGGTTGACTTTTTGAAAATCAAACTTCAATCTTGCCATATGACAGCAAAAGACAAAAAATATGCGGTCGAATTTAAGAGTTTGGTTTTTAATGACATCACTTTAAAAAGGGAAATGAACAAAAAAGAGTAGTGTCCTTTGCAAATACAAAAGGAAATACATAGAAATGATCAAAAGATATGTTGTTATTCACTCAATTCCTGTTTCTTTTCTCTTCCTATCTCATAGGTATTCTTTACACATGCACGTGAGTACTGACACACACACTTATAGTATATATATATATATATATATATATATATATATATATATATATATATATATATATAAGTTACGGTAGCATAGACATGAAATCAACCGAATTTGATTAAAAACATTTTCTATTTTCTTGTCTATGCGAATTTCAAATCAAAGGGGTTTAAAAATCATATGGATGAGAAACTGTAAATAACTTCATGTCCACACTACTCTAACTTGGATATAAATGGCCTTTCAGCGATATTGAGAACTATTTAGTTATAAATATACCGCACAATTATTCAACATTATATATATATATATATATATATATATATATATATATATATATATATATATATATATATAATATATTAATATATATATATATGGGGGGGGGTGGACTCTCCTATCGTGAACGATAGATGAGGGTCAGCAGTGAGTGATTTGTTTCCTCCCATGTTGTGCATGCTGTCAAGAAGACATTTTTTGTTTCCTCGAGTGTGACAGCAGCCCAGCCCCGCTGCGAGCCATGAAGCCACATTGACAAACGAAATGCTCCAAGACAGGAGTTAAATGTTTTTGCTTTAAAGTTAGACGGAGCTGATCTCTATGCTTCAGTCTATTTTCTTCAATGCTCTTTAGTCTAGCAAAACATGTCTTACTCCATTCCTTCCGATCCGATGCTAGATCTTCCCAAGCACTCAGGTCAATATCGAGACGAACGCTGAATAGTCAGAAGAATGGACGTGTTTTTTTCGCTGCTCCAAAAAGTAGCGATTTATTTTTTTTTTAAAGCATATAAGGGAACTGACAATTATTATTTATTTATCTATTTATTCATTTATTTATTTCATTTATTTATTTACTAGTTGAAACACATCAATTCATACGCGATTATATGCATTTAATTATGTGGAAATGTATGTTTACTGCTCATCATTGAGTTATTCGGTAATGTCACATTTCATAACATAACTTTAAATACCTCGTTGTTTTTTGTTTTATTTGTTTTGTTTTTATTTTTTTTTGGGGGGGGGGTTAGAGTTTTACTTTGTTTTATTAAATTGTATTTATTTATTATTTATTTAAGTTCTGTAATTTTATATATATTGTGAAATATCTGGAACTCTTTTTTTTTCTTTTTAAATTAGACAACGATAACAGAATACGTAGTTATAGTACATTTAAATTAAATACTATGTTACTAAGCTTAATAAGAAAAGCATATAAGTATTTATCTTGATATTTCTTTTACTTTCATTCATATATATATATATATATATATATATATATATATATATATATATATATATATATATATATATATATATATATATAAAGTTTTAGCGAGAAGTCCATGGAGCAAATAAAAACAATTTTTTTAACTATTGGAAAAAATAGAACCGAATAAGATAGGATGATAATTATTTCATAGTGCTCAATACGATTCAAATCAACGACAGAAATTGACTAGCCAGGTTACACCAAAAAGATTTTCAGGATAATTCTGACATGAATTGGTTGAGAAACATATCGATACATTTATTCAAAAACGCTGGGAGAAACTAATATATATATATATATATATGTGTGTGTGTGTGTGTGTGTATGTGCGTGTGTTTGTATGTGTGTGTATGTGTTTGAATAATATAGACACAGTCAACTCCACATCAAAAACTACATATGCTTTTTCACCGATATTGAGCACTTTTTATATTTATTCTTCCTCTAACCTCTAGTCATTCCAGTTTCGATTCCAGACCATTTAAAAAATTTAACAGAGTAAGCATTTTAGTAATTCACATCTTAACTGTAATGTTAAGACAGCTCTCACGTATATTTATCAATCTATCTGTCTGTTTATCTATCTATCTCAGTTCATATCTATCTATCTTATTCTATCTATCTATCTATCTATCCGTTTCTGTATGTTCATATTTATCTATCTATATATGTCAATATGTTAATATTTATCTATCTATCTATATGTCTATCTATTCGTATGTATCTATCTATCTGGTCGTATGTATGTATGTATCTATATATCTCAATCTGTTCATATCTATTTATACGTATATGTATCTCAGTCTTTTCGTATCCATCTATCTATCTACCCCAGTCGGCTCCTTTCTATCTATCTATCTATCTATCTGTCATGACCCCCAACAGACCTCAAGGGACACAGAGTACAAACTCCTAAATTACCAAATTACCAAATTACCAATTAACATGTAGCGTTAGTTTGTATTCGCCGGGTGGAGTTGTCTGCCCCTTTTAGTTTGATGATGCCCGCTAGGGCACCAGTATAAAAGCGCCGGTTTCAAAGCCTTTCGCTCTCTCTCTTTTTAGTTTTCAGCAACTACGAGCCACATGGGGTAGATTCTATCTAAACCCTCTCGTGGGGCTCCGCCCCCTTACATTACTGTATTAAGGTATATTTGTTTTCGGTTTAAAATAATACCTTACATTAGATCCAAATCGCTTAACATTATCTAAAATAATAACCAATTCCGCCCATAACCTTTTTACTTTATATATAAAAATAAACACAATAAATATTTAATCATTTATTAAATACAGAACTTAATAAATAATAATTAGAAATTTAAAAATAATTAATCGTAAAATAAAAATATATAAAAACTCCTTTTCTAAAATATTAACATTTTCACTTTATATAAAACTAATTACAGTAAATATCTAATCATTTATGAATTACAGAACTTAAAAATAAAATTTATAATAAAACAATTAATCGTAAAAAATTCCTTTACTAAAAGTCTTTTGAATTCCAACCGTCACATTTCTTAACACCCATCCCCTTCCGTTTAAATTGTTTTCGTCTTGTTGCCAACATCTCAAAAATTCGCTACATTTGTTGACAAAAGATATACATGAGACATGCCCGACATATATATGGCGCGAAATGCCCACGTTGGTGAATATTGTAACGTCTTTCGTTTTTTGCAGTATTAAGGTTTTTTGTTTTGTAAACTCATTTTGACTTTCCTCTCCGACCCAAACAACTACGGGAGTGAATGAGCTCTGATGATGATTTTTGTAAAATCGAAATATTGATCAGTATCAGCTATGATTATATTATAAATTGTTTTCTTCTTTAACATCATTGTGTGATGTTTTCATTCCACCTTTTCTTACTCATATATATATATATATATATATATATATATATATATATATTATATATATATATATATATATATATATTGGGAGGGGTCTGAACATCGCATTGGCGAGAATCAGCCAGTACCCAAGTGTTGATTCCATGTCCATGTTACCTTAACTCATATATATATATATATATATATATATATATATATATATATATATATATGAGATTTATCCAAAACTTGGTAGTAAGGGATGATTCTATATGTGATTTCTAAGATATACTGTATTATTATTGTATGATCAAGTATGTATAAATACAGCGAATCTTTAAATCACTAAAAAGAGCTCAATGCATAATAAACTTTTTAGATTATATACAGAGCAATATTTATCATAGAAAGGAAGGAAGAACTCAACACCGTAATTCCATAATAAATTTATTTCGACCAAAATTGGGGCCTATATAAATCTAATATATATATATATATATATATATATATATATATATATATATATATATGTGTGTGTGTGTGTGTGTGTGTGTGTGTGTGTGCATGTGAGTGAGAGAGAGAGGGGGATGGGAACGGACAGATAGACAAGCAATAAAAAGGTGAGGAGTGAGACTACCTGAAGTCTTCATTTATACCGATAAATGGCTGATTAGTTGGTTTGTTGTTTGCTTGATTTTACATCATATCACCACTTATTGGCTTATTTTATGACAGTTTATCAATTATGATCTATAATTATATATAGTACAAAAATGTATCTTCAATCATTTTAAACAAATAAACAATTCAGTAAGGGGAGTAAGCGCAACAGAGTTGTGACTCCACACTCCCCAGAGCCCTAGAACAAGAGTCTCACCCTCAGATGTAGTTTTCTGTCAGATCCAGGGCACACCTGTTGATATAATTGGCATGACCTAGACCGTGAGGGTGATCTTAGTGTCCTGGTAGAACAGAAAAGTTTAAATAATGGTGTGTGGGTTAGAACGGAAAAGTTAAAATGATGATGTCAGCATAGATGCGTGGCATGGTTTTGAATGGTACGTGGCGAAGGGGAGAAAGGAGGAGTGAGAGTTAAGAGTGAAAATTTGAATCTGGCAGTATGCGTGAACGGAGTAAAACATGAAATTTCTTGCTCTAGGTAGTTGTAATCTGGGAGAATTAAAATATATTCATGTGTGAAAAGAAATGGCTTTGTGTTATTACTAAAAACTCCTAATGGCACAGGGAAAGGTGTACCTCAGCTGCCAAGTTGGTTCCAGACTCCATAACATCAAAGAACTGCCAGCAACTGAACGGCTGCAACAACTAGGATTCCATCCTCTCCGGTATAGAGATAAGTATATTGAACATTTCGCTATACACACATCATTCCTTCATTTAGAGATAAGAGCCGTACTGTAGGCAAAGTGGACACATCATCTCTCCAATCGGAAATGTGTGCGAGATGTAAGGAAGAGTTTAATAGGTCATCATCTCAGCCATTCCGATTAGGAATGGGTAATTTAACTAACATTTTAACACACCTCTCCATTCCGACAAGGCGAGCGTAATGTTACACAGTTATACTACCAGAAAATTTAGAAAAACAAATCATTATTTTTATCATTAGTGACCGCTTCCCATTGTGAGTGTACCTTTCGCTATGACAAACAAACTTTCATACGTATAATACTTTCCCTACGTATAACACGCATAAAAAGTTATTAATTTGTTGTATTGTCCTCGGACGGAAAACGAAGCTTCCGGAAAAAAGACAAAGGGAAATAAAAAATATATATTTTTAAAAAAAGGGGAAAACGAAAGTGAGGCTTTCCGGTCAAGGAAGCAGGGTAAATATAAAGAAATATATAACAAACGACCGTTATCATATCAAAAGATAAAGATGCGTAGGCGTGTCGTCATTACAAAAAGCCAGAGGGTCGGCCGACAGCAGTCATACCCCAGAGACGCCAGCCGGCAGCGAAAGGACACTTCACGCACCCCTTGGGCACGCATTGTAAGCTCTGCGCCATCACCACCCACACACCGAAGAAAATAAAGAAGGGTCCTCTCTTTGTACATACGTATCTGTTGTTATTGAAGTCCAGTAGTCTGTCGTAGCTGACAACTAACATACATCGCTTTGGGTACAGTGAAAACCCCAGTACTAACATACACGAATTTAGCGTCGTGAATTTGAAGCCGCTATATATCATACCGAGGAAAGACAAATACACTTAATGAAAGATACATTCAAATACAATCATTGAAAGATTCAGTATTGCCCTTAGATACAGAACACCCCAAACAATATTTTTACAACATATATATATATATATATATATTATATATATATATATACATCATCATTATCAGGACAGGTGGTACCATCAATATCCATGACTCTCTCTCTCTCTCTCTCTCTCTCTCTCTCTCTCTCTCTCTCTCTCTCTCTCTCTCTCTCTACCCCCATCCATCATCACTCTTGGGAGGTCCTTGGCACAGCATCTAGAATCCATACAGAGACGATTAGTTTTGATCTAAACTAAAGATATCAGCATTTTATTATTTCTAGAGAAACATTATGCAATGAAATGGATATTATTATGTGCAAGCCAATCCATCTAGGGTTATTTTATGCGTACACATTAGTGGATTACATTGTACGTTTATTTCTCGGAATTTTTATATGATGCTTGATAATTAGGGGTAGAAGTAACATAAAATAATAATGAACACAGCTTAACCCCTCAACCCAGAATTGTAGTTTAATGAGAACAGAATACCCCCGTGGACCCAATAAAGGGTTAGGTTTAAAGTTCCATGATGGATCCCGATTACGACAAGAAGGTTCCCGAGTCCGAATAGAAGGTCCCCGAGTCCGAGAAAGTTCTCTAGTCCGACAAGAAATACCTGAAGAAGGCCGGAGGGCACATCAGCCGAAACGTTGTACTGATAACAATGAAGATGAGGACAATAGTCCGAATAATCCAAATAATACTAATTGTACGTTTATATTTACACTTTTATTGTATCTTAAGAGTTTTTTTGCACACGGTCCAATGGAAAACGAATAATTTGCAAATAGACCTATTTCAACCTTAGATGGGGCTCTAGCAGGTACTACCTCTCCGGATCAGTGTGGATCTGGGAGTAATTGCAATTAAGGTGTACTCAACACCCCCAGAGTTCTGGAAGTGGTGCCTCGCCATCTGATGCAGTTTAGTGCCATA
>CM042142.1:33704090-33731590 GCA_023376005.1 Doryteuthis pealeii
GAAAAGTGTTGATATGCCTTAAAACAAAACAACCCACCAATATGGAGTACCTTCTCTACTATCTGGACGCCGAATTAAGAAAAACAAGAAGGCTTGAACATAAGCAACAGAAGATTTTCAAGAGGAAATATTACGTGCTTTTTAACAAATAATATATATATATATATATATATATAATATATATATATATATATATATATAGTTAAACAGGTTTTGTTTATATGTACGTATATATATATATATATATATATATGTGTGTGTGTGTGTGTGTGTGTGTGTGTACGGGGAAGGAGAGAGAAAGAAAGACAGAGGGAGAGAATCACATGATTAAAATCGTTTCTAAAAAAGTTAAGCGTATTCTGGTTACGAAAAATGAAAAGCTGGAAAAACAACGTAAGATGTATTAAATCTTTGGGTTTTCCTTTATTTCCAAATAATATATATATACACAAATATACGTGTGTGTGTGTCTTTGTCTGTGTCTGTACCTATGTGTGTGTGAGACAAACAAGCGTTAGTGAGGTTATGTTTGGTTAATGAACAAAAGGTGTTGAGACGTCATCGAATCAACTGTGTCATTCCCCGAGAGATATTGCCCGGATACACGCGCAATGTATAAAACAACTTATCAAATCAAAGGCGTCAGGGTGGATTGTTATTTAGAAGCTGAAGAATTATACATAGACCATTGCGAATATTCATGATGTTAGTACGTGCTATCCGCTCTGAGATCAAACAAACGACTTTGAGACAGATGATTGTGAACCAACAGAGACGACCTTTGATGTTCGGAATTTACCAGAAAGAATCATAACCATTATTTTGAAATCTTTATCTTTGAGCCCCAGAAGTCTCGCCAATAAAATGTTACTCAGCAAAAAAAAAAGAATCATAGTCTTTAACGTACTTATAGTATTTTGAATATGTTAAATAAAAAATTGTCATCAGTCTTGTAGAACTGGTCCAAGTGTTACGTTGTGCCTTCTTCGCTGCCCTAAATCGTGTATCTGTATCGTAGCGGGTATCGTAACTAACCACTAGACGATATGTAGTAGTCGTTTAATGAAATCACAACACATGGGTATAGTAGGAACTTTGACTTCATTTCTCTTTCTCGGTCGTATTGTGGGTGGCGAGCGTTGACAATAGAATTGACCGAGGATCAACAATGACTGTTAACAATGACTACTACCGTTGGGATGATTGGCGATGGTGAGGTAAAGGTGGCTACGTGACGTCTCACAGCCCATCGGCTGTGACCGTGAGCGGCGGTCACGCTTACTTGTTCCCTGTCCCGAGACTTCTGGCTAACTGCTTGTCTCTGCTATTGACTTCCTTTGTATCTCTATAATCCGCCAACGCATTTTCTTTTGTTATACTTATCAGCTGACAAATCTATTTCCGAACTTATTGTTACCCTTTCTTCTTTGTTCGCTTTACCCGTAAAAAGTCCTTTGTTATTTTTTTTCGTCTTTTCTTTGTTTCGGTTTAAACGGAAAATCCTACTTCCGCTCGTACAATATACAACACAAGAGTTTTTTGAGATAATAGCCACCACTTAAATTTTGATTTTACTCCAATATACTGTTAATTTCTATTCTCTAAATTTTCAACGAGAAGCTAAAAACTTTCCCTCAATATCCAGCCTCTCCGATGCCAAAGTAGCTCAAATATACTAACAAGATAGAAACATCGACACATTGAATGGCAAGCCTCTGAAATTAGTAGACCAGTTCACATTAGGAGGTCAAAGTTTAAGTACCGAACATGTACGCCGAAAAGGGGTCCCCTTAATGAAAAATTGTTATATTGTAAAAAGTACATGATACATCTAAAGGTGTAGGGGTACAATTCCTAAAATGATGTAACCAAGCAAGTACCCGGTACTATTAGTATTTTTGTAATTTAATCATTGTAGTTCTTTTAGACAATAACAGAATAAATAAGATTATTCCAATTGATTATTATTCTTATAACTCTAATGTAATCTATTATATTTTTTTACGTCACAGTTAAATAAGTTGTCTATTGTAACTAATCAAGTAATTATACAATACAGTAAAGTTAAAAGTTAAAGTTAATAGAAAAAATGACATGATGATATATATCTAAAAAACTGAAATAATTTATTATTAATTATTTTAATTCATTATCTAGACTAGCAAATATATACACCCTTCGAGTGCAAGTATTTAGGTTTTGATGTAATAAAATATTGTATCAAATTAGAAACTATTTAGAAAATTATAAACTGAGGGGGTATAATCGAAAAATAGAACAGCTTTAAATCTAACTCTTCCATCATTTTCCATCACTCCCGTTTTTCATTATTCCTAATTTATCTATTTTGTTAGATTATGAAGTATTTAATAAAATTATAGTTCTTTCGTCTTGTTTATGGATTTCTTTTAAGATTTATCCCCGAGATTTTTGCTCAGATTCGTTAAGAGGAAACCAAACAATTAGAAATCAATAATACTAAGCATATATTTATTAAAATCAAATTCTTAATATCAATATGCAAATTAGCCTTCTTGTTCATACTGTAAACCGTTATTTTTTTTTAATATATAAATATACTTGCATGTTATTAGTATGTAGATTAATCCAACAGGATTAATAAGGTATAAGAATTTTATCAATAATTGAGGTTTAAATAAAAATAAATTCATGGTGAATGTGACGTCAATAACTAAGGGAATTATGACTTGAGTAGTGATTTAGTTTCGTTTACAGACAGACAAACACACTATCTCCATTATAATAAGATATATAGAGAGAGATTATTTACATTATATCAAGATCTATATAATAAATGTTATGCTTAAGTAATAGGTACCAGGTACTTGTTACAAGATCATAATTTTCCTTAAAGGACACTCCTTTTCCGGCATACATGTTCGTACGTAAACTTTGACACACCCCTATTCACAAACCAAGGTAGTAATCTCATCTACTGAAAGCGATGTGAATATACCCATAGGAAAGGCATGATCTGCGATAGACAAATTATTGATCATATAAAAATCTAATCAATCTGATAAGATAAAGCGAGAATTCTTCAAGCTGTAGCAATATGAATGCATATTGTATGGATACACCACTTGGACTTTGAAGAAACAATTGAAAAAAAGCTAGGTGGGAACTACGCAAGGATGCTGCGTGTTGTCCTGGACAATTTTGGAAGCAGTCCTCACAAATAAGCAGCTGTAAGGCCACTTACCTCCAATCACACAAACCACCAAGTGAAGACAAACAAGACTCGACACTGCTAGAAAGACTTATAAGTTATATTCTCTCATCGATACCTCCGCATGCATATATATATATATATATATATATATATATAGAGAGAGAGAGAGGAGAGAGAGAGAGAGAGAGAAAGAAAGATATATATATATAGATAGATAAATAGATATTCTCCAAACTGATAGAGCTCTCTGATGAGAATTTAGCCGACGGTCAGAGCATACGCTTAAGAAATAAAAAGGCTTTCTTCTTAAAAGGATATGTGCTCTCTGGTAACCTTGACATATATACACATGTATGTATTTATCAGTTAAATTCTCATTCGCTTGTAGGTGCTGATGATGGCATAGAGGCTAAGAACTATGACTGATGATAAATAGGTCAGGTGTCAATCTCAGCTGCGGGTAGCCTGCGAAGTCTAGCTGCAGCTTTAGACATGATACGTCGAAACAAGGTGTCTGTGTATGACTATATATATATATATATAGGTATATGTAAAAACAAAATTTCTTTTGCGATGAAACAAAGAAAATACAGTGCTCAATCACAGTTTGTAAGAGCTAATATTTATTTATTTTACAATGTTTCATAGATCAATGTTCATTATCAACGACCGCGGTTTCATGCTAAAGCAATCATCAGGTTGAGGAGCAAGATCCAATGGTGTTTGTTGTGGTTCTTTACTCAAAGTCACATTTAGGATTGTAAATAACGTCGGTTAATTTTTTCGAACGCTGTTATTGTTTTAAAAATTTGAATTTTTGAAGTAATGCCAACGAAGTTGCCTCCCTTTATTTGTTAAAAAAATAAATAGGGTGTTTTTTTTAAAAACCGTTTTATTTTTTATTTTTATTTATAAATTAATTCCGTTTGGCAAAGGGTGTATATGACTTCAAAAAAATCATTTTAATATATATGGTAGAGTCTTTTAAGTTTTTATCCCACATAATATAAAGGTGGATGGTGTTGTTATTCTGTCGAAAAATCATTTTTTCACTGTTGAAATAATGGAATCATTGCAAATAATTGCTGAATGGTGTTGTAGGATGGTGTTGATACTCTGTCGAAAAATCATTTTTTCACTGTTGAAATATTGGATATCATTGCAAATAATTGCTGAATTTATTCTCAGGGTGGATGTTGATATCTCCTCTCCATGCATTTAGGAAGAATTTTCTTTTATGGGACATTGTTTGAAGATTTCTGATTTTTTATTTAAACTTCTATTATTATTATTGTTATTATTATTAAAGGAAATCAAGTTTTTTAATATTCTAAATTTTTCGGTAACACATAAGTTGCAGTATCTGGAGCCATTTGTGTAACATTTGGGATGATCTAAGATTTTCCACTCTATTTTGTGAAAGAAAAAGATGTACCTCACAAAATAGAGTGGAAAATCTTAGATCATCCCAAATGTTACACAAATGGCTCCAGATACTGCACTTATGTGTTACCGAAAAATTTAGAATATTAAAAACTTGATTTCCTTTAATAATAATAACAATAATAATAATAGAAGTTTAAATAAAAAATCAGAAATCTTCAAACAATGTCCCCATAAAAGAAAATTCTTCCTAAATGCATGGAGAGGAGATACTCAACATCCACCCTGAGAATAAATTCAGCAATTATTTGCAATGATATCCAATATTTCAACAGTGAAAAAAATGATTTTTCGACAGAGTATCAACACCATCCTACAAACACCATTCAGCAATTATTTGCAATGATATCCATTATTATTCAACAGTGAAAAAATGATTTTTCGACAGAATAACAACACCATCCACCTTTATATTATGTGGGATAAAAAACTTAAAAGACTCTACCATATATATTAAAATGATTTTTTGAAGTCATATACACCCTTTGCCAAACGGAATTAATTTATAAATAAAAAATAAAAAATAAAACGGTTTTTAAAAAAAAACACCCTATTTATTTTTTAACGAATAAAGGGAGGCAACTTCGTTGGCATTACTTCAAAAAATTCAAATTTTTTAAAAAACAATACAGCGTTCGAAAAAATTAACCGACGTTATTTACAATCCTAAATGTGACTTTGAGTAAAGAACCACAAACAAACACCATTGGATCTTGCTCCTCAACCTGATGATTGCTTTAGCATGAAACCGCGGTCGTTGATAATGAACATTGATCTATGAAAACATTGTAAAATAAATATATATATATATATATATATATATAATATATATATATATATTTAAAATATAAATTAGAAGGCAATTGACAATGCAATGGAATAGGTGATGAAAATGATGTTTATTTACCTGTTTCCTAAATATTTTCGGGATAAAATCCCATCTTCAGAGGTTTTAGAGGTACTTACGTTTTTTTTTTAGTACTGATATTACGGCGCTGGCGCAAACGTTTGTTGTTTATTAAGTTAAATAAATTGCCTTCTAATTTCTATTTTAAACTCATACGTACAATGCTTCAAACTATATTAGCCTTATACATATATATATATATATATATATATATATATATATATATATATATATAAAGAGAGAGAGAGAGAAAGAGAGAGATACCATTACATCCACAGGAGTAGGATGTGAAAAAAGGTGAAATGGTTAAGCAGAGTATAAATGGTTTGAATTCAGAGTTTTCCTTCTCCTAAACTGCCTTCTCTATCTTTTACCCATAGTTGGTGCGAGGGTAGTTGGAGTGAAGTATAATTTTCCCAAGGGCATTTGTTCTATGTGAAATATAAACAGCCTCGTCCAGGATTTTAACTCGTGTCGACTAGTCCATTTCTTACGACTATAACCATTGCATCACGCGCCTGCATAAACACACACACGCACACACACACACACATATATATATATATATATTATATATATATATATATATATATATATAGTAAAATGTACTAAATCTGCTCTACAAACGTACTGAGCTCTCTTATATTCTTTATAACCCCGACTTATTCGATTAATTATTTTATCGACGGTCGAAGTTGCCACTAACTCGATATTTCATATTCTCCATTAATTCTTCATAAACACACACACACACACACACACATATATATATATATATATATATATATATATATATATATATATAGGGTCATCCACAGACACGTGTTTCGACTTATCAAGTCTCCTCAGTGTGGCTAGACATTTTGTAAGCTACCTACAGCCGGAATTGAAATCCGATCGGTTGGGTGTCAGTCCGGCACTGTAACCATTAGGCTGTCTTCACTTACAGAATGGGAAGGGGATTTTAACTGTTTTAATACACACATCGCTTTGCGTGTAAAGGCCGTCACAAAGTGCTCCATTCCTTAGAAGAGCGTTGCGTTTACGCTTGAGTTGGCGGCCGTCAGCAAGATCTATATATATATATATATTGCTGATACACACACACATATATATATATATATTGCTGATACACACATGTAAGATCTATATATATATATATATATTGCTGATACACACATGTGTGTGTGTACATACCTTGTGTAATGGTTAACGTCTTAGGAAATGGATACGGTGACATGAGTTCAAATCCTTAATCAGACTGCTTATATTTCTCATAGAGCTAATACCCTTGGCAACTGTGCACTTTAAATCTGATAGGGCAACCAATCTAAGAGAAGGAAAACTCTGAATTTAAACCTATTAGACTCCGCTTGAAAAAGGTTTTGTGCCACATCTTGCTCGTGTGGAGGTGCTAGTAAATACATACGCGAGTGTGTTTTTAAGAAGAAGAATTTACATATCTTTGATTTGGTTTGTTTTTTTGTTTTTTCTTTTTTGTTTAATGGCATACCAAACTTAGTGGCTTGTAGAATAACAGTAGTGGTACTATTTAACCCATAGCTATGGGTTGAGGGTGTTCATATCGTTACCAAGCGTATTATTACGGAATTGAATGTAATATCGTGACAGGAGTTCGATCTTGGTTATTGCGATATCGCTATCCAGCACGTTAGGAAGAGAAAAAAACGCAATAATATTAGATTTCATATATCGATAAATTTACATTATTGCTCATGACTATCGTTTGTAGTCAACCTATCTTTTTGTCACAAAGTCCATTAGATATGCAAAAGACTTTATACACTCACATTTGTAAACAAAGACTGTGTCTCCCCCGCGTACAGGTCGAGGAGATGGTGGTAGTAATAGTTAATACAACACTTTAATCCTAGGCACAGAGCACAGATACTTCGCTGATCCTAGACAGAAGACCAATCTGTATTCAAATGATTCTGTCATTTTTATGGGTACTCTGCAAGTTTTTATATAAATCCCAACCTTATGCACACACCAGCATATTTACATGTGTTTGTATGCCTACAGGATATGTATCCTCATCAATATTATCAATACATAGATTAAGAGCGTAAAACAATTCTATGCAATTTATATCTCCTTGTGTAAATAATAATTTATACCTTAGGCATTTAATCATTTTCTGTAAATTGATACTATAGAATTAACACCAATATTTTTACGTGCAATGTATACATAGATATAAAAACATATCTATCTAAACATTTTGCATATAAACATTTTGTTTATTTTCACAGGCAAGCACTGTTGATACAAAAATCTTTAGACTGTCATTAATGTACTATTTCTCTGAACTGAGGTTTGATGATTAGTATTATCTGTATGATTCGGACTATTGTCCTCATCTTCAGTTATCTGTACAACATTTCGGCCGATGTACCCTCCGGCCTTCTTCGGGTATTTCTTGTCGGACTCGGGAACCTTCTCGGACTCGGGAACCTTTTTGTCGTAATCGGGAGCCATCACAGAACTTTGAACCCAGCCCTTTATTCACTCCACGGGGGTATCCTGTTCTCATTCCGCTAACAATAGCATTGGACACATGGCTTTGTGGATAAAGGAGTTAGTTTAAGACAGTTCTAAGTGGCAGTTATCTCTGGACTGCATGTTCAATCCTGGCCAAGGGAAGCAGTAGCGTAGAATAGTAATTAACACAGCTTAACGCCTCTACCCCAGCTATGGTTGGCGGAATGAGAACAGTATACCCCCGTAGACTGAATAAAGGGTTAGGTTCAAAGTTTCGTGATGGCTCCCAATCAAGACAAGACGGTTCCAGATTACGAGAAGGTTCCCGAGTCCGAGAAGGTTCCCGAGTCCGACAAGAAATACCTGAAGAAGGCCGGAGGGTACATCGACCGAAACGTTGTACAGATAACAATGAAAATGAGGACAATAGTTCGAATAACACAGATAATACTGTTATTAATGTGTATTTATCAACCCAGACTTATTAATTTCTATATATATAATTTTCTTTACACATATTTATTCATTAATATATTTGCACATATCTATTTACTGTATTAACTGGCATATACATATTTTACACACACACCCTCCGCACGAATAGAATGTGACAAAAGGCCAATTTCTTAAGCAAAGTTTAACAGGTTTTAATTTAGAGTTTGCAGTTCAAGATGGATAAGGTTTGATTCCAGTTGTTTAATCGCATATCAATCTTCGCGGTTTATTTAATCCCAAAACTATCCTTGTAGAAGAACATTGATGGTACTATTCAACCAATAGCTCGGATTTCGACGGACTCGTTAGCCGCTAGGCCACGGTGACTCCTCCAGATAAATGGCATGTCAACTCTTGTTGGGTTATTTTATACCGAAGACGTTTTGTTTTATTCATTCTTGATGGGTACTGAATTTTTTTTAACCCAATTTTTAAACATGTATTTTAAAACTCATTTTTCAATTTAACCCATTGATGGAATCCTAACAGGTAATACCAGTCCAAGTCAGGGTGGACATGGGAGTAATGGCGATGAAAGGGAACTCCAAACTCCTCAGAGCTGAAGGAACTGGAACTTCGACTTTACATGCAGTTTAACGTCATACCCAGTACACTAAGATCCTCAGCCACCGACTTCTAGCGCATATATGATAAAGACGGTTGGGGTCTGCCATTAGGTCAATAGGGTTGGTACAATCCTATGGGTGCTAGGGCTTAACGTGACCAGCCGATTGATCGGAGGGGTCTTTCCAACCGCCCGTCTAACCTAAGTAAGAGCCAAAGTTGGGTAATGCATGTCATGGACTGCTCATCCAGCAGGATTCCGTCCTTAAGCATCACGGATCGCTACCCACGGCCAACAAGGGGCAATAATGAGGGGGTCTTACACCTCTACGAGGGTGCAGTCGGTGTACTCTAAAGTAACATCCGACAGGGTTACCAGATAAATAAGCTCTCACATTATTGCCTGATGATCATAAAAGCGTGATTCACATTGGTAAAGAGACTTGCCTGATGCCCTAAATTCAAATCGCTCGTTACTGTGCAAGGCAGCAAAAACAATAGCACATGAGGATTTTGAGTTATCCTTGTCGTTCCATTTCATTCTTGTAATGCAAACCTGAAACATTTTCGTGTGATCAAGACTGATCCCTTAGTCGTAGAGATGGAACTTATTCAAGTAAATGCAAACATCTCATGCATTCATTATTTAATAGACAAATATCCGTTTGGAACACGGGAAAAATAGGGTAAAAAGAGATACCTAATGTGGAAAACGTACCGGCCTTGCTCCCAAAAAAACTTATGAAACTACACCATAGCGGAATAACATCCAGATAACACAATTCAAGAATACCTAAAAGATCTGGGAAAATATGTCGTCCAACAAACCGTTCAAACTAATAAAAAATAGTAAGAATTTTAAAGAGGAGAATAATGTGTTACTATTGGCTCTTTTCGTTATATAACAGATATCGTTTGTCTTTATTTGTTTGATGATTAACTAATTTTGATTGAATCAAGGCAAACATTATTTTAATTGACATTACAATCACAGGCATCCCCCATCCAAGTACTGATCAGGCGCTATGCTTCTTAACTTCGGCGTTCGAACGAGAACCGGTAAATTCAGCGGGATTTGTCCCTAGACCTGAAACATTTTCGTGTGAGCATTTATTGCCTGACGATCATGAAAGCGTGATTCACTTTCGACCCTTTTTTTTATACCTTGTATATCTGAAAATATATTTCAATCTCATGATTGCACTTTCTTACCTGATCTTGAGCGAGAAATGGGTTTATGCTGGTTCAACAACAAGAAAAAGTGACTACAGTAAAAATTGAACCGGTTTCTCTGATTCTGTTTTACTTAATGTCAACCGTTAGGCCAACTCAGCAACTTCAGCAAAAGAAGATTTGTTTCTTTGTTTTTTTCTTTTTGAGCAGATTATCGAGTATCTATTTTTTCTTTCTTTTTTCGTCTATCTTTCCACGTTTATCGACCACCATTTTTCTTTTTTTTTCACAAAAGAGAGCCTCGTTTTAATTACAATGACGCCAAAAAAAGAAATCAACGTCCAGTTGAGACAAAAGCTGCCATAATGAGCCTTTTGTCGGATTTTTCGGAACTCGTTATTTCATTCAGAATGTGCACAAGGGTACGACAATGGGAGAATCTTTTTGTAGGTAGTTCATCAAATGACTGCAATTGTCTTCTTTGAAACAAAAACAGAAGTAAACGAAAACCAAAATAATAAATCCTCGCACACACACACGCACACGCACACAGACATACGCATACACATGGTTGCACGCATAAAAACACTCACCATACATAGAGACATGCACATAAAGAGACAGTTACAGCCACACACACAATAAAATCAGTATACAGAAGGACACACCTACATAAGAGGCATATACACATTCACACTTATGCACAGAAAGACGTGCGTGTGCATACACTTATAGATACACATATACAAACACATACATATACACCACATACATAAAAAGGACGCACATATACACACTTGCAAATACATAGACTGCAGAATAAATGGAAGGTAGACACAGGTAAAGAGAGAGAGAGAGAAATAGAGAGAGAGATAGATACACGTATATATATATACACTAGAATGCATATACTAGCATGTACACATACGCACACGGACACGTAAAAGGATGGATGTAATCATACGTTGACACACACATGCACAAGCTCGCGTGCACATAAATACACTCAGAAATACGCAGGGAAGCACCCACAGACCCAAACGCTCTCAAATATACCTAATGGAAATATACACACAGAGGTACATGCATAGATATATATACATACAGAGGGAAGCATACCAGGATGCACACACACACATTGGAATTATACTTTACGATTATACACAGACGCACACGCACAAACACACTCACACATACCTACACACATACTACATACGTATTCAACTTTTTGGAGACGCGCTCATCGTCATTGGAAATGCACACAGCAATCTGAGTTCAAATCCCGGATATGATTATTTCAGCTCTCGACAATGTCTTCCAGAAAGGCATGAATCTACCTTTTCCAGATAGATTATTTAGCTTTGTTCAGGCAACCAGCATAGGAGAAAGAAAAATATGAATTTAAACCAGCTTAACTCTGCTTACGGATTGGCCGTGTGTCACATACTTCCTTTGACAAAAGTATTGGGAAAATGCATACATATCTACCTCTTATGTTATAGGCTGATCATTAGAAAAATAGCCAATTATTGTATAACCCCAAGGTCAAGGAGGCTTACGGGATTTTAGAAATTGTGTCGCCCACCTCTGTGGACGATAACAAATGTATGCAGATAATAGAATAGAAACTCGATAGGAAACTGATCAGTTCCCAGGTGTCATGTGACAGAATACAGACGAAACAGAAAAGGGGAATTTGTGTTTTTGGCAATGGGCTTGTAACACCGTGAAAGAATAACGATCATATTTGCATCACCGCTGCGTCTGTGTTTTTGGATCATAACGAACGACAGTAATATGACTAAAATCAAAATGACAATTTAAAACATAATCCCTACATTATAGTTGGATCAAAATGAAAAAACTGAACCGAGTAGGTTATTAAAACTTGAAACCTATCTGTAGTATACTGGAACTTAGAATATTTCGATATACTAATAAATACACATAAGTAGTTCGCAGCAGAGAGCTAAGAATGGATATTACATAGACTATTCGCATATAGGTAATCGTAAGTTTATCCGACTATTCTAAACGGCAGTAAACACGTTCTCATAAACCAGTTTATTTACTCTCAGAAAAGGTACCACAAAATAGTTCACAACTGTATCCGTTATATTTTGTCAGAATCCGTATGAAAAACTACGGTCAATGGCTTCTGAGTATCAACACTTAAAGCAAAACTGAAATCTATCTATGTATCTATATATACATTATATATATATTATATATATATATATATATATATATATATATATGTGTGTGTGTGTGTGTGTGTGTGTGTGTGTGTGTGTGTGTGTGTGTGTGTGTGTTGCTCCTCTTCTATTAGATATTACAATATTTCCAAATTTTTACCTACAAAAAAATCTCCGGACTATGTATAAGGCATAGAACTGTAGAACTCACATAATAAAACAGTAAATAAATGGTTACATATTTGATATATGTAGACTGCTCAGATATCACCAACCATTTACAAAAAAAATTATAATTTAATTCGTGCTTACTTCCTGCTGATTAGAATGTGACAATTCATATTTTATCACAAGAGGAAGAGTTGAACTTATCCCAAAGTATAGAGCACACGAATTTTTTATTTTATTTACATTAGTGAAATATATAGGCCATACAATTTCCATCTACAAACACATAAAAACAATATATATATATATATATATATATATATATATATATATAGATAGATAGATAGATAGATAGATAGATAGAGACAGACAGACAGACAGATAGACAGACAGAGATTGATAGATAGATAGATAGATAATCTGTGTAGATAATAGCATGTCTTTACAGAAAAAAAGTTTCTCCTCGCCGCAAACGATGTTTACTTAAACTCACCGCAATGGTCATAGACTGACACAAGGTCATTTTTATGTAGTCCTTTACGTGAACAAGTTCAATGCTAAAGGTTGCTTGACAGTGACGGCAGTCTCCTCATGACGGAAACCTCGGGAATAAAGAATTTAAACTAATTCTTGTCATTTTAAATGATGGGCAGATGCTGCTCTGGGAACAACCATCGTAAACCAAACACTCCATTGTATGTCAGGAATGGAAATCGATCTACAATGATCATTTATGTACCTGAAACCTCCAATACTGGAAGGATATAACACAAGGTAAACTATTTTGCAGATCGCCTATTCCACAGAAGTCGGAAAAAAATTACTAGGTTCTGTGTGAATTCAGTTGCAGGATGGTAAACTCTGTGTCAGGCACTGAACATCATCCATTCACTATTAACGAAAAAGAGAAAGATGTTCTCTAGGGAAACGAACCTCGAAAATGGATGAAAGAATGAAGAATGATAAAATTACGGACGTCATGTACACGGCGGTGACATACGGAGAAACATCAACAATAGAAAATGAAAGAGAGGAGGTGGGCACACCACACACTCAACGTCAAGTGAGAAGAATATAGGATTAGAAAAAAATAGGAAGAAGATAAAATAAAGGAGGATGGAAAACGATAATTGGAAAAACGTCAAATCTTATATTTATGATAAGTTGTATACAAAAAAAAAGAAACTTCACGTAATCGATATCAGATATCCTTCGGACTATGATCACCGAAGTTAAGCAGCGCAGTGCCTTATTAGTACTTGGATGGGGGACCGCTTGGGAACTCCAGGTACTGTAAGTCACTTATTTTTAAAATTTGTTGCATTTTCACTGTTTATTTTTTAAGTTTTAAAAAAAAACTAAGAATTTCAAATTTTATCTAGCTTTTGGCTTGCGGTCAATGTATGCTGAATACACCGGTTCTCGTTCGATCACTGAAGGTAAGCAGCGTAGCGCCTGATTAGGACTTGGATAGGGGACCGCTTGGGAATTCCAGGTACTGTAAGTCACTTTTTTTCAAATTTGCTGCGTTTTCACTGTTTACATTTTAAGTTTTGCAAAAAAAAAATCTTTAAGAATTTCAAATTTCGGTGAGCTTTCGACTTACGGTCAAAGCACTTTAGACACACCGGTTTTCGTTCGACCACCGAAGTTAAGCAGCGTAGCTCCTGATTAGTACTTGGATGGCGAACCGCTTGGGAACTCCAGGTACCCGAAGTCTTTTTTTATTTTTTACTTTTATTTCGCTTTCACTGTTACTTTTAAGTCTTGCAAAAAAAAAAAGTTTAAGAATTTTTAATTTCGTTGAGCTTTTAAAGCACGCTGAACACACCGGTTTTCGTTCGATCACCGAAATTAAGCATTGTAGTGCCTGATTAGTACTTGGATGGGCGGCTGCTTGGGATCTCCAGGTACTGTAAGTTACTTTTATTTTTCAAATTTACTGGGTTTTCACTGTTTCATTCTTAAGTTTTGATTTTCAAATCTCTTCGCCTGAATTTTATATTTCATATGACTTACTTTCTCTTATTTCATGTTTTTTGAAACTAACAAAACGCTTTTTTCCCAGTTTTATCCCCAAATGTTAAATTCTTTGATAGAAAAGAATAAAATCTTTCCCAAAGAAAGAGATTAGAATGTTAGAATCCGTGATAGAAAAGAATGAAATGAACATTTCATATTAAAGCAGGCTTTCTGCTCTTGGTTAAAGCACGCTGAACACTCCGGTTCTTTTCTTAAAAAAGTATAATCGCTTACCTTTTAGAGTGCTTTGGTCAAAATGAGTGCAGATTTAAAAGCGCATGAGATGTTTTGCTCATATTTATGATATATTTATTTGTGTAAAGTTTTTAAATGCCATCCTTGGCCAGTTGAAAAGGGCTTAGAATAAGTAAGTCCTGATTTATGGAATCCTTTGGTAAGCGAATAAGTCCTATCCTGCGTATTGTTAAAGATCCAGTGATTTAATCCTATGTCCGTCGTCCAAGAGTGTCAACGTAGTTATGGCCATTATGTTCAGTTTAAGTATTGTATCAGCAGCAAAGTACTGCCAGTGATTGGCAAAGCGTTTGATCACATTGTTCTCGCCGAGTCTATTAATAGGAGCGGGTATCTAGCACGCACCTTATATATAAAAGTTCTCAACAATTTGCATATCTGGCTTCGTGTCGGCTGCATATCTAATGCCTTACCCTATTATATAAGTGGCTTCTGTTTTTTTACACAGAGCTCGCTGTTTTATTAACACGGTGACTTTGACGTTTGATACTTTTCCTGAGATGATTAGTTCTTGTTAATTTCACTGACTAGATTGTTTTTCCGTATGTCAAGTTTTTTCGTTAGAATTTTTATGGTTATTTTTTCCCTCTTTTTAATCAAGTTTACCTCACCGGACTCGATTTTTTTTCTTCCTGAAATTATCTCGTCATTTTTTATTCACATGAATTTTACACCAGAAACCATATAAAGGCCTACATCACACTGGACTAATGTATTGCTTTTTGTGTGGTGGGGAAATAACCTCGGTAGGTATTTTATTTTTCCCTACCTTATGGCCGACCGAAGAAATGGTGCGGCCAAGAAGGCCCTGTTTGAGACCCTGGACAAAGAGGGTCAATTTGTCAGAAGAAAATGAGTAAAATGATTTTTTTTAAATTTAAGATGTCAAGAGTTTGATTCAGCGGGCAACTCAAATATCCTAATATATAAAAGACGGGATGGTTGTTCATTTTGGATCAGTTCAGACAAGTCAAAAAAAAATTGTTCTTGACTAACGCTTAAAGTGAATTATCAAGACAACAAAAGACTTGGTCACAGTCACTGTTTATTCTGGGCTTTAAGGTGTTAGCTGTTATAGCTGGCACCTCCTACGCTATGTGGCACGGGTTGTGACAGACAGTAGAAGACGTAGTAAAGGCTAATGTTTGTTTATTTGTTTTACGGCATATCAACCTCGGTGGGTCATTTAATGCCGACTAAGTTTTGAAATAAATTCAATCTTAATGGATACTCATTTTTTTTTTATAAATACACTTTTTTTAACCCATAGATGGGATCCTAACAGGTACTACCACTCCGGGTGAGAGGGGACCCGGGAGTAATGTGATGAATGTCTGCTCCCCATTCTAGACCTCCAGAACTGGAACCTCACCATCAGAGAGTTTTACGTTATTCCCAGGACATAAAGACCCTCAGACACACCCTTCTAGCACACATATGGTAAGGAGGGTTGAGGTTTGCATAAGGGTAATAGGGTTGGGACTATCATATAGGTGCTATGATTTGACGTGACATTTATTAGAGGGGCTTCTCCGATCGCCCGTACGGCCCTAAATGGAGTGTTGCATTTCATGGACTGTTCATCCACCAAGATTATGTCCTTAAAGCTCATGGGTCGCCACCCACGGCTACTATGTGGCCCCATTGTGTGGTAGGTCTTATCCCTCTACAAAGGTACAGTCGGTGTATTCTAAAACCACAGCTGAGAGAGCTCGCAATTAAGTTGTGAGATAATGTAGAAATTAACATGGCTAAGGCAGAGCTGGCTTCTACACATAACGTACCAGGCTCTAGTAGTTATGGGTAGGTTAAAAATGTTATGTGAGGTAACTAATATGGCTCACGAGTTACGAGCTGATGAACTTGGAGACGCATCTCATCGGCATATCGCGAGTATTACATCGTCGGATACTAACGATAATATTTGCAAGGATTTCCGTGACTACTTTCTGAAGTTTTTCACTTGGGAGTCCGGACTAAGTTCAGCTCAGTCCGACACTATTTTGCCGACGTTCCTCACCTTAAGGCGACGGAAGCGGCTGTCTGCAAAGGGTTTTTTCCCGTGTTCCAAACGAATATTTGTCTATTAGATAACGAATGTATGAGTTGTTAAATAAGTTCCACCTCTATGACTAAGGGATCAGTCTTGCTAATACGAAAATGTTTCAGGAGAATAGTTTCAGGGTCACATAACAAGGATGAAATAAAATGACATGGGTTACTCAAATTTCTCATGTGCTGTTGTTTTTGCTGCCTTGCACAGTAACGATCGATTTGAATTTAGGGCATCAGGCAAGACTCTTTGCCAATGTTGTACAGATATGACCACCTGATATCAAAGACCTGATATTTGTTATCCCTATGACAGCATTGAAACTATCCACTTAACCATTGTTTTGGTGAAGTTAACTCGTTTTTCTAATACACCCCCCCCCATTATCAATTATGAAAGTTCGACATTTTCCGTTCAAAAAGACGTGCATATAGGCCGATGTGCTAAAAATGGATAATTCATCAATAGCGGTCATATATGCATAAATGAACACGAAATGAAACTTAAAATATCCGTCTGTAATGCTGAGGAAATAATGATCATTTTTTGTGCTGGGCAAAGGTTCTTTAAAATATTTGCTCAATCACTCGATAGTCCGAGTAGCTTTTATCAAATGTATACCTTTTTATCTATTGAAGTTTGGTTTGCATTCGACACATATTCTACAAGATCTCATTTGTTGCACAACCTATACCGAATACGGCACATTCTTTACTTCCACAAATCGATGCAAGCATCTAACTCTTGGGTGACATAATTTTATGGAGATTCAATGTTGTTTATCATAATATACTGATCCACAATAAAACCTGGAAAATGCCAGGAGAAATATTTTCCAGGCCTGGTCGGTATTGAATACCAACATTATAGCGAGACAATTCCATTTCCAACGCAAGATTTTTCCCCTTTTCGTGCCTTCTATTGAACATGTTATCTCACGGATTTGCTGGTCAGTTCTCACGGGAAAATATCTTCCGGTAAAATAATACCGTTAATGCCGAACATATTCGATGATTGTCTAAGTTTTCTTCTCGCTAGAAGTATAGTACTTTGCTGCTGATACAATACTTAAACTGAACATAATGGCCATATGCCCTTAAACGCAACTGACCATCCAGCCTAGGAGTATCGCCATTGGTAAATTTCGTAAACTACTGAGTTTTCAACATCTTTCTTAAGGGCACAGAAGGCAACTCCTTTAGTCCCCGGGAAATGCAGCACGAGCACAGATAGGGTGATTCTTACTTAAATAATTGACTATCCATTTGATACGATAAGTAAAGAGGAGGAGACTTTTTATATCGAGGCAACTAAAGTTCGAAGGGGTGAAATTGTTGTATTGTCCTCGACCGGAAAACGAAGCTTCCGGCAAAAAGACAAAGAAAAATATAAAAATATATATTTAAAAAAAAGGGGAAAACGAAAGCGAGGCTTTCCGGTCAAGGAAACAGGGAGAAGATTAAAAGATAAAGATGCGTAGGCGTGTCGTCAATACAAAAGCCAGAGGGTCGAGCCTACAGCAGTCAGTTGGAGAGTCAGTCCCCAGAGACGCCAGACGCCAGCCAAAAGGACACTTCACGTCTCCCGCCAGCAACCACCTCTTGGGCACTCATTGTAAGCTCTGCGCCTTCACCACCCACACACCGAAGAAATTAAAGAAGGGTCCTCTCTTTGTACATACGTTTCTGTTGTTTATTGAAGTCCAGTAGTCGGCAGTAGCTGACTATTACACATACTTCGCCACATGACCATACATACCCGCAACGACTACTAACGTTCACGATTTAGAGTAGCAAAGAAGGCGCTACATAACATATAGAATTTAAACTCCAGTACGCAACAAAATCATTCCGAGTCGGAGAACTTTCTTCCCTCGACCAGATAACCAAGGATACTCAGTCGGTTTTTTAAAGAGCATTTCTCTTCATTGTAACTTATCTTTTTCCTTTCCGCAGACTCAAATTTTGCAAGTATTAACTCAAACACTCAGCTAAGAGTGTTGCATAATCTATGCGGTTGCATAGATTATTGTCAACCCCCTGTATTTCTGAAGGGGGGATGTCCCCTTTTCATATCACGGGCGGGACTTTCCATGGAATATTACAGAAAGCCCGCGAAATACGTGAAGTCACTTGGGACCGAGTTAACCGATCAGTTCCAGCTTGAACGTCAGGCAGAAAAGATGTCTGTTTTAGCTGAGCTCAAATGCACACGCGTGTTGTGTTAGTTAGAAGAAGAACTTTAGTTAAGTAAATAAAAGTTTAAAGAAATAATATGGTGTTCTTGCTTGAAGAATGTCTTGGCAACAAGACCGACCAAGAAGAAGGAATGCATCAAAGACGAACAGCCAACAAGAATCTATAAATAGAATTCAACATGGAGAGAAAGAATAGAAACGACTAGAGATCACCAATGGCCAAAGAAGTAAGTAATGCATATGCATCTCTCTATCTACCTGTGTCTATCTCTTCCATCTCTCCAGTAAAAGAACACTTGTGTATATACCCAACATGGGTTATATGTGTATGAGTATGTAACACGAGCAGGGTGCAACACAGTCAAATGTTTAAACGTAGTACAGCGGATTTGAATTAGGAATGTTTTTTCTACTAGACTGGTTGCTGTAATAAGGCTAAATAACCCAGTCTTTCCTACTATTTACCTATAGCTGAAGAATGGATGGATTCATGCTTTCTCAATGTCACTATGACGAACTGAAATTCAAACAACCTCGTTCAGGATTTGAATTTGAGTTACCGATTCCATTTTCTTACGACAATAATCTCTACGTTATGAGCGCCTCCTGGTCCAGTAATTCATCCAACAAATATATGTATTGTTTTTGAAAATTGAAATCAAATAGAATATACAGGCCAAGCAATGTTGCACAATGTAAGAGATGAATTTACGAGGACATTTTTGGTTGTGAAACAACAAAACTTTATTTTGGTATGATAGTTGACTGCACCAAATACAGACTTATTGACAGACAGCACAACAAAACGAACAAGTACTGCACAACCAACACCATCGGTTTTGATTATTGTATTAGAGTTCTGCTATTCAACCAACAGTGTGATCAATTATTGAAAAAATACCCAAATCTGATTTATCCTGAGTGCAATGAAATCACTCGCATTGAGACTGGTAGTTTCACGTCTAATTTCCATGTTTCAATATTCATATTTGTAAATGTTGGAATTTTTTGGTTATAAGGCGTGTGGTAAATGGTCACTTCTACTTATAGACTCGCCGATAAGCACGTGGCCACTACTGTCCAATCACTGGCAGTGCTCTGCTGCTGTTGTTGTTGTTATTTATACTGGCTGATTCTGGTCTTAGCTCACTACTGCTTGGATCTTCTTGGACGACGGACCTAAAGGATTCACCTAAAGGATTCTATACCACAGGACTTATTGACTTACCAAAGGATACTATATCACGGGACTTATTCACTAAACAAAGGATACTATATCACGGGACTTATTCACTTACCAAAGGATTCTATAACTCGGGACTTACTTACTTATTTACTTTGAGTTCTTTCCAACTGGCCAGAGATGGCGGCCGGATACTTAACAGTAAATAAGGAATATTGCTTATTCAGGTTTTGATGGGATTGACGTTCCATATAAAATCTAAATATGACCTCTCTAGCTGAAGGAGTTAGAAAAAATGAACAGCAAGCAAGCAAACAACCAACCAAATAAACAAACAAACTGATATATCCGGGTTAAGGGATATATTATGAAGTTGGTAGTAAGGTATATTATCGCAGTAGTAGCTGGTACGTCAAGTAGCAATAATAGTAGTAAATCTTCCGAGCAGTCGTGGTGGTAGTCTTGCTAGTAGGCGCTTGTACCACCACATTGTTGAATATTTATAGAGGACACTATCCAATTAGATTATAGTGAGTGGGTATCTAGGTATGTACATATTCATTACATCACAAACAACCAAACACATGCAAATCCTAAAAACTATATGTCTTTATTCGTTACTTTAAAAATGCGTACTCCCCTGGTGTGCCACCAAAACTGATTGGGAACACCAGATACTATAAATGGATTTTATGTTGAACCATTTTCTCCCCTTTCTTTTAAATCACTGCAAAACATCGATTGAGATTTTTTTATGGTATATCAACCCATTCAGGTTTGAAATGTCATTATTGAAAGGGGGGAAATATATGGGGGGAAATAGATGTTCGTATCAACAAGCTCCCGCCGAGAGGGGGGGGCAAAAACAAGCGAGTCCACAGTCTTCCAGCAAGCCAAACCTTCCCCTGGTCAACACGCTCTTCGTTTTCGTTTAGCAGCTGCAAAAATCCGTCACCGTAGTCGAAATAATTTTTAGCAGTTCAAAATCACATTTCTTTACTCGGTCGTTCGCATCAGTCAACCTGCTACTGCAACTCCTTACTGCCCCGCGCTTGACTCACACGTTATTTATGTACGTATTTACCGAAACATCCTGGCACTTCGCGTCCGTCCAGTGCCTAAATCGCGTCTGCCTTCGCATGCGGGAGGACGCGGGCTCGATCCCGGCAAGCAAGACAATGTCTTGCTCTTTTTCGTTCTCCGTCATAGTCATTAAAATAAATGTTAGGGAATTGCAATTATTGTACGTCCATGTTTACATTTTGTGTAGTTTCTTTAGACGTTTTTCTAGAGGGTGTTGCACGTGTTCCTATCGGATGCAAATAACCTTTAAACAGATCTACTGGACTCATGAATTAATATCTAAGATGAGATGCTCCGGGTTAGTGTATTGGTGCGTAATGATAGGATGCAATGTATATATTCATCATCTTTTTCAAAGCTAAACTGACCCCATCTACGAATCGGCTTACGGTAAAATCGCGCTAAATGCCCTGGCTCTCTTTCAATTATTATCTAAGCAAAGTAGCTTAGACCGCTTGGTAATACCAGTTACTATAAGCCACGTTTATTATTCACCTTTGTATTCATTCTTGAAACTGATGCAAAACGACTATTAATCTTTTTTTCTTTTTGTTTGTTTGGTTCCTTTATTTAATGGCACATCAACATTCGTGGGTTATTTATTGCCAAAGTCATCCCTGTAGAAGATTAATGGTACTATTTAACCCGGAGATTAGGGGTTTCATACCTTTCCCATGAGTATTAGTCCGAAAGTGAACGTAATAGCGCGATTAGAGTTCGGAGTTACTACGATGTAGCAGTCCAACACGTAAGCCAATACGTCACGAGGACTCCCAAACTTTTTCAGTGGTAAATTAACTTCCCCTCAAATCCTTAGTTCTGCTCTGTCGGCTGGGGCGTTAGAATGCACCAACTGCACCTCTGCAAAGGGGTAAGACTCCCCCAATGGGGCCACCTGTTGGCTGTAGGTGGCGACCCGTGATGCTTAAGGATATAGCCCTCCGATCAATCGGCTGGTCACGTCAAGCCCCAGTACCTATATGATTTTCCCAACCCTATTGCCCTTATGGCAAGCCCCAATCTCTTTTTATCATATGGGTGCTAGAAGGCGGTGGCTGCGGGTCTACATGTCCTGGGAATGACGTTAAACTCTATCTGATGGTGAGGTTCCAGTTTTGGAGGTTTGGGGAATGTGGAGTACCCCTTCATCACCATTGCTCCCTGGTCCACTCTGACCCGGAGTGGTAGTACCTGTTAGGGTCCCATCTATGGGTTAAATAGAAAAATGTATTTATAAAAAAATTGTATTATCCATTAAGAATTGATTTATTTCAAAACTTTATCGGCATTAAATGACCCACTGAGGTTAATATGCCGTAAAACAAAAGAAACCAAACCAAACCAAATCCTTAGTTTTATCTATTTTTTTTTTTACATGTTTTCTTCTGGAAATGGGTGCATCGCAAATATTCAACTGTTTCAAGGATGCATTTGAATCCCTTCAACCTTTACGCGGGAAGCTCCGTTATGCCACATTCGACATGATCAGATTAGGTACCATTTTTGTAGATCATGTTCAGTTAACATTTTCCCTGCAAGTCTATTTTTTCTTTTTCTTTTTTTCTTTCGTAGTTGGTGCAGATTTTCCTTTTTACGAGGTATCGCCAAAATTTCACGGATTTTTACTCCCATGAATTATAATTCAAAAACTCGGAAACGTTAATAAATCTTTACGTAACTTTCACTGTATTATGACCAGGAAGAATTCTAAAAAAGGTCACAGGTAAAACATTGTTTTACAATCTTTAAAACGGTAGAAATTTATAAATTAAAATCTGTATCTGTCAAAATGGTACACTTTTGCCGTTTATTTTTTATGTCTTGAAAATGTACTGTTTTTAACAAGATTTATTTATTTGTTAAAATTCAGAAACGTGTGTGTGTGTGTGTGTGTGTGTGTGTGTGTGTGTGTGTGTGTGTGTGTGTGTGTGTGTGTGTAAGTTTTGTCTCTATCGTTAAGGAAAAAATAAGTGACAATTTACAATTTTAAAAGTTTCATAAAAGTCTAAAGAAAATGTCAGGTGCTGTCATAGAAAGACTTTGATCATACTTACCTTTTACAATGATAAATTCAGCTTTATTCGATCTTCAAATTTAAGCACCTCGTCTCTCTTACAGCGCATAGATTCGACATGCCTCGCACCAAAACAATGTACTTCATTTTTTATTCTTTTGATTTTAAGAAAACAACTCTTATGTTGTATAGTCCTTTTCTTCTCTTCTTGCCATCTTATAATACTTAGATTCTTCTAAGCTGGATCGGGTTGTCTATTTTCTATCTGGGCTGATTCTTTCTGTTCTTCCGGTGCTTCTTCATCTGTGTCCGTTATTGTTCTTAATAACGAACACAAAGATTTGGATATTATTTACACGTGGAAAAATAGCCATCTTGAAGATACGTATGCTTCCTCTTAAAAACTGACTTTTCTGTGTCTACTTCCTGTTATTACGAATTGCTTTGACCAATCAAAGACCAGGTACAAGGTCAGCGAAAGGCAAAGCCCTTAAATTTACTTTTACGTTTTTTTCCATGAAGTACCGTTATTTTAAATTTTTATTCTACCGTAAATAATTCATTGGTAACCTACCAATTATGTAACCCTAAAACCAATCATACCTGCCGGTTCACCATTTATCGTGTGCTATTTGCTGAAAATATCAATTATTGTAATCTGTTTTTCATCAACCTCACAGCGTGCTAAATTACACATTAATTTCCATAGGCAATAACTATCTAGAAATGGGGATAGCCCCGCAGGAATTCAGGCATTAATAATAATAATTGCAACCAGTTCGCCACTGGTAGAATGTGACAGAAGGTCACAATTATGGAGGATCCAGTGAGGATTAAACTCGCTATTCTGTAGAAATGGCTCTGCGAGACTAGCTTGCTAACTATTACACTATGATGTTTGAATTTTGGCCGCTTGGGCAATAACTCTTAGTGATCTGACAAATTATTATTAAGAGGCACGTGATTGCTAGCGGTGAAAGTTCGCTGAAACAGAGTTTGTTCAGTATTTCACTTTAATCTTATGATGCTTTTATTTCAACTCATGGAAACTAAAATATTAATTCTTGAATATTTTTAAGCCTGTCATGATTTGCTCTTGTTGTCCTATGCCAGTCATGGTACTTGATAAGATGATTACCACATGTATCTCCGGCGAGATTAATGGAAATGAGCTGCCGTGGTCGCTGGCAACTCTAAGAATGAGATAACACACCGTTAACAATGACAACAGTTTTATTATCATATATAATTGAGACGAATATGTTTTGCACACTAGTTCGGAGAGAAAAGGCACGGTGAGTGACCTTTGCTTCTATCTGCAAACATACTAAGTGAAAATTTAAAAGATCATACAATATCTTGATTTTCCCATTTTAACAAAACCATTTCCTTTAACTAACAAAAATAACTTTTATACTTTTCCTATTTCGTTAGAAATTAGTTGACGCTAACAAAAAGAACTCGCCGTATTATACTGTTGAAGTTAGACCACGCTAAAATCTTTGAAGTTCGGCATCCTCGAAATCCGACGGTAAGTACTTTAAGCATATCAAATGAAATTTGTATATCCTTTGCGAAAAAATATGTGTAATATGGGGATGGTTTCTATCACACTGCTTAGCTTACGGTCAATTCATGCTCTGGTTTTTCTTTTCAATCGCCAATGACGGAAAAACTTGATCAGTAACTGACAGTTATTTTCTTTTTTCTATCATATTCCTCCGAACTGACGCAACGGAAAAATGAAGATGTTTTTGTTTCTTTTGTTGTTTTGTTTGTTATTTATTTTTATTCATTTATTTATCTGATTTATTTTTGAATATAGGGACAAGAAATCAAAATACACCCTCTCTTAATACTTTAAAAATAACATAATATCGCCTATTTATCGGATTTAAATACAATTTTCGGTATTTAAGTAATACAAAAAAGTTTGTTTTAAAAGAATTTTCCAAACATAATTTTTGATTCTGCATGTTAAGTTTTTATTTTTTTGTGTGTCGAGGGGGGGGGCAGCTTTTTCTTACGTCAAAAATAGTGTGGAAAAAATATTGAGGGGGTCCTCTACTCACGTGGATGGCGTCAGTGGCGGTGTCTATTACGAAGTACCGAATGCGACATCTGCACATGACGGGAATTTTATACCTTGCTACCGAATGTGAGCAGCTCCGTCTTTTGTATAAATAAACGTCTGATGTCAGAGATTCCAGTTTCGTTTTTCACGTCGTACTGTTCGTTTGTTACCTGACCAGTCGACTTGAGATCGATCCTAAAGAAAATTGCTTCTTTGTTACCCTTGAATCTTTGTTACTCTAGAATTTGTTAACCTTGGATAGTTAATCGACCCTTGATAGAGCCAGAGGGTCGCGAAAAATGCATTGTTTCGTAAGAACCGGATAACTGACCACGATCTCCATGCCCTTGTCTTTTTTTCTTTTCCTTACCCCCTCATGATCGAAATATTTTCGACAATACCGAATTAAATTATTTAAGAGTACAATTTTTACTTTAATAAAGATAATTCAAAGTATAGATTTATTTTATTTACTTTTTAATGGTTCATCTTCGTAAACAGAAGCCCTACTTTTGGAATTCTAAAAACGGAAAAATTAAAGTAATTTTCTTAAGGCAACTTTTTACTTTTTTGTTTGTGCATTTTTTTTAAATATTTCTACTCGGAATATGGTCCGTAGGAAAATCTCTTTATTCTTTATTTATACTAGCAAATATATACACCCTCCGGGTGCAAGTATTTAAGTTTTAATATAATAAAATATCATATTAAATTAGAAAGGCTAATGAAACTGAATAAGAATGTAGATAAAAAGATTTGGAACAGAGGGAGTAAGATTGAAAAATGGAACAACTTTGAAACTATTCCATCATTTTCCCTTACTCCCGTCTTTCATTGTTAAATTTTCCTAATTTAACTGTTTAGTTAAAATAGGAAGTAAAGAATAATATTAGTTATTTCTTCTTGTTAAGGAATTTCTTTTAAGATTTATTGAAGAGATTTTTGCTCATATTCATTCAGATAAAACCAAATAATTAGAAATCAATAATACTAAGCACATATTTATTAAAATCAAATTTTTAATATCAATATGCAAATTAACTTTCCCATTCACACTACAAACCGCTATTTTGTTGTATATATAAATACAATTGTATGTTGTTAGTATGTAGATATGGTTAACAGTATTAATAATGTAAAACAATTTTATTCATAATTGAGGTTTAAATAAAAATACAATCATGGAAAATGTGATGTCAATAACTAAGGGAATTGTGATATGAGTAGTAATATAGTTTCGGTTACAGACAGAAAAGCACTCAATCTCCATTATAATAAGATATATATTTATAAATTGACATTTTTTTCCATTGAAATCTCTTAACAACGGGTATAATATGTTACACCACTAAATAAATATATAATTCAAATGGCGAAAAATATTTGCAATATTTTTTTTCGAATATGGTTTTTCATTGGACGATGTTTTTGTTATGGAAGCCCGTTTGCATCATAAATCCTTTAAGGAACAATAACTCTCTTTAACCGATTGACTGTTAAGACGTTTTTTTTTTTTTTTTTGTTTGTTTGCTGTTTTTTTGTTTTTGTTTTTTTGTCTGTTCTGGAGAAAATGTCTGTGTACATTTCCTTAAGTTATTTTTTTATTTATTCATTTATTTTGCGAGAAATACTTTAGACATCTAAAATTATATTTCATAAGATACGCCATTTAGAAGGTATAATCCTCCAATCGCAATAAATATTGTTACACTTGTAATCTCCAAACTTCTTAAACTTTGAAGCGGTATTAACTATTTCAACTAGTTTATTGCAGAAGTAATGTAAACAACACCAATAAACAGAATGTTTTGTAAAGATTGTGGTCTGTGCATTATAGCCAATCGTTAGTCTCTTGCATAATTTCCAAATGATCACCTTTCCTACACAATCATGCCGACTCGTGTAATCCTTTTGAGCCAGTTTTGTTGCATTTGCTTATTATGAGGTTAACTGTCTCATTTGTTACCCGATAACCT
>CM042142.1:33736590-33799090 GCA_023376005.1 Doryteuthis pealeii
TTTAATTTTCTATGTATTATTTTAGTATATATATATCCATCAATTTTCCACAAAATCGTAGGTATTTATTTATTTATAAACTTTTTAGTTAACTTCATGTTACTGTAAAAATTTTTAAAAATAATAAAAAGAACGTGAGTAAAAAACAAGCAACAGAAAACACCCTCCGAGTGTCGTAAAAATTAATTTTTGAAAGACATTGCCTGAGAGGGTGGGAGTTAAAAATTCAATGTCAGAGGGTTTGTATTATAAGTAAGACAAATCCTCATATTTATTAAAGGAGTAAAAAAAAAAATGAAACAATTTGAAATGAAAACTCATCCCCGTCCCTCTCAAATAAAATGTTGCGTGCATGTAATAATCAAACAATTATTTTGAATATTTTCCACATCAATTTTCCACAAAATCGTAACTTCATGTTACTGTAAAAAATTTTTAAAATAATAAAAAGAACGTGAGTAAAAAACAATTTTTTAAATTTCTTACTCAAATTTTGGGTGTATATAACATAAGAATATTGTGACGTAAGCTGTGACGTAGTGCTATGACGTAGTTTTTGTTACAGACAGAATTACAGAAAATCTCCATTATTAATAGGTTTGTATTTTATATTTGTTTTTATTTTTATTCTTATTATTATTTTCTACGTATCTTTTGGGGAATTTAGTTTAGTCTTTGGAGTCATTTGTTCATAGCTGGCTTATTTTCGAGTCTACATTTTGATATGAGTTATGATTGTTTGAGTAATTTGTTTTTCATGTGTAAAATGAAATATTTCTTTCCTTTTTTTTTAAAATTCATTATATCTTCTAATCTCTGCTGGGTCGTGTCGTGCTCTTTTCTTTGGGGACATCTTATCGGGTGTTGTGTATTCTCCGCTTCCATCTTAGTTCTTAATTATGAACGCGAGACATATTCTTTTGGTGTACACATACCTTCATTTCCTGATCTCAAATTTAACACGCGAATGAGAGAAAAATCCGCACAAGACGCAAATTTCTCGTCTATTCTCAGTGAACTAACTCTAACTTCTGAGGAGTTACCGAGCCACGTGACTTGATCTACAAATCAGCGAATCCCGTTCCTGTTCAATTTGGGATTAAGACTTGTCCGTCAATCAGTTTGGCTTATACTGTATTTCCATAAATTACTGACGGTTAAATTTAAAATCCAACAAGTCATTACAAAAACTAGCAAAAACTACACCCGTACGGTGTAAAAATTAATTTTTGCCACGCTCTTTCGTAAAGAAAATGTAAACTGATCTTTGAAACCTTATATTTTTTTAATAAACATAAATACTAGATTTACTTTCAAAATTCAAATAAAAATTTTATCTATAATAAAACCAAGTTTTTTACAGTTAAATTCAAATTAATCCAAATATTTAACTTTTTCTTTACCGTATAAAATATATAATTTAATGTAGAACATTACTTGACTATTTCTTGTTTGTAAATAATTTTCTCCTAAAGCTCTATATGTTAAATAACTTTTCATATATATATTCAAATAAAATAAACTCTATATAAATTGGGCGCTTTCATATTGTGTTATTCAGTTTTCAATCTGAGGAATTTTTATTACACCTACACCGCCGGGGACCCCGCGTTATTAATTGTTTTTCTTGTTGCTGTCCCGTTTGATCTAATACCATTTGCATAATTTTCCCGCAACCTCCTTTATAGATCTTATGTTTTTTTCTTTTTGCTGCGCCAACAATTGTAATGCCTTTTAAGGATTTCTTCTGCGATTTCTCTACAAAACCTCGTCGATTCCACATCAATTGACTTTCGATGAGTTCGCCAACCTCTACCTTGGCACCGTCTTTCAAGTGGTTGATATTTACTTACTTTCCTTTTGTGTGCCAATACGAAAAAAAATCCCTGAAGACACCACGAATTTCCACAATATCACCCGCTTTGTGTTGTTGAAAAACATAATTAAATCTGGGCGTTAAGTCGTCTCTATTTTCTTTCATTAGGTAACTTTGTTTACTTCGATCTAGACTCATCAGGCAATCAGGAACCACAGATAGTCGGTTAGTCTTTGATTTTGCGGGGAGCCTATATGGCGTACTGGCTAACGTACTGGGCTGTGATCTCGTAGAAAGCGAGTTCGAACTCCAGTCGTGCTATTAGGTTCACTTTCGGACTAATGCCCTTGAAAAAGGTATGAACCTCCTCATCCTCCCATCTGTTGGTTAAATAGCACCATTAATATTATTCTACAGGGATGGATTTGGTAGTAAATAACCCACGAAAGTTGATGCCATTCAACAAACAAACAAAACAAATCAGAAAACTTAATTTTGAGAATTTGAGTCTCTCCTTTAGGTCTGAATATAAAACCCCGAGGTAATATTGTTTTGGGGTGTACTGAGACCAGTGGCTATTGTGATCCTGTCTTTTGTACCTGGTAATAACGCCTGCCCCAAAACTCTTTCGTAACAGTTAGGTAATGTAAGTAACCAGAATCCTTTGTTTATGAAAATTACTTGATTAGACATTAAAATGACCCGAAAAGGGTTGATATGCTGTAAAAACAAAACAACCAAAGCAAGATCTTCGAGCATCTACTAAGAACATGTTGAGGGAGCCTCTCCCTGTATACAAATTGCATTAATGTGTCTCGATCTTCTCTCTTGTGTGGAGGTTGATCGGAATCGGTAGAATGTTGTATAATACCTGGACAATGTTGTATAATACCTGTAATCTAGCAAGATGGTTTTTCACTGCTGTACTTCCTACCATTTTTTTGGTCGATTTCTTGTCGATTCCTTGTTGGTTGAGCCCTATTATTTTGCTGATAAGCTCTGCGCCCAGAGCTCTGGGGAGTTTATTATATCCCTTAATTACCAACTCATATTCATAATAAAATAATGTTTTGTAGTTGAAAACTTGCTCTATTGAACTGTATTACTATGCTTTCAGTGTCTGTAGTTTCTGTGGAAATAAAAAAGAGGCCTTACTTTTGGGGCATTCTATCGTAGGAGCGTGGCATTGTCCGTGAAAAATATGAAAAAATAGATTTACCAACCTATGAGCATGAGAAGGATTTGACACAATGTCACCGGGGTTTACCAATTTTAAATTCAAGGTTTTCTTTCTCCAAGACTGGTTACCAAACCACGGTTTAAGAGTCCAGTCTGTCCTACTATTTATCTATAGCTGGAGGGAGAATAGTTGGATTCATACCTTTCCCAAGGGTATTATCGCTATGTGAAATACAAACAGCTTCGTCTAGGATTTGAACTCGTGTCGCCGTGTCCATATTCTACGACGGTAATATTACACTACGCGTCTCCAAAAAGCATGAACCCACCGAGGTTGATATGCCGTAAACCAAAAAACATGAATATACAATAGTGTTGATTATACGGCAAAATAGTGATTTGTAACTGAACACTTTCTCTATTCAACTGTGTTATGCTCGCGGGGAGTTCTAGTTTCTGTGGAAATAAATAGGACGCGCCTTACTTTCGGAGTTATTTTTGAAAGAGTTTAAACACAATTGGGTTGATAAGAATAGTAGCGTGATCAGGATAAAATTATATTCAAAAAATAATGCCATCCCAAAATTGATATGAACTTTGCATGTCTCAGTATTTCTTTCAATTTTTTTCTCGTGTTTCGTGACGTCTTAATGGAATTTTTTTTCTGGTTCAATCACCGATCATTTATTAATCAACCAAAGAAACTTTTTTTAAAAAATAACAATTTCTCGGTAAAAACCCACTAGAATAGTTTTACGAGAGTTATTCAATAAGTAAAGTCGTCGGGGTGGCCTAAAGTTGGTATCAGCCAATCAGCGAGGGAATCTATCCCCTTTTCAATAGCGCTAGACCAATGAGATTGTTTTTGCATCTGCGGTGGAGCGCCACACCTACCATCAGCTCCTTACTTTACCGCTCAGATCCCTATGCTACTCATACGCTGAGTTGGCGAGGGCGGGTATCGAACTAGGAACCTTGTGGTTTCTAGCCGAACGCTCTACCGACTGAGCTAACCCGTTAAAAAATAACTTAAAAAGAAGAATATATAAAGAACTAAATATAATAAAACAAATATACAGAAAACGAATGTTATTCATCAATGTATAAATATAGATAAAAGATTTGTTTTTCACTTTTTAACCCCAGGCAACGCCGAGTAGTGCTGCTCGTATGAAATATAGGTAAATCCCATTAGTACGCCAGAAATAGCATTTCCATCCTGAATTATTTTGACATTTTGGGCTATTTAACAAAAATCTTTGGTTGGCACTTACTACGTAAACATGAATAAAAAAATTGTTTATTTTTTAACCTTGCACTCCTCAGCGCGAGAGTTGAGAATCTTAAAACACAAGGCAGTGCCTCAAAAAGACGTGCAGCTCAGGCCAGCTTGCTCCTTTTTTTTTCTCTCGAAGAAACGACTGCCATGCTTTATTGGTCCTGGCAGTTACTGTTTGATTGATCTCCTCAATTTAAATTTATTTAGTGAGTTACGTAAGCCACCTGTGTCGCTGCAGAAATCATCCTATGAATACCAACATAATGCGGAAACAATTAGAGACCCAGCGATGAGTTGATCATTGGGCATGTAACAACACTGCATTGGTAAACAAAGGCCATAGTTAAAGTACCATCTTCAGGTAACGTTGATATATTTACCAACCCCTCCGCACGAGCAGGGTGCGACACAAGGCAATTTCTTAAGCGGAGTTTAACAGGTTTGAATTCAGAGTTTTCCTTCTCCTAGACTGGTTACCTAGCCATGGTAAAAGAGTCCAGTCCGCCAATCTTCAAGTAATGTATAAGGTGTGATAAAAACGTACCAAAAAACTTTCTGTATGGTCAAATATAGACAAACAAATGTATGCGCCCGCTGCGCGCAAGTATTTGTTTTAATATAATAAAATATTGCATTAAATTAGAAAGACTGACAAAACTAAATTAGAATTAATAACTCTTATTTTATTGATTTCTATATAAATTTACATATAGGATTGCTTTTAATATATTTGAGAATAACATAAAAGTATTAGAAATCAGTAGCAGCATATAATTATTTATCAAACCCAGTTTGTTAAAATCATTATGCAATAATTTGCATAATGATTTTAACAAAACTGGGTTTAATAAATAATTAAATAAATTTCCACCATATACTTTTTATAATCATATTTATTTTTTCATATTTCATCTTCCATGTAACTCTTAGAATTCCAGCGACCAGCTCGCCCTGTCGACGAGGCTTAGAATACGCTGACTGTATCCCCTACATTGAGGTTAAAAAAACAAAGATGTTTCCTAGATAACACTAAACTGCATCTGATGGTAAGACTCCACTTCCGGAGATCTGAGGAGTGTGGGGTACCGCTTCAATGCTATTACCACCGGTTCACTCTGACTCGAAGTGGTAGTATTTATTATGGTCTCATTTATGGGTCAAATAGATCTGTTAACAATTATTCGTATTCGATTGTAACAATGTGCAAAAAAAAAACTGGAGAAAATGTTTTAAGATGTGAATATGAGCGTACAGCTAACGCGATTCTCTAACCTTCCGCATAAAATAACTTGGTTTACATGCCATCAAAATAAATCGATCGTAGGGCCAACAGTTATGTCGCAACTTAGAAGTATGCAAATTACGCAATGCTGTTTCATGAAGTACCAGTATTTGCCCATACAGCAAGTCCACTCTATTCCACCAATATTGTCCAAAGTGCTATAGAAATTGATATTATTGTCGCTACAAGAGATGCCAGAACAATATTAATTACAATGTGGGACCGACTTAAGGGACCTCAGCTTCCGGCTTTGCCGCTGCATTGTGACAAGATACTAAGATACCATGTCATAATGGTAGTGGGCGGGATCAGTTCAGAATTTTTATTCATATTTCCTCAGCTTTGTAAAATAATTTGATGGGAAAATATTCATGTTTTTCATATTTCATCTTCCATGTAATAAAAGATTGATGCGAATCTTTTTTAAATTTTATTTTTTTGAAAGCTGTCAGTATTTTTAAGTTTCTTTTTCGGAATTTATTCAGTAATGACTATAATTATTTTTCAACGATTTTTTTTATTTTATTTTAGAAATGAAATCTTTGTAGGATTTTTAAATTGATTTTTAAGAAAAAAAATCTTTCTGAACGTTCAAATCTTTATATTTCTTATATAGACAAGCAAATGTATGCGCCCCCTGGGTTCAAGTATTTGTTTTAATGTAATAAAATATTGCATTAAATTAGAAAGACTGACGAAACTAAATTAGAATGAATATAAAATATTACTCTTATTTTAATGATATTTTAATTGATTTCTATATAAAATCACATATAGGATTGCTTTTAATACGTTTGAGAATAACATGAAAATATTAGAAATCAGTAACAGCATATAATTATTTATTAAACCCAGTTTTGTTAAAATCATTATGCTAATTATTTCCACCGTGTACTTTGTGAATCTTTATTTCTTACAGATATATAACACACATTTCAGTATTTTAAATGCTTTAAAAGATATGGGCAGTTTTGCGACAAATATTTAAAATAAACATTGAAATATATTACAGAACATAATCTATTACTTTTTATTTTATTATATTTTTATATAATGCAGTGATACTTTTATTATTATTTTAAAAGTAACAAAACCATTAGTGTGTTTAGGGGGAAGGAGACTTAACGGATTTATGGCATTTCAGTTTATTTCAATGGGAAAAATTGCTTCGATATACGATGAAATTGAGTTTTAAGTGGTATGATTTAAATTCGTAAGTCAAGGTACCACTGTATTTTTCTTAGGTTTGTTACATTTCGCTTCATTTAGTTTTTTTTTAATCTACAGAGGGAAACTGTTCCGATATAGATTTCAATAGTACCAACTTCTAAGTAAAACTATATATACTAATATACATCCAAATTGGTTTATTAGATTTAACACATTTTTTTACTATACTGTTATAAGTAATGTTATTCTATCTACCTGGGCAACATCGGGTAGTCCTTCTAGTTAGCGATATTTTTAGTTGTTAGATATGTTTCATATTTTCTATACAACAAGGTTCCAACTATATAAACAAAATTTAGAAGATTTCAGCAGATGAAATTTCAATTCAATAAAAACGATTATTGATCGGCAAAGAAATGTATTAAACCCCTTCAGAAAGTGCCTCTAATCACGTCGCCTTTGTTGGCTAGGACAGCCACTAGACGTCCCTTGCAGCTAGTCACGAGACTTGCAGAGACATCAAAAGTGATAGTTTTTCGCAAATAAAAGGTAATCAAAAAGTATTGAAACTGAAGCTTTAGTTATATATACTAGCAAATATATGCACCCTCCGGGTGCAAGTATTTAAGTTTTAATGTAATAAAATATTGTATTAAATTAGAAAGGCTAATGAAACTAAATGGGAAATGCAGATAAAAAAAGATTTGAAACAGAGGGAGTATAATCGAAAAATAGAACAACTGAAACTTACTCTTCCATCACTCTCGTCTTTCATTGTTATTTTTTCTAATTTAAGTATTTACTTAAAAGAGTAAGTAAAGAATAAAATTAAAGTTATTTTTTTTTTTTGTTAATGGATTTCATTTAAGATTCATTGAAGAGATTTTTGCTTATATTCATTAAAATAAAACCAAACAGTTAGAAATCAATAATACTAAGCACATATTTAATAAAATCACATTTTTAATATCAATATGCAAATTAGCCTTCCCATTCACACTGCAAACCGTTATTTTTTGTATATATAAATACAATAGCATGTTATTAGTATGTAGATATGGACAACACTAATAAAAAGGTGAAGAAATTTTATTAATAATTGAGGTTTAAATATAAATAAAATCATGGAGAATGTGATGTAAATAACTATGTTAATTGTGACTCGATTAGTAATATAGTTTCGGTTACAGACAGAAAAACACACAATCTCCATTATAATAAGATATATATATATATATATATATATATATAATATATATATATATATATATATAAATCATCCACAGACACCGTGTTTCGACGTTTCACGTCTATCAGTGTGGCTAAACACAGCAACTACTTCGTACCAGGGGCGAAAACCGACTGACTTTTCATCACCCAGCTTCCTTAACCGACAGCTGCCATTAAGGAGCGATATTTTAACTGATAAATACATCGGTGTATATATTTTACGATCACCAGAGAGATCAAATTTGTAGACAACAGACGATAATTGCTTTGTTACGTTGGAGTTGAAAGTCAATTAAAATCGCTCCTAGATAGCTCTACCGGGATTTTGAAGCATATAATATATATATATATATATATATATATATATATATATATATATATATATATATATATATATATATATTAAATTCAAATAAAGATGTGTGCTCAGCTGAGAAACTCGTGATGATTTATAGGCGTATATCAAGAACTATGACTCGACTTGAAGCCTACACTTCGTCGATAAAGCTGAAAATTCTCAATATTTCTCTGATTTTTTTTTTTTTTTTTTTTTTTAGTTGAGGCTTGATAATTTGTATTATTTGGATTATAGTTCACATCTTTATTGTTATCTGCACAACGTTTCGGTCGAAGTGCCCTCCGTTCTTTTTCAGGTATTTCTTGTCTAAATCCAACAAGAAATACCTGAAGAAGGCCGGAGGGCACATTGGCCGAAACGTAGTGCAGATAACAATAAAGGTGAAGACAATAGTCCGAATAATACAAATTATCAATATTTATTTCTGATTATCAGTCTCAATACGTTTTGAGTTTTTAATTTTTTACTTTTTTTGTTGATGTATTTTGGTCTTTTTTTTTTTTTTTTTGCAAAACACAGGTGTGCAAGTGCAGCTCGCTCTGTACTAACCACGTCTATCTCATTGTGATTTATTTTTTTTTTTTTTAATTGATCTCAAGGATAAGATTTCTGGATATCGAGGACATTTAAAGAAAAGGAAATCGACAAGGCGATTGGACTTCAAATCTTGGACGAGGCTGGTTTAATTTTACATACCGCTAATAACCTTGGAAAAGACAAGCCTCCTATCAATCTCCCGCCAGCTATAGTAGGTCAGACTGGGTTCTTAAACCTTGGTATGGCAACCGGCTTATGAGAAAGAAAATGTTGAATCCAAACCTTTTAAACTCTGCTTAAACATTGGCCTTGTGTCGCATCCTACTCGTGCGAAAGGGTTGTTAAATATATACCAATATTATTTATTTTGAATTCTTTATTCATTTCTGTCTTGGCTAATACATCTTCACTCGATATATTCTTTAATACATTTCGTATAAAGTAGATGTCAAAATGACCAATAGGTGTGCTACTCTCATAGCTATGAGAACATTTGACTTACGGAGTAAAACCGTTCTAATCATTATTAATTAACAATAAATAATTGCTAGAAGATGTTTATTGATCACGTACTAATCAATAAAAATGTACAAGTTAATTAGACAATTGAAATATTTATCTATTTAGCTTAGCTTTGACACAATACCGAGCGTAGGGGAACTCAGTATAGTATAGAACTCACTGATAATGCTCTACTACTATATTCGCGTAATCATTACACCACAGGAGAAGGCATGTGTTAAGTTTTTAAGGGCCATCCTTGGCCAGTTGATTCTAGGTAAAGAGTCCTTTGGTAATCCTCTCAGGTAGAGAATCCTAGGTTCCTTCGTCAATGGTCGCAAGTATACTGAATCATCGCTTCAGTAATATATCAGCCACGCAGTATGGCCAGGATTAGACCACATGATCTCGCCTAGTCTATAAATCTAGGCGTGGAAATAGAGCACACCTCATATCAACATTTTCTAGGGCATCTCACGTGGTGTGATGGTTAGCAAGCTTCGCAGACCATTGTTAGTGACTTCGATTCTCATTGGGCGCCCCATGCTTCTGGCCATGTGCCACATCTAAGCTAAGCTTAGTAAGGGCATCTCACGTGGTGTAATGGTTAGCAAGCTACATTCGCAGACCATTGTTAGTGAGTTCGATTCTTACTGGGTGCCCCATACTTCTGGCCTTGTGCTATATCTAAGCTAAGCTTAGTAAATAAAGGGCACCTCATTTGGTATAATGGTTAGCAAGCTAGATTAGCAGACCATTGTTAGTGAGTTCGATTCTCACTGGGTGCCCCACACTTCTGGCCTTGTGACACATCTAAGCTAAGCTTAGTAAATAACTATATCAACATTTTCTAGGGCGTCTCACGTGGTGTAATGGTTAGCAAGCAAGCTACATTCGCAGACCATTGTTAGTGAGTTCGATTCTCATTGGGCGCCCCATAATTCTGGCCTTGTGCCACATCTAAGCTAGCTTAGTAAATAACTATATCAACATTTTCTAGGGCGTCTCACGTGGTGTAATGGTTAGCAAGCAAGCTACATTCGCAGACCATTGTTAGTGAGTTCGATTCTCATTGGTCTTCTGCTACATCTAAGTTCACCTTAGTAAATAACTATATCAACATTTTCCAACAGCATGAAAATTGCAATGAATAAAACAGAAGACTAGGTTAAGGACTATGTTTAGTTTTGTTTAATGGCATATCAGCCTTCGAGGGTTATTTAATGCCAAAACCATCCTTGTAGAAGAGCAGTAGTGGTCCTATTTAACCCGTTGCTGGGGGATGAGGGGGTTCATACCTTTCCCAAGAAGTTAACGTAATAGAGCAACTGGATTTAGAAACTGCTTACAATGATGCCGCAGCCCAGCACGTTACCCAATACACTACGGTGATTCCATCCCCTTAGGGTTGTGTACAATATGTAGGGCAATCAATCTAGGAGAATGGAAATTCTGAAGCCCAACCTATTTTACTCAACTGAAAATTGACAATGTGTCGCATATTGGCAAAAGGATGGTGTAAATACATACTTATATAAAAATTGCATAAGCAAGTGTTCGATACATACTCATACATCAAAACTGATGCGATGTCATGTACATATCCATCTCTCAATATATATATATATATTGTCATTCACATACAGTCCTGTTCCGCCGTTTCACGGCTCATCAGTTTGACTAAACAAGGCAGGCTGCTTCAGTCTGGGTTCGAAAACCGACCGACTAGATGACTTGTCGGAAAGAGAAGAATGATTCCGAACGAGTGGTAATGTAGTATTAAAACGTGTTCAATATGTACGTAGAACCTATTTTTTTTTAAATAAGTAAAAGCAGAGGTATAAACAATACAAAAAGACCGAAGAATACATCGGCCGAAATATATTGATCAAAACAACAAAGATTGCACTCTTTGCCCGAATTGGAAAAATGTGATTGGCCTGAAAATCCTGCTTGACTTTTAACAATGATAAGTATTTATTTCAGTCACTAAACTTAATCTGGCTCAATCCACACAAGTGGGACACACAGTGAGGATCAAATTCAGTACTTTGGCATTCTCGTCTCCGGTAGGCTGTCAACAATATGTACACAAATATTACATAAAGTCGGTCTGGTAAGTGGAATTGATTTTCGCCAAAATATTTTTCAGACGAGCAGACGCTGTCTGCTGAATGTTCAGTGTGGCTGTGTGTGTGCGTGTGTGTATGCGTGTGTGTGTGTGTGTGTGCGTGTGCGTATGTGTGTGCGTGTGCGTGTGCGTGTGTGCATACATGTCTGTGTATGTGCTGCCAATGCAATTGATCAGGATGTTGCGCAGTATGGGGGGGGAATAGAAGAGGATAATGAAGGGAAAGGAGAAAAAAAGAGAATATCGATTAATTGATAAATGGATAGAGAGAAGGGGGAAGAGAGAAATACAGTTAGATAGACGAGATAATTTTTTTAAAATCAGGAACAAAGATAGGAACATATAAAAAAAAATGGTATAAAGAGAATAATAGATAGATAAAAAGGAATAAGATAAGTAAAAGAAAATGAGATCTATACGAAGAGGAGGCGTGTAAGCCTAACGGTTATCAACGCAGAAAATAGGCTCGGTTAGCGGAGTTCTAATCCCGGATGAGGCTAGATGCGTTTCACTTTGTGCTAAAGCCATTGAAAAAGGCATGACTTTACTCCAGGTATATGAGTAAACATAGTAGGACAGACTGTTTTTTTTTTGTTGTTTTTTGCCTTAGTACGGTAAACTTAAGATAGGTATGACTTCATTGCCGCCAATATTACTAAGCAGACTAGATTATTTAGCTATATGAGTAAAACATAGAGCAGACTAGGCTATTTGATCTTGGTACAGCAACCATTGAGAAAGACATGACTCTACTAAGCTATTTTAATTCTATTCATAATGGAGATTCGCTTCCGGTTTTTGTCTGTAACAAAAACTTCGTCATAAAAATCGTCATAACATAGAATAAATACACACAAAATTTGAATATGCAACATTAGACAGTCCTCATTTTTTTTTTTTAAAACAAGTTTTAATAAATACGTGACTGGTATTATATATCTATATATAGTTTGTTTTATTCTTAATACATATTTAAAGTTTACATTTCAAATTGTTTTGTTTTTTAATCCTTTAATGAATTTGATGATTTTACTTACTTAGGGTACAAACCCGCTGACATTGAATTTTTAACTCCCTCCCCTCAGGCAATATGTTTCAAAAATCTATTTTTACATCGCCCGGAGGGTGTTTTTTTATTTTGCTAGTAAGCATAATAGGGCAGACTAGGATCTTTTTCCTTGGTACGGCAACCGTTAGAAAAGTGTGACTCCACACAGCTATATAAATAAACATAGTATGACAGACTGGCTCTTTAGCTTTTATACGGCACATTATATATATATATATTATGTTTAGCTCAGTCGGTAGAGCGTCCGCCTGGGCACTATAAGTCCCTGGTTCGAAACCGACCATCACTAACTAGCAGGGATCTGTGCGGTAGGTGAAGAGCTGATAGTAAGTGTAGCGCTCCGCCTCAGACGCTAAAATGATCTCCTTGGTCTAGCACTAGAGAAAATGGGATATACTCCCTCCTGTCTGGCTTATACTGACAATAGACCACTCCGTGGACATTAGTTTATTTCACAGGCAAAAACAGGATTTAAATGTAATAAAATTGCAAATTATCCTTTTTTTGTTTAATTAGCTGCTCTTGTTTCTTTCCATACTTATAGCCTTGTGCCAAACGAAGCTAAACTTAGTAAAATGACTATACATACGTTGTCGTAGTGTAATGATTAACACGGTAAGTCTCGTAGATCAGATATTACTAAGGTATTCTTAGTTTTAAGGGGGTCTCGTGTAGTGTAATGGTTAGAAAGCTAGGCGGGTAGGTCATTGTTAGCAAGTTCGATTCGCATTGGGTACCCTACATCCTTGACTTTGTGATAAAATAAACATAGCAAATGACTGACTCTTATAAATCTATCCACTTATCCATTTATTTGAAACTTCAATTTGGATCCCATGAAGTTTTCAAGAGACGATGAATGAATGTAAACACAGTGTTTATTTTAAGATTGTTTATGTTGCAACATTGCGGGCATACGGAAGTTGGGGTTAGAGTCTGCGTAAATGTAAATTGAATATATAATATATATATATAATATATATATATATATATATATATATATACTATATATATATGAACTATATATAGTCTAACATGGCATCGATATAATATCAAAGGTTGCTTCAGGAGAATAGAGGACTGGGAGATTATGTAACTGTCTGTAACCTAAACTACATCACCACTGACATCACGATTTTTTTAGTTATTTAATAAGTCTCAACGTTAAAGAAATAATCATCATTTAATCTTAATTAGCATTTTATTTATTAACGATGTCTCTATTAAAGTCTACCTGAGATTTACCGCAAAGCTGCCCATATTATTTATGCAGTTAAAATCCTGAAATATATTTTATATATCTCGAAGAAATAAAGATTTACATTGTATCTGGTGGGAATAATTTGCATAATGATTTTAACAAAATTGAATTTAATAAATAATTATTTGCTGTTATTTACTGATTTTTAATAATATTTTTAATATTATTCTCAAACGTATTAAAAGTAATCCTATATATAATTTTATATAGAAATCAATAAAAATAACATTAGATAATTGTATTTTTATATTCGTTCTTATTTAGTTTTGTTAGTCTTTCTAATTTGACATAATTTTATTACATTAAAACTTAAATACTTGCGCCCAAAAGCAAGTGGCAATTATGATCATGGCTTGGATTGGTGCGCATTATGCGTTTGCTGTTGAACCGTTGAACTGGTAAATCTGTAATTGCTACTCAGAAAGCTATTCATGCTCATTTTATGTTATTCGGAACATGATGCTCTTCCGGGTCGAATTTCAATCCGTAGCAGTAACCATTTTCGATCCTGAACAGTATAATTTCGACGTTAATTGAAATGAGCACGAAAAGCTCTCAGTGGTGCAATTACAGGTTCACTAATCTTAAAAATCGTTTTAACAGAAAACGCACGGTATGCATCGATCCAAGCCATGATCTTAACCCATCGTATCTGAAGAAAAAAAGTGTAAGAAATTAGCTAAATGGAGCTATCACACTCTTCACATTTTTAATTTCCCTTGCAACGCACAGATGACAGTTTAAAATGTTGGAGTTACTTCTGCCGTCCCATATATATATATATATATATATATATATATATATATATATATATATATTATAATGGAATTTGATAATTTGCTTTTTAAGCATTGTTAAGTAAAGTTTATTATTATTTGTTTTTTGAAGGCAATTACAATGCGTATATCGTATAAATTCGATAATTATTGAGAATAATCATGACAAGCAAATTCGGCTAATAACGCGCGAAACGTGGAACACCGTACACCGTTTCAACTTTATTAATCTCATCAGCGGTGTATACCTACGATCTCCCTCCGACAGAGATCGAAACCGACAACCCAGCAGGCAGAATCAGAAACTCTACCTATATATATATATATATATATATATATATATATATATATTATTATATATATAGAGAGAGAGAGAGAGAATATCAAGAGTCTGAACCTCAACTACCAAAAAGAATTAACTTTCCCGTTTCTTCTCTCAGTTCCATGGCACCTATCACCCAATCAGACCACATCTGCCTGCCCAGGAAATTTATTTTCCCCAGGTAAACACCTTAGGTGAAGCAGCACATCTCCATCCCTGTCTGGTCCCGGGGTCATACATCCCCTGTCAGCTTCGTTATCGATCTCCCTGACTTGTTGCATAATGATTTAAATAATCAAGATGAATATGCAGATATAATTTATCTAATACCCTTGTATTATGACAAAGTGGTCGTCTGATGAAGCTCTAAATGGATGGGTTTTTTTTTCATGCTTAACTGATGTTCAGTGGGTGCTAGCCTTTCAAATACGATTGTAATCTCAGTCTTATGCGCCAATGAATACGATATGTCATTTATTCAATTCTGTTATTTAGATTATACACATCTTTAGCTAATGTACATTCCTTCCCATGAAAAAATTTGAATTACAAATTAGTAACAATGAGAGATTAACAACTATAACAAATATTGTTAGTATAGCATTTATTCTAAGACTAACAGCAACAAATAAATGAATTAAACCTTCAATTCTACCCATTTATTAAACAATAAAAGAACGACTAACAATATAAACGTCCTTAATATATAAAGCGTGAAGTTCGAGAGACTGACCATCCTAATTGAGAGAGTAATTTAGGACATCTGGTATCTTATATTGTGTCAATCATCTCAGAGATAATTTCAATGACTATACAGAGATATATGCAATTACTATACTATATATGATTTCAGGAGACATCAGAAATACTAGCCACAATAAAAGAAAATATATGCGTGTGTATTTGATCGTGTCGGTGTCCACTCTCGTGCGCGATACCAAGGAATGAACATCTCGTCCCAACCAGGTTGTCTCTTCACTTGCTTTTCGTTTCTTCACTTGTTTTTACAATTAGCCTTCTTCCCTAGTCCAACACATTCCTAAACACAACGCCCTGCTCATTAGGGAAAATAGGCAAAGACGGAAATAATGAATCTTCTTTTCACAACTTTCCAAAAAGAAACGGTGAACAGCTAGCTGAGTTTTCTTTTGAGAACAGGTTGATTGGTTGGTTAGATTTTACGGCATGTCAACCTTTATTGGGTTATTTTATACCGAAAACGTTTTTTTTTTTTTCATTCTTGATGGGTACTCAATTTTTTATTAAACTCAATTTTTAACACATTTCTTGAACTCATTTTTTTTCTATTTAATCCACAGATCGGACACTAACAGGTACTACCACTCCCGATGAACCTGATAGCTATGGTGATTAAAGGTTACTCCACATTTTCCAGAGCTCCAGAATTGAAACTTCACCATCAGATAGAATTTAACATCATACCCAGGACATTAAGATCCCCAGCCACCGCCTTCTAGTATATAGGGTTAGGTCAATCATATAGGTACTACCGATTGGCGTCACCACCATCTAGCCTAAGTAAGGGCCAAAGTGGAGTGTTGCATGTCATGGACTGTTCAGCCACTAGCAATTTATCCTTCACTGTTTTCCGCGCCCAGAAATGTTAAAACCTTGTGCCACTCTTGAAAAAGACAAAAAGTCAATGAATGATAGTTCATATCTTCAAAGAAATTTTTCAGGTTCTCCTCCAACGCCAGGCAACAATCAGCCACTGATATTCTGTATATCGTCGATATTCGATACTCTTCTATATTTCCTGTGTCCGAAAATTTCTCCAAGCATTCAGTTAAAGTCTAAGCCGGACTTTAGTACTGACATTTTATCAGTAAGATCGCATTTCCATATGATAAATAACCTGTTAATGGTAGGCAATGCTTTGCCTCTGTGAATGTTGACATCGCTTTCATTAGATGAGATATTGCTACCGAGATATATGAACTGGTCTACTAATATCAGAGTGTTTACTGTATTTATTGATTTTAACGGCATATCAACCCGTCTGGGGTTATGTCATGCCTATCGGTTAGGAAGTTATACAGGTCGTGTATTTATATTTATACTTTTTAGTAATTGGTTTTAACAACGTGTTAGCATTATTGGGGATTATGTTGTATGGTAGTGATTTGTTTCATGTTTATATTCTATGGTATAATTTTATTTCTCTCAAAAAAGAGAGAATATCCTCCATGTTGACATTTTCAAACAGATCTTTCATATTGTTTGCTTTAAAATAACAGTTTCTGATATGAGCAAGAAACCTGCATTCCATGAATAAGTGTTTAACTGTCAAAGGTGTTTGACATGTTCCACATTGTTGCTGTTCTTGTTTGAGTATATAGGAGTGCGTTAGTCTTGTATGACCAATGCGTAATCGAGAGACAATGATTTGTTCTTTTCTAGACTTCCTTAAAGTTGGTCTCCAGCCTCCCAAAGTGGGTTTTATTAGGAAGATTTTTGTGGAAGTTGTTATTCCAGTGTTCTTGCCATTTTGTATGAGGGAATCTATTGATTTTAGGTTTCAAATCAGTATATGGTATCTTGAAATTGTCGGGGATCAAATCTAATATCAGAGTATTGCCATTTAATGATGGTATGGCTCTATCTTGATTAAAACAGATGAACTCGTAGAGACCAGTGCCCCTTGCTGCTTGTTCCAGGCTATGCAACAGAGAATCCCTTTAAGCGTGTATATTTGGAAGAAGTGCTAGACCATCGATGTAGTCTGCCTCGGTATATCGTCTAATGTTACATAATCTATGCATAGATTATTGTCAACCCCCTGTATTTCTGAAGGGATGTCCCCTTTTCATATCACGGGCGGGACTTTCCATGGAATATTACAGAAAGCCCACGAAGTACGTGAAGTCGCGTGGGACCAAGTTAACCCGTTAGTTCCAGCTTGGATGTCCGATGAGAAGCATGGGCTCATTATTCACAAGCCCGTTGTGTTAGTTAGAAGAAGAATTTTAGTTAAGTAAATAAAAGTTTAAATAAATAATATGGTGTTCTTGCTTGATGAATGTCTTGGCGAAGAGACTGACCAAGAAGAAGGAATGCATCAAAGACGAACAGCCAACAAGAATCTAGAAATAGAATTCAACATGGAGAGAAAGAATATAAATGACTAGAGATCACCAATGGCCAAAGTAAGTTAAGCATCTCTCTATCTACCTGTGTCTATCTCTCCCCTCTCTCCAGTAAAATAACACTTGTGTATATACCCAACATGGGTATATGTGTATGAGTATGTAACACTAATTCTTAAAACGGCTTCACCGAAGAATAGGGAACACTTAAGATAAAGAAAAAGTACTCAAAGGTACCTGAACTATGTTCTTAAATAAGCATATACAAAACAAAAAACATTTTTAACAGAAGGTGAAATTGAAGTGTTTTATAGCAATTTCTCTCTTTCGTTGCATATTTTGTTTTGCATTGTTTTGTTTTTTTGTTTTTTGTTTGTTTTTTTTTGTTTTTTTGGGGGGAGGGTCATCTGTTTTTTAGTTTTTGGGGTTAGTTTCCTATTTTAAATCCAATTATTTATATTTATTTATATGGGCCGGGTTAGCTCAATCGGTACAGCGTTGGGATAGAAAACCACAAGGTTCCTAGTTCGATACCGGCCCTCGCCAACTCAGCGCATGAGTAGCACAGGAACCTGTGCGGTAAAGTAAGGAGCTGATGGTAGGTATGGTGCTCACCTCAAACCCCAAAACAATCTCCTTGGTCTATCGCTAGTGAAAAGGGGATATACTCCCTCGCTGATTGGCTGATACCGACCACCCCGACGACTTTTTACTTTTACTTATATTATATTGTAAAGGAAAGGACATAACCGTACGTGTGGATATGTATGAGTGTGCAAAAAATTAAGTTTTTTGTGTTGTTTTTATTGTTATTTCTTTCTTTTTAATTTCTTTTTAGCATTTGGTGTTTTGTTTTCTATTTCAAATCTTTTTATTTATATCTTTCCATAAAAATATGTGAAAGTGTATTTGCGCACACCTATGTAGCTATGAATTAATTTTCTTCTCTTTGTTTTTTGTTGTTTTTATTAGTTTTTTTATTTAAATATTTTATTCATTTTATTTTTTTTTGTTGCGGTCTATTTTCCATTATAAATCAGTCCGTTTATATTTTTGAATGCAAATGAAAGTTTTAGTTTATTTAACGGTATAGCAAACCCTTGTTGGTTAGTTAATGCCGAAATCCAAATCACTTGTAAATGTTTGATTATAAACATAACTACAATATATGTTCAATATTCCATTGAAATAATTTTTGACGGTTTAGCTCAGTCGGTAGAGCATCCACCAAGGAATCGCAAGGTTCTGAGTTCGATACCAGATCTCGCCAACACAGTGCATGAATTGCACAATTGGGTAATCTGATCCGTGCAGTAAAGTAGGGTGCTGACGGTAGCTAATTTGCACACAGTTATATGGTTTCAAGCAATTATTCTTATTTAATAATAATGATAATAATAATAATAATTGTATCTTGTCAGACAATTGTTGTCTCTCGATTGTTTTGTTTTACGGCATACCAACCCTTTTGGGGTCATTTGATACCGAATCAAATCATTTTGATAAATAAAAGTCCCAGGTTCTTTACAGTACCTACTGTTTTTAAGTGATCACCCAATTAAGTATTGAACAGGCTCACCGCTACTTAACTTAGGTGATTTAGTGGGACCGTTGCTTTCAGCTATAAACACTGTTTCTTATAAATGTGTTTCATTGATTAGTTGTGTTTTGTCTCTGGATTTACAATGTAAGTATGATACAAAACTGGACCCTTACTTTGTGTCCGTCAGAATAGCTAAACCAGGCTGGATTCTTCAGCCTTGTTTATACATTTACCAACCCCTCCGCACGAGCAGGATGCGACACAAGATCAGTTTTTTAAGCGGAGTTTAACAGGTTTTGAATTCAAAGTTTTTTTTCTCCTAGACTGGTTACATAGTCATGGTTAAAGAGCCCTGTCTGTCCTGCTATTTACTTATAGCTGGATTAAGAATTGGATTCATACCTTTCACCAGGGTATTAGCGCTATGTGAAATGCAAACAGTTTCGTCCTGGAATTGAACCCGGGTCGACAGTCCATTTCCTACGACTCTACCCATTACGCAGCTCTTTAGCGTTGTTTAGGTAAGTAGTCTAAAAGAAAAGAGAAGAATTCAAACCAGCTTTACTTTGCTTAAAAATTGACCTCCGTTGCAGAGTAAATGCATACAACAATAATGAGATTTTAGTGATAGATATATAAATAGTAATAAAAGCTCTAACAAGATTCCACTTCTTCTGGCCTCAAATTCCTCTCATGATTTTCAAAGACATTTCTATTCCTATACGATCTGTTTGGCTTGATTGGATACGGCTAATCTGTATTCACTAAATCTAGGACGCCATATTCCACTACGCTCAAGTCGTGGCCAATTTTTCTTGCCGTACGTCCAAGCAAACGTAACAAGGGAAAATAATCACCTTCATTTGTGTGGAAAACTGTAAGGCAGAATCGGCAAGGTGACTGTTACGCAAAGTGATGGACGGGCTGACTAAAACGGCACAACTAATTTTACAATTGGTTGGAAAGACAAGCGACAGCGCGCGGAAGTCAAACAGGGCAGCCGACCTTCCGGCGGAGAGAGAGAGAGTGGAATCTAAACCTGGTGAGGCGTAATTGAAGACTCTCGCTGGAGGAAAGAAAAGAGCGAGAGAGAGAGAGAGAGAGAGAGAGAGAGAGTGGGGAGGAGAGTGTGTTCGCACTCTGCTGTAGTGATGAAGAGGTTAGACTCAAGATACGGGCTGCACGACGTAATGCACTTGGCACCTAATGCATCCTTCACGATAAATCACTCACTTCATTATTACCTTCTGTTCGACAACGTCAGTAACTTTGTTTTGCCCTTAAATCTCTCTCTCTCTCTCTCTCTCTCTCTCTCTCTCTCTCTCTCTCTCTCTCTCTCTCTCTCTCTGTTTTTCTATATATGTGTGTGAATTCTTGGTGCAAAGATCTTTCCGCCCACTTTTTTCCTGTCAGTTTTTATTTATACGAGGGTTGCTCCGAAAGTAATGCCTCCTATATATTTACACCGAAAACTACAACAGATACAGAAAGCACAGTAACATTGTTGGATTGGGCATGTTTTCAGCTATAAACACTGTTTTGGGGTTTTTTTTTTTACATATAGTCACCACCATCAGCTATGTATTTCCATCACCAAAACCATACTCCTATGCCATTTGCTCCGAAAGAAACGCCTCCTATTTATTTCAACCGAAACCGAAAGAGATACAGGAAGCAAATTTACATCGTTGGATAGAGCAAGTTTTCAGCTACAAACACTGTTTTACACATAATGGATTTCAGCTATACATTGTATTTACCTCGTACCCCACTTGTACGGGTTAGGCACAAGGCCATATTAACGTGGGACCACCCACAAACCGAAGCTCATGGGTGGCGGGTGGATTTCAGCTATACATTTTCGTCACCAATGCAACAGATACACCAGCGGTCCTCAACCTTTTTTTGCGCCACGGACTGGTTTCATCTAAGACAACATTTTTACGGACCGGCTTTCATATTCTCCGGCCTACATTTGCTCGATAATCGTTAATGATGTAATCTAATAATAAATCATCCGCAATGGTCTTATGTCAAATGCAAACATCAACAGACACTAAACAACCTTTTGTTCATAAATTAATAATCAACAACATCTCTGTAAACGAAAATATAAAAAACTGATAATCAATAAAAAAAGAAAAAAAAAGAAAAAAAAAGAAGAAAAATTCAAACGTTCTGTGCGGCCCGGTACTGGGTCGCGACCCGGTGGTTAGGGACCGTTGAAATACACGAAGCACACTAACACCGTTGGTTAGAGCAAGTTTTCCGCTACAAACACTGTTTTACACATAATGGATTTCAGCTATACATTTTCGTCACCAATGCCATGAAGGAATAGATGCATGAAGCACAATAACACTGTTGGATAGAGCAAGTTTTCAGCTACACTGTTCATAGTCATTATGACCAGCTTTGCATTTCGTTATGCTTTTATGTTAGTTTTTCTGCTACAAACACTGTTATAAAAATAGTCACCGCGATCAGCTATGGATTTTCATTACCTATGATATGCTCCGAAAGTAATGCCTCATATTTATTTCCATCCAACCAGCAACAGATAAATAATAAAACCGTTGAATAGAGCAAGTTTTCAGCTATAAAACACAGTTTTACACTGTCACGACCTTTAGCTATACATTTTCGTCATTAACGCTATTCTAGTCTGTTCCCTTCTATTTATTTCCATGCAAACTACAAAAGATACAAAAAACACAATGACACCGTTGGATAGAGCAAGTTTTCAGCTATAAACACTGTTTTTACAGATAGTCATCTCCATCAGCTATGCATTTTCATCCCAAATGTCATGCTTCCATAGAGTTTGCTCCGAAAGTAATGCCTCATATTTATTTCCACAGAAACCACAACAGACACAGAAGCACAACAACACCATTCAATAGAGCAGGTTTTCAGCTACAAACTATTTTTACTGGTAGTCACTACTATCAGCTATTGGTTTTGTTTTGTTGGTAGGATTTTATGGTATAACAACCCTTGTTGGGTTATTTTATTCCGAAATGTTTGTCCTATTCATGCTTGATAGTATTTCAAAATATTTTAAAACTCAATTTTTTAACATATTTTTAACTCATTTTTTCCTATATAACCCATAGATGGGACCCTAAAAGGTACTACCACTCCGGGTCAGAGTGGACCTGGGAGTAATGGCGATGAATTGAATATTCCACACTCCTCAGAGCTCCAGAATTGGAACTTCACCACTAGATGTCCCTCAACCACCGCCTTTTAGCACATATAAAACAAAAAGGATTGGTGGTTGCCATAAGGTCAGTAGAACTGGGACAATCATATAGGTACTAGGACTTGACGTTACCAGCCAATTAATTGGGCGGGGCCTCTCCTGACCGCCCGTCTTGCCTAAGTAATTGCACAGGCGGAGTGTTGCATGTCATGGACTGCTCAGCTATCAGCCTATTTATTATCACTGAAACCACCAATGGCTAGAGCAGGCTTTCTGTGTTCTGAAAGTAATGACTCCTATTCATTTTCATAAAGACCCAAAGAGCACAATAACACTGCTGGATAGAGCGAGTTTTCTGCTACAAACAATGTGTTTACACATAGTCATAAGCATTGGCCATGCATTTTTGTCAACAATGTCACGTGGCTCCGAAAGTAATGTTTCCTATTTATTTCTAAGATAAGTACAACACTCTCAACACACTTAAGGAACACAATAACATGGTGGGGATAGAGCAAGTTTTCAGCTACAAACACTGTTTGTCACCAACACTGGCTATACCTTTTTGCTAGCGATGGACAAGAACCTGCAGTGGGCACTTACCGTAGCTCCGAAAGTAATGCCTTCTATTTATTTCCACGAAACTATAGCAGGTAAATATGGAGGCACGTGGTCTAATGGTTAGAGTCACAGGAAATGGACTCGTCGACCCGAGTTCAATTCCTGGACGAAGCTGTTTGAATTTCACATAGTGCTAATACCCTCGGGAAAGGTATTAATCCAATTCTCCCTCCAGTTATGGGTAAATAGCAGGATAGACTGTTCTCTTTAACCATGGTTAGGTAACCAGTCTAGGAGAAAGAAAACTCAAAATTCAAACCTGTTGAAATCCGCTTAAGAAATTGTCCTTGTGTCGCATCCTGCTCGTGCGGAGGGGTTGGTAAATATATATATAACAGGTAAAGGGAGACAAATAACACCGTTATATGGAGCAAGTTTTCAGCTATAAAAACGTATTTTCACACAGTGACTACTTTTGACTATGTACTTCTTGCCATCAATAAACAAGCTGTTGCAGACACACCCAGTCTGTCTGTCTGTCTGTCTGTCTGTCTCTCTCTCTCTCTCTCTCTCTCTCTCTCTCTCTCTCTCTCTCTCTCTCTCTCAGTAACACATACGGGACATTCTCGTAAAATGACTTCTAATGATTTCGATGCAGATTTCGCACCTCATTAAGTGCCCAATTATTACGGCTTCTTAATTATTCCTATTTTATTCCTATTTTTACATGAAGATTTGTCAATCATCTCTCTCTCTCTCTCTCTCTCTCTCTCTCTCTCTCTCTCTCTCTCTCTCTCTCTCTCTCTCTCTCTCTCTGCAACACATACGGGACTATGTAACGCAAATTTTGTTCCTGAATAACGTGTTATTTCTTAACTGCTTCTGTTGTAAGACTATAGAAAATAGTCATTATTCCCTTCAAACTTTGTTTTTGTGTCCTGGAGAACATTATGTAACACAAATGTTGTTCCTGGATATTATACGTTATAAGTATAATATCAAGGAACATGAGCAATACGGAAGTATAATTTTTTGCACATACACGAGAAAAAGAAAAAGTTGTGATATAGTATAATTTTGAAACTTTCTTTAATATATAATGGTTACTGAGGTAGGCTAGCAGACCATTGTTCGTGAATTCGATTCACACTGAGTGCCCTATGCTCCTGGTTTTGTTCCGACAATAAATGACAATTTCTTCTTAAGAGACACGCCACTCACCTCCTGGTGAGTTCAACGATGTCCTGCTTTTGTCTGATCTTGATGGAAATATTGAATAACGATTGAAAATCTCTCTCTCTCTCTCTCTCTCTCTCTCTCTCTCTCTCTCTCTCTCTCTCTCTCTCTCTCTCTAGATGTATATATATATATTTATATATATATATGGTTAAGAAAAAGGCTTAGAAATCGTCCATTTTGCGGTAATATATATATATATATATATATATATATATATATATATATATATATAATCATTGTATGTGTGTTCTGTATGACATACCTTATACACAATTATATGGTTTCAAGAAACTATTCCTATTTAATACAGCCCTGTCGCTGGGGCTTAGAATACGCCGATTGCATTTCTGCATAGATGTAAAACCTTCCCACAACCTCGAAAGAGGGTGTCTTAGGTTTTGTTAAATAATAAGATCGTTGAAAGTCAGTGTGTAACGTCAGTGGTAGGTTGACGTGTTACGAGAGTATGGAAATTGAAAGATTTTTAAAAGTTTAATAACGAAAAAAACGTAATTTGTTAAGCGTGTGAATGATGACGTTTCTGATGTGAGCAAGAAACCTGCATTCCATGAATAAGTGTTTAACTGTCAAAGGTGTTTGATATGTTCCACATTGTGGTTGTTGTTCTTGTTTGAGTATATTGAAGTGCGTTAGTCTTGTATGACCAATGCGTAATCGAGACACAATGACTTGTTCCTTTCTAGACTTCCTTAAAGTTGGTCTCCAGTCTTCCAAAGTGAGTTTGATTAGGGAAAAGTTTATTGTGGATGTTGTTATTTCAGTGTTGTTGCCATTTTGCATGAAGAAATCTATTTTCGACACACATTGAATGACAGACGAAGTTCATATCAATATACCTTAACACACGAGCGATAAAGATATGGACTTAAGAGTGTCAATATTACTGTAGAGGCATCCCGAAATATTCATGGTATTCATTGGACAAATCTTTGAAACTATAGAAAGTGCTGAATATGGTTTGGATCTGGGTGACTAGCGTGCAAGATATCCCCATAGATCATATCAAGCATGATCGATCGATCATCGCTGGATACTTTGTAATCGGGAGCCTCAATCTAACGCAGAAAAGCTAGGGCACCTCATGTGGTGTAACGGTTAGCAAGTTGGATCAGTAAACCATTGTTAGTGAGTTCGATTCTCATTGGGTGTCCATACTTGCGGCCTTGTGCCACCGCTAAGATAAGCAAATAACTACAGTGCTTGCTAGTCTCTTCCCTTTCTTTTAACCAGTCTCGAGCGCTTAAAACTTATAGCCATGAGCCAGATTAGTACTGTTAATGCACCGATTATTCTCTATGATTCCTAAGTGTGGTTTAATGGTTGGTTAATTGACTGACTGTTCTATATCGAAATCAGTCTTTTTTATGTGAATTATATGGTTTCCCGTAACTAATTATTTTTAAAAGATCATAACTGCTATTTAATATTCTTAGTACCACCATGAAGATTATGAAAAGTCGTAATAAAAAGTGTACACGGAGATGTTCATTGTGAAATAACAGCAACACAGAGATGATAAAAATTAGGTTTGGTTTGTTTTGTTTTATGTCAGTGGGTCATTTAATGCCGATAAAGTTTTGAAATAACGTAATTCTTAAGGGATACACATTTTTTAATAAAAACATTTTTCTATTTAATAGAAACAGGTAATACCACTCCGGGTCAGAGTGCACCAGGGAGCAATGGAGATGATAGGGTGCTCCACATTCCCCAAAACTCCAAAAGTGGAACCTCGCCATCAGATAGAGTTTAACGTCATTCCAGGACATGTAGACCCTCAGCCACCGCCTTCTACCACCCATATGATAAAAAGGGTTGGGGCTTGCCATAAGGGCAATAGGGTTGGGGCAATAATATAGGTGCTAGGGCTAGACGTGACCAGCCGATTGATCGGAGGGGGCCTCTCCGACCGCCCGTCTAGTAAGGTTCTAAGTGGAGTGTTGCAGGCCATAGACCGCTCATCCACCAAGTCTCCCTCTCCAAGCATCACGGGTCGCCACCCACGGACAACAGGTGGCCCCATTTGGGGGATTCTTACCCCTCTGCAAAGGTGCAGTCGGTGCATTCTAACGCCCCACCGACAGGGTGGGATAAAAATTAGAAGCGTGGTATCCGAGGTAATCACGTGATGTGAGAAATGTATGAAACTATAGATTTGGTGACCAAGATCCAATCTTAGACGAGGCTATTTGCATTTCATTTTGCGCTAATGCCTTTGAGAAAGGCTTGAGTCCTTCCATTCCGCTCCAGGTATGAGTAATTTGTAGGGTAGACCGAGCTCTTAAGCATTCGTAAGACAATCGCTCAATGAGAAGGAAAAACTTTGAATTGTCCGGGGGTGCGAGGATAGCAACACAACTCCATGTTACATTATGGTATAGTAAGTAAAGTCGTCGGGGCGGCCTAATGTCGGTATCAGCCATGCAGCGAGGGAGTCTATCCCCTTTTTACTAGCGCTAGACCAAAGAGATTATTTTAGCGTCTGAGGTGGAGCGCCACACCTACCATCAGCTCCTTACTTTACCGCACAGATCCCTGTGCTATACTCATACGCTGAGTTGGCTAGGACCGGTATCGAACTAGGAACCTTGTGATTTCTAGCCGAACGCTCTACCGACTGAGTTAAACCGGCCCCTGGTATAGTAAAAATCCAAAATAACATTAATTCTGAATTTACAGGGCGTTGGCCTTTCGTAGACCAAGTGGCTGTTCTCTGTGTGAACGGAAGGTTGACTTAAAATTCAAGGAGTCCAAGTTTACGGTTTTAGAGGAGGCAGATGTGCCTCTCCAAGGTGGCTATTTCTTCCACGCGTAATGGTTAACTTGGGTTTACTAAAGACGTCTAAAAATATCCAGATATTTGTGTTCGTTACTAAAAACAACAAAGAACACAGAAATCAAGAAGTACCAAGAAGTCCCAAGGGAGCTGACCAGAAGAACAGAGAGATAACCAGCCCAGATAGCCGATAGCCGATACAACCAACATAGAAGAAGTCGCATAGCAGTGTAGACGATCTAGCCAAGAAGACAAGTATAATATGATAATAAGTAAAGAGATATAGAATATATTAAAAATTAGTGGCCACGGAAGCCCAACACTACCACTGACGTGGTGTGAGTGCGCCTCTAGACTTCACAAAGAGTCTACGGGAGTCTAAGTGGAATGGTACCATTACAATTTAGGACACAATAATGGTAAAAAGCTTCTAATTTTAAAACAAGTTTACTGAAAGAAGACAATTGTTTCGTCGATAATATTGTTCAGAACAAAGACGCCGTGTGGCTGTGCCTCTATATTTCTAAATGAGTCTGCAGGACTACAGTTAATTGCTATACAACACAGCAGTTTGAACCTAGCTTTAATTGACTTGAACAATGTTTTCAATGAACTCCCACTACCAATATCACCATAATAGGTTACTCTCTCTCTCTCTCTCTCTCTCTCTCTCTCTCTCTCTCTCTCTCTCTCTCTCTCTCTCTCCTTTAAGTACTGCTTTTTATTTTTCTAGATGTTCTTTCATTTTCTGTACTTCCTTCTCTCATCTCTAATTATATATCTCTCTCTTTCTTTCTTTCACTTACTATCTCTCTCTTTCTCTCTATTATATATTATATATATATATATGTGTGTGTGTGTGTGTGTGCGCGCGTGCGTGCGCGCGTGTGTGAATAAAAGGAAGTGAATCCGACGGTATGTAGTATAATAAAAAATTGAAAAAACAAAGGTTTAAATGAGTTAAGTTGTGAGTTTATTGGCCCACGCTGCAGTGTTTCGATCTATTAATTAGATCATCTTCAGGGCTTTTGTTGGTATGTGGAAGGTGATAAGGATTTTTTATCTCAGAATAAGGAGAAAGGCGAGTAAACAGACCGATAAACAAGGACTATTACTCGCCTTTCTCCTTATTCTGATATAATTTTTTTATCACCTTCCACATACCAACAAAATCCCTGAAGATGATCTAATTAATAGATCGAAACACTGCAGCGTCGGCCAATAAACTCACCACTTAACTCATTTAAGCCTGTGTTTTTTTCAATTTCTTATTATACTATATATATATATATATATATATATATATATATATATATAATATATATATATGTTTGGCTTGGTTTGTTTTACGGCATATCAAACTCAGTGGGTCATTTAATGCCGATAACATTTTGAAATAAATCAATTCTTATTGGATAATACAATTTTGTTTATCAACTAATGTTTTTCTATTTAACCTATAGATGGGATCCTAACAGGTATTACCACTCCGGGTCAGAGTGCACCAGGGAGCAATGGTGATGATGGGTGCTCCACATTCCCCAAACCTCCAAACCTTATCATCAGATAGAGTTTAACGTCATTCCCAGGATATGTAGACCCTCAGTCACCCTCTTCTAACATCCATATGATATTAAAGGGATTGGGGCTTACCATAAGGGCAATAGGGTTGGGAAAATCATATAGGTGCTAGGGCTTGACGTGGCCAGCCGATTGATCGGAGGGGGCCTCTCCGACCGCCCGTCTAGCCCAAGTAAAGGCCAAAGTGGAGTATTGCAAGTCATGAACTGCTTATCCACCTGGGTTCTATCCTTAAGCATCACGGGTCGCCACCCACGGCCAATAGGTGGCCCCATTGGGGGAGTCTTACCTCTCTGCAGAGGTGCAGTCAGTGCATTCTAACGCCCTACTGACAGTGCGGATATATATATATATATATATATATATATGTGTGTGTGTGTGTGTGTGTGTGTGTGTGTGTGTGTGTATTTCTTTCTGGTTTTACATCATTTTTATCTATTCTTTTGTTTTGGTACATTAAAAAGCCAGCAGAACTTTCTTCTCATTAAAATATACACACATCGTCGGTTTTGTATCTTATGGATGCATTTTGTTTTGTGTCATATTATCTCTCTCTCTCTCTCTCTCTCTCTCTCTCTCTCTCTCTCTCTCTCTCTCTCTCTTATATATATACATATATATATATATATATATTTCTCCCTCTATCTATCTATCTATTTATCTATCTATCTATCTATCTATCTATCTATATATATATATATATATATATATATATATATTATATATATATATGTGTGTGTGTGTGTGTGAGAGAGAGAGAGAGAGAGAGAGAGAGGAAAAGATTGAATAAATCCGACAAAATGTGGTTGAGAGTAGAGGAAAATGTGGATATAACAACACATACGACTATGTTCAATTAATGTTAGTGGGCTGCGATGAGGGTGGTTTTATAGGTACGCAGTTTCTTGTTCAATTGGTTTTTATCCATTCCGACGATATGACAAATATTTCACTCCTCATATCATCGGAATAGATAAACGCACATTCAACAAGACACTGCGTACCAATAAGATCACCCTCATCGCAGCTCACTCACATTAATTTAACATAGTCGTTTGTGTTGTTATATCCACATTTTCCTCTACTCTCAACCATATCTATATATATTACATGGCTAAACTTGCAAATGGGTCAGAAAATTAGGGTGGCCCAGAAAAAACAGAACCCACAAATGTTGTAATAAAACTGTTTTTTTAATTAGCCTTAGTCTAGAAGAAGGAAAACTCTTAGTTCAAACCAGCTGTACTCCGTTTTAAAAAAATTACCTTGTGTTACATTTTGTCTGTGGTGGAGGAATACATACATTGCAAATTACATCTCTTCATAAAAATCTAATGGAATTGAAATAATCTTTTAGATTTCTTATTAAATGTATATACAAAACTATTGTTTATATACAGAAAAATCAATACAATTAAAAATGATTATATTATGTATTATATGTATTACAAACCTGCTTTTTAAAATCATTATGCAAGTGCCATGACTGATGAATATCATTATACAATACACACTACATGCATATTAATGATTGTAGGATAACAAGGAGTTCTCTTATCTTGATTTGGAGGTGTGTCTTCCTTGATTTCTTGAAACATCACTTCTCTCATCTCGTGAACGTTGGTCACGTGAGAAACGATACCCGTTTCTTATCCTCACTGGTTGAAGTGAACAGCGATTCTTATCTCTCATCAAGAGAGATGAATCCTATTGCCACGTTGTGGCGATGAAGATCCTTCAAACGTAACTGGAATAAGCGCTTTGCATTACCCTTTGCATTACCAAATGTTTGGTTGCCTTTGGTGAACTGTGCACAGATTACCTGTTTGGAACATATACATCATGTTATTATATTACTGCTTGTTGTACGAATTAAGCATTAATATGTGTATTGTTCATGCGAGTAGTGTTTCGTCTTTCCTTATCGAATGTTTAGCGTTAGTGTATCCATGAATGCACTAATGCATTATAAGGACCTATGGTTTGTTATATAATGATATGCATTCTTATACGATTTTGCCAAAATTCTAACTTTTCAATTCCACCTTTATTCATTGTCGAGCTCATTATGAAAATTTGGTTGGTTGTTTTGTAGCATATCAACCCTTTTAGGGTCATTTAATGTCGAATCAAATCATTTTGATATCAGGTTGCTTACAGTATCTGCTGTTGCTTAAATGGTCACCCATATAAGTATTGAATAGGTTCATCATTAACTTTGGTGATCTAACGGGAACCGATGCCTTCAATGTCACATCAAAATCTTTAACACACTGAAACAATTTTTTAATATCAATAAATTGAGGCATGAATTTCCAGGGATACTGCTAGTTATTATATATATTACTGAATATGATAGCCAATGTCAGCATACCTAATTCATGTAATAATAACTTATTATAATGGAGATTGTATGATTTTCTGTCTGTAACCGAAACTATATTACTACTCAAGGCGCGCGGTGTAATGGTTAAAGTCATAGGAAATGGACTTGTCGCCCCGAGTTCAAATCCTGGATGTGGTAATTGCATTTCGCTTAGCTCTAATACCATTGGGAAAGGTATAAAGCCTAATCTCCCTCTAGCTATGGATAAATAGCAGGGCAGACTGGGCTCTTTAACCTTGGTTAAGCAACCAGTCTAGGTGAAGGAAAACTCTGAATTCAAACCTGTTGAACTCCGCTTAAGAAATTGACCTTGTGTCACACCCTGCTCGTGCGGAGGGGTTGGTTGATATATATATATATATATACTTAAGTCACAATTCCCATAGTTATTAACGTTACATTTTCCATGATTTTATTTTTATTAAACTTCAGTTATTAATAAAATTGTTTTACATTATTTATACTGTTGACTATATCTACATACTAATAACATGTAATTATATTTATATATACAACAAAATAGTGGTTTACAGCGTGAACGGGAAAGCTAACTTGCATATTTATATTAAACATTTGATTTTAATAAATATGTGCTTGGTATTATTGATTTCTAATTGTTTGGCTTTTATCTTAATGAATATAAACAAGAATCTCGGGGATAAATCATTAAAAAATCCATTAAGAAGAAATAACTGTAATTTTATTCTTTACTTCCTATTTTGACTAAATAGTTAAAATAGAAAATTTAGCAATGAGAGACGGGAGTGATGGAAGAGTAAGTTTCAGTTGTTCTATCTTTTTATTATATCCCCTCTGTTTCAATTTTTTATTTGCATTCTTATTTAGTTTCATTAACCTTTCTAATTTAATGTAATATCTTATTACATTACAAATTAAATACTTGTACACGGAGGGTGCATATATTTGCTAGTATTTGTAATAAAAAAAATCAGCATAAATGCTGTTGTCAAGAAGCTCTCGCAGGCTATTGACAGTAAGTTTATTCTCCACAGTACTCTGTGAATATATCCTTGCTTGCATAGTTGCTGTCGTAAGTGACGGGATTATTCCTGTGTGGATTGGCACTTCTACTCGACTCTTGGTTCGAGATGATGGGTATCTGTCGTGATAGCAAGTTGAGAACACACAAGCATCAGTTGACCGAAATATTTTCAAACCATTTGAGAAAATCAAAGAAAGAAAGAAAGAAAGAAAGAAAGAAAAACATCAGTAGAAGAAAGCGAAGAAGGAATTCCATAGAACTCAGAACCATATTCTGCGTTCCCTTCTCTCTCTCTCTCTCTCTCTCTCTCTCTCTTCTCTCTCTCTCTCTCTCTCTCTCTCTCTCTCTCTCTGTAATGTATTTTTTCTTTTCCTTTTCTTTCACTTCTTTTTCTCCTTCTAATAGTTTCATTTTCTCTTTCTTTTTTTTAATTATCTTAAATTATTTTATTGCGCATTCTTTCATTTATTCCCCCCTCTTTCTTTACGAGTAATTCCCTTTAGTATCTCTCCGTAAATGCATTCTCTCTCATTTGACTATCCATCGTTTTCCTTCCTCTCTCTAATAATGCATCCATTGCTCATTCTCCTTCTCTCTTTATATCTCATTTACACCCTCCATATCTCCATTCTACCTTCTCTATTCTTTCCCAACCCAACACCCCCAAAACCGAACCCCCAAAATACACATTCCCAAATACCTACCTCGTGCTCACACGATTCTACTCCCGTGCCATTAAAACACTTTAGTTTCGATCTTATCCATAATTCCCGCTCCCTTTCCCTACCGATTCAGAGCTTCGATTTGGTTGAAGTGAGCGGGGAAAGCGTGGGACCGGAAGTGACATTTTAAATGTGGATTGGAGACTGTCTTTGCTGAACTCACTGACATCGCCATTAATTTTCCAGGATTTGGGGAATATTTCCAAGAGACAAGTGCAGCGGTTAGTTCAAAGGAGCTTTGCATTTAATGTATGTTATAAGTCAGCACCCCCTCCACTTTCTCTATCTTTAATCATTTATCGTACTTTATACTTCTTCGGCAATTTCATACCCGAGACAAAAATATTGGCTATGCGACTCCTTTAGAACTTTAGAAAAGGGAGAAGTTTTTGCTTTTTAATTATTTGTGTTTGTTTTGTTTTGTTTTTCGTTTTGTTACAGCATATCAACCTCGGTGGGTCATTTAATGCCGACAAAGTTGTGAAATAAATTCATTCTTAATGCATAATACAATTTTGTTTATAAACTCATGTTTTTCTATTCAACCCATCGATGGGACCCTAACAGGTACGACCACTCTGAATCAGAGTGGACCAGGGAGCAATGGTGATGAAGGGACGCTCCACATTCCCCAAACCTCCAAAACTGGAACCTCACCATCAGATAAAGTTTAACGTTATTCCCAGGACATGTATACTCTAAGCCACCGCGTTCTAGCACCCATATAATAAGAAGTATTGGGGGTTGCCATAAAGGCAATAGGGTTGGGGCAATCATATAGGTGCTAGGGCTTGACGTGACCAGCCGATTGATCGGAGGGGGCCTCTCCGACCGCCTGTCTAGCCCAAGAAAAGCCTAAAGTGGAATATTGCAAGTCATGGACTGCTCAGCCACCTGGGTTCTATTCTTAAGCATCACGGGTCGCCACTCACAGCCAACAGGTGGCCCCATTGGGGGAGTCTTACCGCTCTGCAGAGGTGCAGTCAGTGCATTCTAACGCCCCAGCCGACAGGGCGGTTTAATTATTTTTGTTACTATGGTAAGAAATGACACTTGATAAATTGGGTCCGTGACACTTGATAGTTTTGGGTCCGTGACAACACGAAACTTGACAAAACCTTGAATTTCCACCCCACAACATTATACCATAACATAAATTTCGCCAAACGTTTTTCGTTTTGATTTGTTTTGTTTATTTGTTTGTTTTGTTTGTTTGTTTGTTTTGGGTTTTTTTTTGTTTTTTGGTGTTTTGGTTTTTGGTTTTTATCTCAATATTAAAAGAATGTTTAAGATGCCAAAAATGTTGTTTATTTTCATCTCTCTTCAATGTCATGAACAATAAATCAAAAAGAAACATTTACATCTAGAGATATGACAACTGTCAAAATCCAAGCAAAGGCGATTTTTTTTATGTAATTAAAACTGCCCTCCCTATGTGGCACAATAACAAAAACAGAAATAATTGTTTTGGTCAACACTATAAATTCACGTCAGGGCGCAGTGGCAAGAAAGCTCATTTTGTAATGCATCGTTATTGTAACGAATTTGTTCCTCAGTGGTAAAAAAAAAGACAACTTTGACCTTTTGCTCTACTAAACAGATATACAAGGTGTGTCAAAAACGTATTGAGATTTTTTGTACTTTTTTACATATCTTGTATTTTGAAAAAAATAACGTTCCATTCATTCGTTTGTTTGTTGTTGTTTTGTGGTTTTTTTTTGTTGCTTTGCTGTTTTTTTTGTGTTTTTGTTTGTTTTTTTTTTTTTTCAGAATACAAGGCATGTCGAAAAAGTACCAAGTTTAAAGCTGTATTTACCAAGATAGAAATGAAGAATGAATGGAACTTTTTTTCAGAATACAAGGTGTGTCAAAAAGCACAAAAAATCTTTATAATTTTTGACACACCTTGTATATGGTTTCCAGTAACTAATGATAATAAACATTTGTAAATAATTATACCTTCAAGTAAATATTCTTAATACAAATAATTTGCACATTGCTATATGTTTTCAAGTATTTTCCTATTTGATACAGATAATATTCACAGTTATATGATTTCAAATACTCCTAGCTAATACAACTAATTTGTACACTGTTATATGCTTTAGAGTACTTTTATTTAATACAAATAATTTCTACACTGTTATATGATTTCAAGTACTCCTATTTATTTAATACAAATAATTTGTACACTGATTCAAATAATTAGTACACAGTTATATGCTTTTAAGAATGTAATACAAATAATTTGCACAGCGTTATATGGTTTCATACATTCTTCTTTAATACTTAATAGGTGGGACTCTAACAGGTATTACCACTCTTCTTCTTCTTCTTCTTCTTCTTCTTCTTCTTCTTCTTCTTCTTCTTCTTCTTCTCATTCATCATCATCATCATCATCATCATCCCCATGTGTAAAGTATACGATTCATTTCTAATTTAACAAGGAAGTCCGCATTGAAAGATGAACCGAGTAATCGCTTTACTAAAGTTGTATTCAATACAAACAGAGCTACATGGCGTTGCTCGGGATCTAAAAAGTTTTTAAAATCTTCCATCTATCTATTATTATACTAAAGCTGAGTTTATCAACCTTCTCCAGCTAAAGGATTTTTTTCTATTTATGTTATGGACACAATATTTATACTTAGATATTCCTTGGTGTTAGCACTACAAAGTGTATGAAAAAAATCAGTTTAATTGGCTTTAATTAGGCGTAATTAGCAATTAAGTCAACGACTGACCAATCCCTGTCTTAGAGACTCCTGTCTCTTCCCATCTCCGTTGTCAGTAAGTTAACTCTCTCCCACTTTCTATTTGTCAGTTAAGCAGAGGGAAAAAAAAGAGTAAAAATCCAGCAGCCAGAAGATCACCTCACACACACCCCTAACCCACCGTAGATTCGCCCACTTCCCTTTCTCCAGGCGAATCTTATGCAATGAGCAAACGTTTTGGTTTGTTTTTTAATATAAAAACAAAAGTATTTTTTTACGGCATGATTTCAATTTTAAGTTGAGCGTAAAATTTACGAAATTGAAGATCATGCTTTAAAATAGATTTTTTAATTACTTTAATTATTAATTCATAAGTATTTAAAACTTACTTAAAAAATATTCATGTTGGGTAAAAATAGTTATATATTTAAATATTATGGAATTCAAATGAGCAAACATTGACTGTTTAAGTGAAAGTTTTCTCGGCTTAAAATTTGTTTAGTTAAAACAAAAAAAACTAGACTGACTTCTTATTTAGGTCGGTAAAATTAAAACGGAAAGTTTTTGCTGGTACCAATGACAGTTTAACTGCAGTCTATGAATTAACATTTTGAAATTTGGTTACGGTATTAGGGGATTAAGGTTGTTTTTAATTACGTATTTCTTAAAAAAATAAACACAAAAAACACAAATTCTATAATTTTATGTTGAAAAATATTTTTTAAACTAAGTTTAATTGAAATTATACATTGATATATTAACACAAACAACTGTCTCAATAATAGATTCAATAATTAATTTCAATGGTTAATTAAATGTATAGTAATTTGTGTTTTTTGCTGTTTATTTTTTAAAGCAATACGTAATTAAAAACAACCTTAATCCCCTAAAACCGTAACTTGCCGGTGACTGCTGAAAAAACAAAAAAACAAAAGAAAAACACCAGCTACGATTGAAGTCCGTAGCGGAAGCGGCGTGAAAAACAAAAACAACTAGGGTTTAGGTTTAGGATTTGGGGTTGGGGTTTAGGTTTAGTTTAATGGAAAATAAATAAATAATTTGAGCTCTGTTTTTTCTGTGTCACCCTGTATACAGGGTGACCCAGAAAAAACAGAACTTTGTAATAAACAGTTAATTTAACTAGGGGGGTTTAGGGTTAGGGTTGGGTTTTTCAGTGGAAAATGCCCTAAGTTGGGTTTTTTTTTTTCAAGTGATACCTCTTCGGATGCAGGAAGCCAGGACGGAACTCCGCAAAGATTACCATTATTTGTATATTCAGACTATTGTCCTCGTCTCATTGTTATCTGTACAAAGTTTCGGCTGATGTCCCTCCGCCTTCTTCAGGTATTTCTGTCGGACTCGGGAACCTTCTTGTAATTGGGAGCCATCACGGAACTTTGAACCCAACCCTTTATTAGGTCCACGGGGTATCCTGTTCTAACCATAGCTGCGGTAACAGGTGTTAAGCTGTGTTAATTATTATTCTATGTTACTGCTGTCCCTGACTAGGATTGAACCTGCAGTCTAGAGATAACTGGCATTTAGAACTGTCTTAATCTAACTCCTTTATCTACTAGGATATGTGTTCAATTGGACAATCCAGTGTGAATTTTTTCAATTGCAAAAGTTACAATTTTATTTTGTATAAACGGATTTTAAGTAGCCTCTGGCAGTCATCTTGATCAAAATGGACGAAAAAAACGTTTTAAATATATCAAAAATAAATTATGTGTGTAATATTATTTTGCTTTTTTACTGATGCTTATTATGTTACTACTTTTCGACTTAGACAAAAATTTGACCTTAAATAATCAATTTAATAAATTTTAGTTCGTTTTTAAAAATGAAAAGCAGATGATATTTTGGCAGATCCTACTCTTTTCCCTAATCATCTAGTGAGAGCTTAATGGGTGACCCAACGGGTCACGTTTTGTCTATCATTTATATATAAACAGCATAATTGCCTCCCGATAAGTCAGCTTTTAAGCTAGTTAACTAATAATTTTTGTTACTATAATTCTAGTGATGTTTTGCCATAGATGTCTAAATTAACCAAATTCTACTATATAAGAGAAATAATCTTTTGTTGATTTATGTTTAATTGATAAAATAAACGTGATAATAGAGATTACAAATACTCAAGTTATGGGCTTCAAAAATGTTCACTAAAAGGGGAGTTAAAACCATATTAGGTGTATTATTATTATTGAAATTCGCAAGAATTTTGTGAATAGGCATCATATTTTGTAATTTACCTGTGATTTAAATTCAATAAAAATATACTTATACAACTATCCTGGGTAATGTAGTTTCAGACTATACATGGTCATAGATTATATCTATAAAAAACTAACCCTAGAAACTGCAAATTTTCAATATGAGGAGAGGGTAATTTAGGATTAAAAACTTCTATTGTGGTGTCTTAATATTATTGAAATTGGCTGATATTTTGTGAATAAACATCATTTCTGTTTATTTACTTATGGTTCAAATTTCAAATCGAAGGGGAAATATCTTAGGGAGTATGTGCCTCCCCTGGATCCATTTGATCAAAATGAAATATACTTATCCAAGTACCCCGGGTAATTTAGTCTCAGAGTACATATGGTTATGTGGGTCTATATCCAAAACCCTTATGAGAAGTTCGTTAACAAACAGACAGTAACTATGAATTCATATTCAATGTAATTTAAATGCGGTCCAGTTAGGTGAACATTGTATTTATAATGAAATGATATATGGGGAGACATGTTTAAGTTCACCACAAGACCTATGCATTGGATAGGTGTACTTATTTATAGATTATTCTGTATATTTTTAAAAATTGGTAATATCTGCGCGTTATTCGGACTATTGTCTCATAATTGTACATAATTGTACAGATAACAATGAAGATGAGGATAATAGTCCGAATAACGCACTAATTGTTATGGTGTAATTATTTATGAGTGTGTTGAGTTTTACCAACAAAAATAGTCCCTTGAGCATATGAGGCTATTGCCTGTAGGTCGCGTTTCCAGAACTATGTGGTAAATTACTATGCGACCCCTGTCAGCACCACCAGGAATTGGTGCGTAATTCGATTCCCCTTTGTCTTTGTTCCTTGTATCATTCTGTTCAGTGAAGTAAGCCAACATGTAAGCACGTGTGTCCAGTACCTCCGTTAAAAGACTTCTTGTGTTTTCATTTTTACTAAAACTATGAGTCGACGAAACCACACCATATCAAGTAGCTATGTGCCTACATATTCAACAGGGTGGTATTGTATTCTCTTTTCGCTACTTTTTTATAACCATATGACCTTTAGGCACCCCTTTTTGATATCGATTAAGGAAGGGCATATTTTTCATTTACTCCGTCAATATCCGGTTGTTTTAACAGACGATTTTTAGATTTTTTAAATTATAAAACTAACCCCTAACCCCTAACCCTAACCCTAACCCCTAACAAATAACCGGATATTGACGGTGTAAATGAAAAACATGTTCTTTCTTAATCGAGATCAAAAAGGGGTGCCTAAAGTTAATATGGTCCTTTTTTAATTGGTGACTGTGTCCATTTTATTTTTTACTAAAACAAGCAAGTGACTTGTAATAACGAACAAAATTGAGTCGCTCTCTTACTTTTGTTCCACCTTGTGTAATGCTATTTAACTTCGAAATAACTTTTTTTCCTTTCTGTACAACAAATCTATCCTTCCTTTATTTTTATTTAGAAAGCTTTGGTCGCCTTTTTTCTTTCTTTTTTTTTTCTTTCTTTTTTTCTTCTTTTTATTTCTACGATTTATTCTTTTATTGTCTCTATTACAAATGTGTATATTTGCTTTTAGTGGATTATTTTTTTCTTCGGTGTTCTTTTAGAATTTGTCCCGGCTGATTGCAAGTCTTCCGTTTCTGAAAACTTTTATTTCAAACCAGTCTCTAAACCAATAATGGAGATCGAATATCTGTCTGACGTCGGTATTCTTCCGTCCTAATTGATTGATCGATTAAACAATCCAATGGGGGGAAGGGGAGGAAGCACTGAACTGTGAAAGTAATGTCATAGTTGAATATTTTCTTCTTATATATATGCTTTTTCCCCTCTTTCTTATTTTCCTCTTGTCTGACTAGTTTATCTTCTGTCTGTGTCTCGAATTCTTTTTATCTCGATTCCTTTATTCTTTGTCGCTCCTAATTGCACCTTCTTCTTCTTCTTCTTCTTCTTCTTCTTCTTCTTCTTCTTCTTCTTCTTCTTCTTCTTCTTCGTCGTCGTCGTCGTCGTCGTCGTCGTATTATTATTATTATTATTTATTTATTTATTTATTTATTTATTGCAGTTTCCCCTTTATATACTTCGTTTGCTTTTCTGCTTCTTCACTTCCGGTCGCAATTTCTCCCTCTTCTTCATTTCTGGTTTCATCTTCTTCTACTTCGTTTTTTTTTTGGTTTTTTTTCACATTTGTATTTTTTCATTTCTTCATTTTATCTTTTGGTTGCAGTTTTTTCTTTTTCTTTTTTTTTTTTTTCTTTTTCACATTTGGCTGGAGATTTTTCTTTTCTTCTTTTTCACATTTGGTCGTAGTTTTTTCTTTTCTTTTTCACTTTCGTTTGCAGTTTTTCCCTTTTTTTAACGGTGCTGTTTTTTCTTTGTCCTTTTACTTTACTTGATTTTCACACATTTGGTTACAGTTTTTCCTTTTCTTCACATTTGCTTACAGTTTTTCTTGGCTTCCTTCTTTTTCTTCTTTGTGTCTGGCTGGAATCTTTTCACCTTTTTCTTCTTCACATCTGATTGTAATTCTTCCTCTTTCTTTTTCTTCGTATCTGGTTGTAATTCTTTTTCTTCTTCGCTTCTGATTGTAATTCTTTCTTCATTTTCTACTTCATATCAGATTGTAATTCGTTCGTCCTTCTTCTTCACATATGATTGTAATTCGTTCTTTTTTCTTCTTCTTTTTCACATCAGATCGTAATTTTTTCTTCTTTTTCTTCTTTTTCACATCTGGTTGTAATTCTTTCTTTTGATTTGATTCTTTCTTTCATATAATTCTTTCTTTTTTCCGATATAATTCTCTTTTTTTCTTCTTCACATTTGATTATAATCATTTCTCCTTTTTCTTATTCTTTACATCTGGTTGTAATTTTTCTTATTTTTCTTCACGTCTGGTTGAAATATCTTCTACTTTATCTTCTTTATCCTCTTTTTTCTTCTTCACTTCTATTTGCAATATTATTTTGCTTCACGGTTGGTTGAAGTTTCTTTCTTTCTTTCAATTGCATCCTTCTTGTTACAGCTTCTTTAGCTTATTTATCTCCTTCTCATCAAGTGTTCTGTGCTGTTTTTTCCTTCATTTTACTTTCTTCTTCTTTCTTCTTCTTCTTCTTCTTCTTCTTCTTCTTCTTCTTTGTCAAAAGAGGAGGCTATTAGACAATTTTCCCCTTTCTATATCCTTCCCGTTCTTTTTAATCCTTTATGGTGTGAAAAACCGTTTGTTAGTTCAACTCCCATACGGTCTTTGCGAACGCGAAATGAAGTTATCACATCCGTTGAAGTCTTTCAATGTCCATGCCTCTCTGTTGCAAAAACAACACTTCCTTTCCAGACCTTCGTCCATGGATTACTTTAACGCCAATTCTCGGTCGATCATATATTGTTCGTGTCTACAGAATAGATATTTTCGATTTTCGTTAGCAGAGACGTAAGCACAAATCGTCTATTTTAAGATTTCTTTCTGAACGCATTATCACGTACAACGACAGAGAAAATCATCGCCAGCAAATTCCAATTCCCCAAACGAACGCATATCTTGTGTCAAGCATGTTCAAAGTGATAGATGGAAGTTTCAAAAGACTTTGGTGAGAACCTGCCTCATGACAAACGTATTTCTTGCTGTTGTTTCGGGTGGCCAGAGTTCGAATCCAGTTAACATCTTTCATTTTTAATCCTCATCTACTACAAAGAGAACATCTTTCAATTTGAAAAACGAGCCAAACTTAATCTTCTTATTCCCATCATCTTTCTCTCTACACCCAGTCAGTTTAGCCTTAGAATAAGCTTATTGTATTCTCTGCAGATGAGTATTACCCCCACCACCAAAAAAATGGGTTATTTCCTAGTTGAGTAACATGATATTACAGGCTGATCCAGAAAAAAACAGAACCCACAAATATTTCTGAAAACGTGTATTTAAAATTACATTTTCTTTTGAGTTTGAAAGTAAGCTAACCATAAATAGGTAATTACAATTTTGGAAATTCCCTACTTTAAAAAAGGGAAATCCTGGAAATGATGTAATGGTTCCTCTGTTGTTCATGTGCCAGGTTAGCTTAGTCGGTAGAGCGTTAGGCTAGAAATCACAAGGTTCCTAGTTCGATACCGGTCCTCGCCAACTCAGCGTTATGAGTAGCACAGGGATCTGTGTGGTAAAGTAAGGAGCTGATGGTAGGTGTGGCGCCCCACCTCAGATGCAAAAACAATCTCCTTAGTCTGGCGCTAGTGAAAAGGGGATAGACTCCCTCGCTGATTGGCTGATACCGATATTAGGCCGCCCCGATGACTTTACTTTACTTACTTATTAGTGTTTACTGTTTTCAATACCCAAGTATTACGGAGTACACTACACACAACCCCATAAGCTCGTCTTTTTGTATTTAAAGAGCCTTGGTAAGGCAGCCAGAAGAAGGAAAAATATGAATTTAAACCTGTTAAACTCCGCTTAAGGAATAGACCTTGTGCCGCACCCTGCTTGTGTAGATGGGTTTTGAAAATATATTAATAATGGAGATTCGCTTCCGGTTTTTGTCTGTAACAAAAATTACGTCACTGTTTACGTCACATTACCCAAAATCGTCATAACATAGAATAAATACACTCAAAATTTGAATATGCAACATTAGACAGTCCTCATTGTTTTTTTAAACAAGTTTTGATAAATACATGACTGGTGTTATATATCTATATATAGTTTGTTTTATTTTACATATTTAAAGTTTACATTTCAAATTTTTTATTTTTTAATCCTTTAATGAATTTGATGATTTTACTTACTTAGGGTACAAACTCGCTGACATTGAATTTTTTTACTCCCACCCCTCAGGCAATATGTTTCAAAAATCTATTTTTACATCGCCCGGGGGTGTTTTTTTATTTTGTACTAGTATACATAAAAATAGACATTGCCAATTTAGTCACTTTATGTATAAATGAATGTTTTTTTTAGATTTTATGCAATGAACACATTTTTGGGGCTTGTTCTCTCTCTTCTTCAAGAATGATATTGAGTAGCAAGACAAAGGCGTTACTATATTCGATGTTCGTCTATGCAATATTATAGATTCCCCTGGACTGTTTCCTTCCTAATCCTATGGAACATAATAAAGATATACAGTTGTTGGTTATCGACCTTGCTACACCTTTTAATCTCTAACCGGCTAACTACATAGACTCTATCGATGAATTTGATAAGTTGTTAAAGCTTATCGTGCAGTTCTGGTGGACCTTCACCTCTGGTCCTCATGCACATTAATCTACAGGTAAACGATAACCAATTTCCCATGAAGAAAATCCAAGGTTAACTCTGACTCTGCAAATTCCTAATACATTCGCGAAATTCTCTGGTCGCCACTTAGATCATCCAATATCTCTGCTGTAAAAATCCATTTCGTATTCAGGATGTTCAATATGCTTTAAAATGTTTATTATAAAGAAAACTTTGGATGTGTTTGTCGTGTAAGGGCTATCGTCGTAGGAAATGGACATACGAGTTCAATTTCTGGACGAAGTTGTGTTACATAATCTATGCGGTTGCATAAGATTATTGTCGGTCCCTGTAATTCTGAGGGGATGACCCTTTTCATACCATGGCCGGGTCCTTCAATGGAAAATTACAGAAGCCCGCCAAAATACGTTCGGTCCCCAGTTTTCAGTTAGTCGTCAGGCAGAGCGGTCAGCCATTTTATGCTCTGCCTAAACTGGAACTTACGCGCGCTATGTTAGTCAGATATTTAGTTACATAAAATGTATAGTTAAGGAAATAAAAGTTTGTATAAGTAATATGTTCTTGTGGTTGATGAATGTCTTGGTAACAAGACTAAGAAATGAATCCAGGACGACCACCTGCAAGAACATAGCAAAAGAAAGTCCAGACCTTAGAAGATTCCAGACCAAGTCAAGATGATAGAAGAAATACCAAAGACGATCAAAAGCAAAGTCAGCCAGAAGAAAAGACTAGAAGTAAGAAGTAAGAAAGAGATATATAACATTATAATTATTTAGTGCCAGTAAAGAAAGTGTATGCAACAGTTGTTTGCATTTCTCATATCGCTCTTGCCTTTGGAAAATATATATATTTAATTTTTCCCCCTCCAGCTATGAGTAAATAGTAGGCAGACTGGGCTCTTTAACCTTGGTATAAACAACCTGTCTAAAGGAAGGAATACTCTAAACTCAAAACTGGTAAAATCTGCTTAAAAATTGACCTTATATCATTTTCTGATCGATCGGAGATGTTGATTAAATACATATAAAGAAAAGGTACTTCTTAAAATTAACAATCCTTGTCGACACGCAAATTATCGGAATTATCCATAAAATCTGTAAATGAAGCAATTAAAGAGTTATTTTCTTTTTTACAGGGTTTTTATTACACCTCGCTAATAATTTGATCCATTAAAATTTAGTAAATTAAGTAAATACGTACTCCATCCCGAAGAACATGTGTAAGGAATTAAGAATTATCCTTTATTATCCGTTCTGTACTTTTTTCCTTTATTCATTCTTTTACAGTGGGATTCATTCCAGTTTAATTCTTTTTACTTATATATATATATATATACCCCTTTTGCGATTTCGACTCGTGGGGGACACTTTTTTCATTTACACCGTAAAAATCCGGTTGAAAAATCCGTTGAAAAAAATTGTCGTGTAGGAGATCTACACGGCAATTTTTTTCAACGTTGACTAAACCTGGTCGTGCCTGAATTAAAAGATCCTTTTAAATTTCAAGATTCCATAAAATGTTATCATCATTATTCTCTGAGATAGATACTGCCTCGAACATATATCCTTGCTGTCGTTTTATAATCAAATCCCAGTCATTTGCACTGTTCCTAAGTGTATTGCTGGACTATATGACCTTAAGGCACCCATTTTGCGATTTCGTTTCGTGGGGACATTTTTTCCATTTACACCATCAAAATCCAGTCAATTGTTAACATACGATTTTTAGAGTTTTATTTTTTTAATTATAAAACTAACCCCTAACCTTAAACCCTAACCCTAACCCTAACTCCTAATCAACAACCGGATTTTTACGGTGTAAATAAGAAAAGTGTGCCTAGATGTGTATTCGGCTGTATCCCTGTACCGACTTTACATGAATAAACGTATTTGATGGGGTCGGATGTAGGGACGCAGCCGGTCCACATCAAATACAAATAAGAAAAGTGTTCCCACAAGTCGAAATCGCAAAAGGGGTGCCTTAAGGTCATATGGTCCGTATTGCTTTTCCCATTCAATCATGCCACTTTTTGTGTTCTTTCAATAATAATTTGATGCAATTTCTAACCTATAAATTGAACAGAAGTTAGTATTCATTCTTCCAAGTCGTAGCCGTGTCAGCACTACTGTATGGATGTACCACGTAAACTTTAACGATACGATTGAGGGTAAAAGGTATACTAGAACTACACAAGGATGCTGCTCGCTTTCTAATTTTTTGGCCATCTTTTTGGTGTCAGGGTGGAATTGGTGTAACAGTCTACCAAAGGTTTCATTACGAGCGCTTTCGGCAATACAGTTTGCCATCATCAGGTAGGAAACTGATGGCATGTTCCGTGTCTCGTTTTCAAGGAGAACGAGTAGTAGCAAGGAATTGGAAGTGGAGGTAGTAATAATTGTTAGGGGGAGGTTGTGGAAATTGGTGGTAGTTCGAACGAACAATGCAGTAGTGATTTTTTGTGGGAGGGGGACACAGGTTGTGAGAAGGGGAGGGAATAGTGAAGGAAGATAGGCGGGAAATTATAAGCATTTGAGAATATGTTGACTTAATTCAAAGTTTATTTTGTTTAAGGTAGTTTTTTTTTTGTTTGATATATAAAGCTTCGATTATTTTAAGTTTTTGTTTGTTTTTTCTTTATGTAGTATGCGTGTATTTTCTGTTAGAATTTTGCGGTAGGTAGAGGGGGGCATGAATGTGTTTTAAGGTGTTGATTAATGGAACTGGAATCAGATAAGTGTAGTGTTAATCTGCGTGATAATGTGGTCGTCGTATGGCCAATATATGTGTTATTAATTTTGGAGAGACAGTCTCCTACGGCACATTTGAATTCATACACAATATTGGTCTCATTAAGACGAGTAGTTTTGAGGGAGGAGTTGTTGCATGTGATAAGATTGGTAGTTTTAAATTTTTTGTAATAAATAATTAGTTTAACTTTTCTGTTAGTGTCGGTGGAAGAAACATCGTTACGTATTAGTTTTTTAACGCATTTTCGTCCAGTTTATAATTTTGGTGCATCTGATTACAATAATATATGTTTTGGTTAGGGCTATTGAGTGTGCTATTGTTTTCATCATGGTAAATATTATGGAGGGTTTTTCGGATTTTTTCATCAACAAAATAGTTGGGGAATTCATTATTGATGAGAGTTTGCTTAATATGTTTTTAGTTCGGAAAAGAATATTGTTTCAGAAGAAGTAAGCTTTGCACGGTATATCAAGTTTTTTATAATGGCTTTTTTGTATTGTGCAGAGCATTCACTCATTACGCCACATATGCCCACAAAATATAGTCTGAAATCTACAGATAGTTGAAATCCTGTAGTTGATTATACAAGAATTAATGGGGGTAGGTTTATTATATGGGGAGTTAGTGAATTTTTTGTTGTTAGTCTATCCTGACGTCAAGGAATGGAAGTTTATTGTTTGTGTTAAGTTCGTATTTGAAGTTTAGTACGGAGTGTTGTTGAAATGTTCTTTGTAGTTCGTGGAGTTCATTTACATTATTAACGAGGAGGAGAATATCGTCAACGTAGCGAACATAGATTCTGTTTTTTTTTATATTAAATACTTTGTTTTAAAGGTGGGCCATATAGAAATTGCTAAATGTCGGACCAAGTACTGACCCCATCGAGCTACCGTCTTTTGGGGTGTATAAACTGCCTTGGTGGTTGTAAAAAGGATCTTCAGTTGTATAACAGAGGGGGAGCTTTTTAAGGATGTTAGGGTTGATTTTAAGAGGTGAATATTGCGGATTGTTGTAGATGTTTTGTATGCTGAGGTCAATAGTTTATTTTACTGGGACGTTTGTAAAGAGATTTTCGACGTCAAGTGAGGCGATCAGTTGGTTATTTGTTGTTGAAGTGTGTAGAATTTCAATTAGTTCGTTTGTAGATTTCAGACTATATTTTGTGGGCATATGTGGCGTAATGAGTTGGCTAATAAGTTTTGTTAAATCGTATACGGGGGTAGTGACTTGAGAAATGATATATATATATATATATATATCAGTATCTATATATATATGTATATATATATATCAGTATATATATATATATGTATATATATATATCAGTATCTATATATATATATGTATATATATATATCAGTATCTATCTATATATATGTATATATATATCAGTATCTATCTATATATATGTATATATATATCAGTATCTATCTATATATATGTATATATATATCAGTATCTCTATATATATATATGTATATATATATCAGTATCTATTATATATATATATGTATATATTATCAGGATCTATATATATATATATATAATATATATATATTTCAGTATCTATCTTATAATATATATATAATATATATATAATATATATTATATATATATATATATATACATATATCAGTATCTCTCTTTTCTCTCTCCTCTCTCTCTCTCTATATATATAATATATATATATATATATATATATATATATATCAGTATCACTCTCTCTCTCTCTCTCTCTATATATAATATATATATATATATATATATATATATATATATATATATATAGATAGATAGATAGATAGATAGATAGATAGATAGATAGATAGATAGAAGGGTATGGCTGAGCGACTAGAGATGCGTTTATGTTTTGAAATACCAATAATCCTCTATATGTTCATTTAATCTTTGTTACGTATAGATGTGTTATATATGTTTATGTGTGTATGTGTATGTATGTATGTATGTATGTATGTGTGACTGAATTATTTGAGATGTGTGTGTATCAGTGTGTATGTGCCTGATCGACTAGAGATGAGTGCACGTTTATGCGTACGTAAGCATAAAATATTTGCTTAAAAGCCAAATTATCTTTAGCAACGTCTTAAACAACAATTCACCTGGCCTAACCCTCGTTACGCTTCCCCCCCCCCTCTCTCTCTCTCTCTCTCTCTCTCTCTCTCTCTCTCTCTCTCTCTCTCTGTCTCGGCCAGCCCTCCCCCTTCCTTTTGCCAGTGGCAAGAACTCTACTTTTCCTGACCACCTTTTTAACTGACCTCAATTGCGGACAAAATGTCCGCAGCGTCCAAGACGGCATAATCCGGACCCTTTATTGTTTGCCAGGACAACGGTCAGTTTACATTCAGAATCCGTCAATCGCCAGAACAACGGCCAGTTTGTACTGGACACCGTCCAAAAACTGACTAAACAGACAACTTCTTGTTCTCCGGAACAATATCGGATTTCTTCGTTGCCAATCCCTTCCAGGCCGTCTGTGCATATTACTAATACAATTATAAGAGCCAAAGCGCTTCGGCTTTGCCTGTCGATACAAGTGTACCTACGCCGTACCGACACAAAACGTCTTAAAACTTGTATTAAGTTTTTACTGTCTCAGTACATAATCCACTTTTGGGCATCCAGAGTGGTGTACAAGTTAGTTAGTTCTGTTCTCTGCGGGTGTCCTATGCTTTGAAGTGGGGTGATTCTCGTGGCGTCGTGGCTAATGTGCTGGACTGCGACATCCTAGTAAGCGAGTTCGAACTCCAATCGCGCTATTACGTTCACTTTCGAGCTGATACCCCCCCCAACTATGGGTTAAATAGTACCTATACTGTTCTACAAGAATTAATTTAGCATTATATAACCCACGAAGATTGATATGTCATTAAACAAAAACTATACTTCTAATCCTTTATATGGTCATTTACTAAGTAAAAGAAAAGTCGTTGGGGTGGCCTAAAGTCGGTATCAGCCAATCAGCGAGAGGGTCTATCCCCTTTTCACTAGCGCTAGACCAAGGAGTTTGTTTTTTGCGTCTGGGGTGGAGCGCCACACCTACCATCAGCTCCTTATTTTACCGCACAGATCCCTGGGCTACTCATACGCTGAGTTGGCGAGGGCCGGTATCGAACTAGGAGCCTTGGAGGTTTCTAGCCGAACGCTCTACCGACTGAGCAAATACGGCCCTAAACTTCGTTTATTCTGGCACAAGGCTACGATATTGGGTACTCAGCGAAGATCAAACTCACTACAGTAGAGATGATACAATGTGTTTTAAAAAAATTGGTATAATTCTCAATCAAGTGATCTCAAATTTTAACAACATGTACAGAAACAACACAAAATTCTGTTAAATTGAACTTAACGGACCTAAATTCCACCCAGCTGAAAGAAAGAAAAAAAAACAACAATCACGGAATAAACCGAATTTAATGAAATTTTCAGTGTTGATATATTAATGAATAAAAGATATAATGGATCAGTTATTTTATTAAAAAACTTTTACATTTTTTCAGGTCAGTTAATTTGAACCACGTATCTTTGAGGCATAACACAGATTCTCAACGATCCGTGGTTCAAAGTTAAATGACCTGAAAAAATGTAAAGGTTTTTAAATAGAATAACGAGTGCATTATATCTTTTATTCATTAATATATCAACACTGAAAATCTCATTAAATTCGGTTAATTCCCTGATTTTGGTTTTGTTTTGTTTTTTGGGGGGTTTTTTTCGACAATTGATGGTGGAATTTAGGTCCGTTAAGTGCGATTTAATCCAAAATTCTGTGTCCAATTTTATTTTTTTTATTTTTATTTTTATTTTTATTTATTTATTTATTTTTTTGCATAGAAAAGAAAAGACGTTTAAACAATAAACTTGGTATATGTTCCGTGTTTGCACAATCCTGTGTTTGTCCAATGTGTGCTGTTCTAAAAGTATCGAGTACTGGCTGCATAATTTTCTTCAGATTGGAACTGACTCATTTAGGTGTCATCTGTTCATTAATTTTCTCAGCTTCATCTAAGTCTTGAATTTTAAATTTAAATATTTAAACTTTAGTCTCAATACTTTTTGATTACATCTGATAAATGCTTCATAAGGAAACGTAGAGATATTTTTTCGATGTGCCCTGTTATTTTTCTTTTGAGAGGGTATTTTTCAGAGTACAATGACACCTTGACTTACGATTTTAATTCTTTCCGCTCGTAACTCAGTTTTCCCCATTGGAATTAATCCATTCTAGATCTCTCCCTCCCCACCGCAAAAATAAATCACCCTAATTTTTTATTTATTACGTTTTTATTTCTAATAAGAAAATAGCACTGTATTGTATGAAACACAATAGAACAGAATGTAATGAATTATATGTTGTAATATATTTCAATGTTTATCTTTTTTATAGATAAACTCTTCCTAATCAAACCCACTTTGGGAGTGTGCAGACCAACTTTAAGGAAGTCTAGAAAGGAACAAGTCATTGTGTCCCGATTATGCATTGGTCATACAAAACTAACACACTCTTATATACTCAAACAAGAACAACAACCACAATGTGAAACATGTCAAACACCCCTGACAGTTAAACATTTATTCATGGAATGCAGGTTTTTTGCTCACATCAGAAACCGTTATTTTAAAGCAAACAATATGAAAGATCTGTTTGAAAATGTTAACATAGAGGATATTTTCTCCTTTTTAGGGAAATAAAATTATACCATAGAATATAGACATGAAACAATCAATACCAACATAATCCCCAATAATGCTAACATATTGTTAAAACCAATTACTAAAAGTATATATATGAATACACAATATGTATTACACCCTAACCCTTAGGCATGACATAACCCCGGACGGGTTGATATGCCGTTAAAATCAATAAACCAACCAATTTTTCATTGATATAATTTTCTTTGGCGTTTTGGGTTTCAAAGGTAATCATGGTAATTATAATTAGTTTAACAGATAACTCCGACCAAGGGTGTTAAACATAACAATGAACTTTAATACATAACAGCACGTGGAGAAGATACATATAATGAAGTTTTGGGAGAATATGTGCTTAATTTTTGAAAATTAATTAATAATTAATGAATTAGGCGGAATACCTATTCAAATGTAAGGCTAAACAAATCGAGAAAAATTCAATCTTTGTATTAGGCCTCATCAGCAGAGCTATAGACAGGAAGACCGCTTTGTGTGGATTCGAACCTGACTGTCACGCTGACAGGCAGCGGTCTTCCTGTCTATAGCTCTGCTGATGAGACCTAATAAAATGAATTGTACATACAGAGATTGATTTTTTTCGATTTGTTTAGCCTTTCATTTGAATAGGTATTCCCGCTTAATTCATTAATTATTAATTAATTAATTTTCAAAAATTAGGTACGACTTCAATTAAGCACATATTCTCCCAAAAATTGTCGGCTAAAAAAGCAATATCAAAACACATCGTCTGTTTGTTTACTTCTCATATAATGAAGTACAAAGGAGATATGAAGTAACACATACATGAGACAAGCTACAAAATGGAAGTATAAAAGTTATGGAGAGTCCATAAAGCAGTCACTTACTACTTTGTTTCACCCCACACAGGAAGGGTGTAGACAAACTGTCTAACCCATTGTGCGTTCGTTCAGTCCCGTAGAAGAAAGAGGATTCAAACTTGGCGCTTAAATAGTCAGAGCGCCTGGTGAGGAAAAACAGAAACACGAGGGAAGATAACTCTTCCAGCCAAACAAGGGCAGACAATCCCACAGCGTAATAAATCTGGAAACTTAAATGTTTTTTATTGAACTTATTAAGCTCGGTCGTACCTACAATTTTAGCTCTGAACACAAAGCAAAATGTCGACGGAATGACTGCTCGTAACTTGAAAAATTCGTAAGTTGGAGCACTCGTAAGTCAAGGTACCGCTGTATTTTGAATTGTTGACTTTTCTCTATCATTATTCATATGCCCCTAAATACGAGACATAAAAGGTGTCGTTTCATTCTGTCGAATAACCGTTGTCTATTCCCCTGTGATTAATTTTAAATGTTAACAAGTTCTATCCCCGTCCTATAGTATGTATTATTTACAGGTCGTTTCTTTGTCTGGTACATACGCCTCGGTAGCTTATATTGCATTCCTTAGTAAATAACAACAGCAGGCAAAGACTGGCGTACAAAGGCGCGCGGAGCTGGATCTAATGTGTATGGAAGATGTTGCACTTACACAATCCTGTGTTTTGCTAAAAATTCCTGTTCATTTGTTCAAATTTCCACTCCTCCTTTTCAACCTCATCACTTTATTGTAAAAGTTTCCTATCTACGTACTCGTCTTCATTTAAATTTTGTGTCCAGGATAAAATCAGTGTGATACTATATTGAAATAAGTGGTTGACTGGTTGGCGTTTAATGGCATCACAACCCTTGTGTGTTATTTAATGTCAAATTAATTATGTGTTATGTGTATATATATATATGTGTTTGCGCGTATTTATGTATATATATATATATATATATATATATATATAGGAGTCTGTTTGCTCATGTATATATATACTAGAAAACCTGTGACCCGCTGGGTCACCCATTGAGCTCGGGTTATATTGTTATAAAATCACAATAATGTAAAATAAAATCAGGGAATTTTCCAATTTTAATGAATATTTCAGTGTTGATTTATCAATAAATGAATTTTATAATGCGTCAGTTATTTTATTTCAAAACTTTCTGACTTAATTAGGTATTTCCGCTATGGTAAATTAATATTTAGAATTCATTTATAATATGAAACGCCTAATTTTAAGTTTCAAATTTCCTATTTTTAGATTCTAAAAACAAATATCTATTTAATAACTACTTTAGTTTATAATTGTTATCTAATAATTTTTTTAGAAACAATATATTGAAAATTTAGGACCCCTTCCTTTTGAACAGAACAAATATTGATGTATATGTTTTCTTTTATAAGATAATAGTAGGATGGCCCATAATTCGTCTGCTCGGGACAGATCTTTTGTTTTAAAAACGAATTAAAATTAATTAAATCAATTATTTAAGGTCAAACTTTTGTCTAAAACGATAAGTAGTAACATAATGACCATCATTAAAAAAAGAAAAATATCATTACATATACATTTTTTTTAATATTTAAAACGATTTTTCGGTCAATTTCTATCGCTTTCGGTCTGAGACGCTGGTTTAAAATGGCTTTTTTTTACAAATTTAATATAACATTCGCGATTGCAAACAAATTACCAAAAATCAGGGAATTATCCGATTTTAATGAAATTTTCAGTATTGATTTATCAATTAATGAATTTTATAACGCATTAGTTATTCTATTTCAAAACTTTAATTTAGTATTTTTGCTATGAATAATTAATATATGAAATTCATTTAAAATATGAAAACCCTGATGTTAAGTTTAAAATGTTATATTTCTAGTTTCTAGAAAAAAATATCTATCTAATGCAAACCTTATTTTAGATACAAAAAGTAATAAGTTTTGAAGAAAAACTCTATTGAAAATTTAGCCCCCTTTTTAAGCAGAAAAATATCGATGTATATTTTTTCTTTTATAAGATAATTAAATAATTATCGAAATGAGTAAAAAAAAATCTCCAAAAAATTAATTATATATTGTTTTTTTATATTTTATTTTTCGATTTTTGGTACTTATTTTCTCATAGAAAAGCAACCGTAAATTTTTTTTTTTTTTGTTGTTTCTATTCATAAATTTGGTCTTTTATCTCTTTATTTATACTGTAATTAGTGCCGAAAATGACCAACTCGCAAAAGATGCCCTGCCCCCAACATAAGGGAGGTCAAAATTAAGTGACCTGAAAAAAATGAGAAAGTTTTGAAATAAAATAAATAATTCATTATAAAGATCCTTTATTGATAAATAAACACTGAAAATTTCATTAAAATCCGATAATTCCCTGATTTTTGGTAAATTATTTCTCTGTAGGGGCTAAAGTAATTTTGTCAAAAAAGCATTCGATAAATTTATGTAGATAATAAAAAGATATATATATATATATATATTATATATAGAGAGAGAGAGAGAGAGAGAGAGAGAGAGAGAGAGGGTAAAACAGTCAACAGTCAGCCGCAGCTATTGAAGTAATTTTTTTCAAGCACAGTAATGTTTTTCTCTCCTCATTTTATACTCTATTCTACATGTATTGAGAGAGGTAGAGAGAAATAAACTATACTTATGACAGAGATTGGTCGGTCTTTGACTTAATTGTAAATTACGTTAATTAGAAGCAAATGAACTGGGATTTTTTCAAACAATGGTTAGATTTATAATAAGATAATATTTTGAGATAGTTTTTATATCATTAGAATGCATAGAAAAAAAGCCTTTAGGTGGCAAAGCTGGATTTTCTCAGCTTTAGTATAATAATAATAATAATATATATATATATATATATATATATATATATATATATATATCTGTTTATTATATATATATATATATATATATATATATATATATATATATATATATATATATATGAGGAAAATGGGATTGGAATGAATCCGCTGCGTTTTGTTTTTTCATTCCTTATTTTACCTCATATATATATATATATATATATATATATATATATATATATATATAGGCTGGTCATATTTTGCGAATGCATGATAACAGAATACCAAAGATTCTCATGTACAGTCAGCTTGACAGTAGAACGTGGGTCGACCATTGCTCAGGTTTAAGGACAAGTTGAAAAGTAACCTCTCAGCTGTAAATATAGATATATATATATATATATATATATATATATATATATATATATATATATATATATGCTCATGTATATATATATATATATATATATATATATATATATATGATAATATATATGAGTATATAGATATGGATATAAATGAATTTAATCGATCACTTACACATGTGTTTCGGTCAGTTTATGTGTGTGAAAATATTTCGCACACATACAAGAATCGATCTTCATCAGAGTGAATATTTATTTTTATGAAAAAATTCGTTGGGAAAAAAAATATTTTCACACACATAAACTGACCGAAACACATGTGTAAGTGATCGATTAAATTCATTTTATCCATTTACTTTTCTTTTCTTTACTCATTTTTCCTCATATTGTCGGATTCAATTCCTTTTCCTTTTTTTATATATATATATATATATATATATATATATATACATTATTTGTATAACATGTTAATAAATTGTTAGAAAATGTTTATATACACATAAAGTGAATAACCAATCAACAAACATAATTGCATCCACACCTTTTCCAAGGGTATTATGTGATATGCAAAACACATCTAAGTATTGTCCGGGATTTGAACTCGGTTCGCCGTGTCTACTTCCTTCGTCAATAACCATTAGATTACAAATGCAATATATAACAGCTATCATCTTACACTAAAAGTCATGTTTCCCCGTCAGATCACACAATTGAACTGTGATCAACCAAACCAATACTTAGATGTGTTTGGTTTTTCACAAGTGAAACGAACAGTGAAGAATGTTTGTGTGAAATATGTCAAATTAAGAAGAAAAACATTTTAAGTAGACTTTGCAAACGTGGCAAAAGGTCTATGGGGATATTTTTTCTACATTCTTTTTAGCTGTACGCAATGTCATAAGTTGCACCTCTACGCTTCCATACATGAACAAAAACAAAACATGCACGAGGTGTGATCAAATGGTATTCTCACTAACGCTTTAAATTATTTGAATTGGTTTATTTAATGGCATAAAAAACACCCTTACATATATTTACCAACTCCTCCGCACGAGCAGGGTGTGACACAGGGTCAATTTCTTAAGCGGAGTTTAACAGGTTTAAATTCAGAGTATTCCTTCTCCTAGACTGGTTGCCTAACCAAGGTTAGAGCTCAGTCTGCCCTACTATTTACCCATAGCTGGAGAGAGAGTAGAATTCATACCTTTCCCAAGGGTATTAGCGCAAAGTGAAATGCAATTACTACGTCCAGGATTTGAACTCGGGGTGACGAGTCCATTTCGTATAACTTTAATCATTACACCACGCGCTTCTTAAGAAAACCCTTATAGGTTATTTAATATCGAAATTTTAACCTATTTGTCTGAATTTTTATATGAGGTTTGATCAGCAATCGGCAACCTTGTACTACATGGGGGCCAGGGGTGACATCCGCGAGAGAATGGCGGGATACATCTATCACCGTCATCATCATGTCGCGCTATTAGCACGGATATCCATGAAAATCTCTCTCTCCAACCGTCCCTTTCATTCATTTTTCTCGGAAGGTCCTCTACGCAGCATCCAGTATCCGTACAGTGCTGGTCAATGTATGTCTTTGCTGACCGGCCCACGCTGGCGTGCGCATGTGCTAGCTTCCACAAAAGGACGTCACTTATGAGTTCATCCTTGCTTCTCCAGCAGTGTCCTGCGTGTCTTGTCCATTTTACTTGGATGGTTTGGGTGATATGGGACAGGCGACCGTACAGCGTAGTCCTCGTAAAAAAGTAAAGTCGTCGGGGTGGCCTAAAGTCGGTATCAACCAGCGAGCGAGAGAGTCTATCCCCGTTTTACGAGGTTAGTACTGGCAATGAAGGAGCACTCCACAGTCCACAGAACTCTAGAAGTGTAGCCGCACCATCAGGTGCAGTTTAGTGTCATGCCCATGATAGATTTTCAGTTGTGCTAAAAATGCGCTACGTTTAATGATTATCTAAACATTAAAGACAAACCTAGATTTCTAGGGGTTTAACGCATATAGAAATGTTGGTAAAAAAGGACTATTTGCTCGTAAATTCCTACCATAAAATAAACTGAACCCTCATTTTATGTCCGTGTTTTTGCAATAAATGTTTTATTTTTCTTGCACCCGTTATTTTACAATATTAAATATATTTTCTTTATTTAATTTAATATTCAGTAATATTTCAGTAATTTACAATTTAGGCATAAATTGGATCCTCCTTTTATGACCGTAATTTGTTTTTTCGTCGACGATGATTAAAATCTGACGTTTTTATTTTAGAATACCAAAGCCAAAAAGAAAAGAAATAACAACAACAAAAGGTAATATTCAACTTTTTACTCGTAAATTCCTGCCATAAAATTAGGCTTGGGCATTTTATGGTAGGAATTTACGAGTAAAAAGCTGAAGTGTAAAAACGAACCTCCACTTTAAAACTAAACATTCTCATAAAATAAAAACTTTAGAATATAAACATTAAAGTGAATATTAAAATGAATAAAGAAAATATATTTAATATTGTAAAATAGCGGGTGCAAAAAAAATAAAACATTTATTGCAAAAACACGGACATAAAATGAGGGTTCAGTTTATTTTATGGTAGGAATTTACGAGCAAATGGTCCTTTTTTACCGAAATGTTTTCCTTGCGGATCAAAATTCGTGATCGCAATATCTCCCACTGAAGCAGAATGCGATGTAAAATATTCAAAATCTTGTAGGTCTTTTTGATGACTTGGTTTGGTTCATTTTGTTGTATACTTGGGTTTTTTTGTGGGGTGTTGTATACTTCAGATGTTGTTTAAGCCGACCCCATTTCAATTGTTGTTGCATCAACATGGGAACAGAGAAAGAGTAGGGACGGACAGTACAACTAACCAAATGGTAGTTGGCTTAACGAAATCTACTCCAGAACTACTAGACTCGATTGACTAACAAACTTCGAACCTCGACTCCCAAAATCAGCCTGGTTAAACCATATTCCCCTCACTTTACTTGGTTCCGCCTTCTTCGCTTCCGAACTAAATGCTTACTTCTTCTTCAGTCAGACCCTCCATCTTCTCAATGGTTGTCAACGACCCTTCCGAAACTACTAAAAACAGTATCCTTAAATCTCCAACCTGATCAAAGGCATGGTCAGACACACAGTCTCTGTGCATATCTCTTTTAGGGTCTCATATTTATTTATTTGTTTGTTGACCCTCTGAAGATTTCCAGTTGATTTTTCTTTTGTTTTACGGCATATCAATTCCTTATATTTTATTTAATGCCGAAATTTGATTAATTTCTAATTTTTTGTATTCATGATATTTTCCATGTTCCATCATTATCATCATCATAGTACGCTGACAGCACGGGTTCCTATGACCCCCACTCGCGCGATTCGTGTTTATCAGCTATCGCCCCTGGCAAATCCTCATCGTGACATTCAGTATCCACACAGGCTGACCAATATAAATCTTTGCTGTCTGACCACTCTAGTGTGTCAATAGAACGTCACTTACGCGTTCGTCCTTAGTTGTTCAGCATGTCCTGTTTGTTTTGCTCATAAGGTTTTGAGATAGGAGGCAAATGGCTGTTCAGACGATTTTTGTGGGGCGCTTCTTCCAGAATAACACGCAGAATCCTTGTGTAGTTCCCACCTAGCTTTTTCTCCAATCGTTTCGTTAATGTTCAAGGGGTGCAACCATGCGGCTACAGCTTGAAAGAATTTTTGGTTTATCTTATCAGAGAGATCAGATTTCAATATGATCGATAATCTTTCAATAGCAGTCTGTCTTTCCTATGCGTATATTGACATTGCTTTCTGTAGATGAGATATTCCTACTTAGGTATGTGAACAGTTCAACTAATTTCCAAGTCTTTCCCTCGTGTGTTAAGATATTTTCATAATATTTAAGATACATGAACTCCATTTTATCTGAATTCCCAAAGAGACATCTTGCTGCCTTCTTTGGGCTATGCAGCAGTGATTCGGCTTGTGAAGGTGCATTAGTGAAAAGCGCTAGATAATCTGCGTTGTCTACAACTGTAATAATGTCTGCGGGATATCGCCTGCTTTTTGTCTTTTTCAGCGTGAAGCTTTTTACATTCATTAGTTTGTATATTACGTAGCCTAGGCATGTCCCATAGCATTTTTAGCGTGAAGCCTTTTTCTTTCATTAGATATAATGACGGGCGTAGTACGTAACTTAGCCATGTCCCATAGTTTGTTTTTTTAATGGCAAACAAATAATTAAAGATAAATAGAAGTGTAAACTGCTATATAATGTCAACTATTACTAAATAATACAAATAAGTTTTATAAATAATTTGCAACTTATTCTATTTAACAATAATCGTTTGTTTCCAATTTCAAGTATTCCTATCTAGTAACAATAATTTCCAAACAGATCTGTAGCGAGATGGTGAAGGTCCTGAGTTTTGCGAGGACTACTATTAGAAAAGGAGGAAGAAGAAATAAGAAGGTGTAAAGGTTTGTTTTTTTTTAAATTATGAACATAAAACGGTTTGTCGTGAATTTGACCGGGGCGTGACCCCCCGAATGGAGAATTGAAAGCCAACCGGTAATTTCGGGTGTTGACCGGAACCGGAAGTCACGTGGAACGACGAAGAAAAATACCGGCCTCATTTTGCTTTCCCAGGCCTAGGGTACGGACGGTCCTCTGGTCCCTAGTGTCGGATTACAGTAATTTAACAGTGTCCTCTCTCTCTTTCTCTCTGCCTTTCCTCCTCTCCGACACAACCCACGAGACGAGCCCGGAAATAAAAGCTAAGCAGCTTGTGACGATATATTTCTCGCGTTGTACGTTTTTATCGACAAGATGACCGCCACGTGCCGAACACCTTTTTAGTGTCGTGAATTTGGAGGCACGTTGACAAGACCCGTATACAACATATATCGCTTTTGGTACTGTGACCATATATCGCTATTAGAACGTTACAGATCTACTTGACTCATAGATAGGATCTAGGAACCGAACAGTTATTGCACATTGTTTTAGTGAATCTGGCAGTAATGGCAACGAAAAAATACTCTACAGACCCCACCTGTGTTCAAATCCTGGATGAGGCTGTTTGCATTTCAAATAGCACTAATGGCCTGGGGAAAGGTATGAAACCAACTATCCTCCTTCAACTTATGGGTACATACTAGAATATACTGGGCTCTTCAACAATGGTTAAGCAACCAAACTACAATGTGTCCACAAAGTCTTGAAACAGTTTTAAAATTGAACATTTAATAACTCGTATTGTACAAATGATAATAATTTTTCGTAAAAAACATAAAACTTTAACTCTTAGAGTTTTAATATTAATGTATCTTTTTATTTTTATTATTTCTCTTCAACATGTCTGCCATCTTTGTTCATACATTTTCAAACTGTTGTGGGACTTTATGGACACCCTGTATTATTTAAACCTGTTAAACCCCGCTTAATAAATTGATCTTGTGTCACACTCTATTCGTATAGAGTAGAACTGAAACCTCGCCACTGAATGTAGATGAGTGTCATAACCTGGACACATAATTCATATGAGACTGGGAATGAGAAGCGCTTTCAATTATTTAATAAATCGATAAAGATAATTGTAAAATCAATGATTTTCATTTAATTTAATTGCAGCATGCTTTGATCTGTAAAATTATATTTTTAGCAGCATTTAACCTCTTTCCGTTTTTAAAATGAATTTTCTTGAAAAGAAAACATCTTTAAGTACACGAAAGCGTATGCATTTTTAATATATAGTTTACCTTAACAGTTAAGTTTAATTCATTCCTCTCGTAACTCAATTTCCTCGTATATCAAACCAATTTTTCATGCATTGAAAAACTGAAATGTCATTAATACGTTCTAGCCCCACGAAAAACACCCTTTTTTTTTTTTTATGTCTTTTTCTAAATAAGAAAAAAGCATTATATTGTATATAATAATAACATAAAATAGAATGTAATGAATTATGTGTTGTAATATGTTTAAATGTTTATTTTTTATAAATATTTTTCTTTGGTGTATTGATAAATTTGGAAACTTAAGTGTTTTAATGAACTTATTAACATAAGCATATATGACGCTGTGTTGTACCTTAAATTGTAGCCCTGAACACAAAGCAAAAAATGTGACTTGCTTTGAAACGCATCTAAATTGAAATTAACTTTGCATCTTATGGAGGCATTTTGGTGTAACGGTTATCGTCGTAAGAAATAGACACTATGAACCAAGTTCAAATCCTGGACGAAGTTGCTTGCATTTCCATAGCACTAATGCTATTGGAAAAGTATGTATCCAACTATTCTGCTTCCAGCTAGAGCTGGTAACCAGTTTCCGAGAATGAAATTTAATTCAACCAGTTAGATTTTGTGTCATATCCTGATCGCATGGAGGGGTTGGTAAATACATAGTTTACGTTTTACAATATAATTGGCAACAATGCTGAAATGACATTACTCCATACTTAATGAAATATTTATTGCTTTTTTGGTTTGTTTTGTTTTACGGCATATCAACCTCAGTGGGTCATTTAATGCCGATAAAGTTTTGAAATAAATCAATTCTTAATGGATAATACAATTTTTTTATATAAATACATTTTTCTATTTAACCCATAGATGGGACCCTAATAGGTACTACCACTCCGGGTCAGAGAGTACCAGGGAGCAATGGTGATGAATGGGGTGCTCCACATTCCCCAAACCTCCAAAACTGGAACCTCACTATCAGATAGAGTTTAACGTCATTCCCAGGACATGTAGACCCGCAGCCACCGCCTTCTAGCACCCATATGATAAAAAGGGATTGGGGCTTGCCATAAGGGCAATAGGGTTGGGATATTTATTGCTTTATCATTTGAAATGCAAAAATAGGTTTACGTATAGTATATACAAGGTGTGTCTGAAAAGTACTGAGACTGTTGTCACAAACAATACATTTAAAATTCAATCAAAAAACTAGATGTGTTCTCCTTCAAAGTAATCCCCTCTTGAATCTAATGCACTTTCTCATCATTCTCTGTCACGCTTTTCTGCCCTGCTGGAAGGATTTTTCTGATATGTCTCTCAGCTCCGTCGTTACAGACCTCTTGATGGGCTTAACGCATTCAAAACGGGTCCCCTTGGTGAGCCCTTTCAGCTTGGGAAAAAGAAAAAAGTCACGATTTACCATGCCACGATTTACCCTGCCACAACTATTGTCCCTTCCCGCGCACTTCCCAAGTTGAAGCTCAAGGGTCTCATTACTTTTTAGACGCCTCGTAATACTGTGTGACGTCATATTTTCTTGTGTACATTTCCTCGAATTCCTTAACAGACACAAATTCTAAACAAGTACCTTCAGTAGTTCGCAGTATCTCTACACGACGTTTTAGAATTGCTTCGCCCCAACGGATTTCATCAGTCTTTTCACGTGTTATGTCGATGAATAGGAAACTTCGTTTCGGTCCACGTTTCCTGTGTATTTATCAAATGTCTACTGAAAAAGTAGAATACGCCGAGAGGAAATACTTTTGAATCGTGGTTGGCGACAGGATCGTGATGGCTGAGCTGCCTGTGACCCGGGTACTAAGTTGTCCAATGACTTACAGAAATCCATCTTCGGCCCTTACTTGGGCTAGATGGGTGGTCGGTGAGGCTTGGTCCGATCAATCAGCTGGTCATGTCAAACCCTAGCAATTATGATTGTCCATACCATATTCTTCAAATTGAGATGTGTGTTTGTAAGTGCTTGGCTGAGAGTCAGCCATTTGTATTTATTAATACA
>CM042142.1:33804090-33857981 GCA_023376005.1 Doryteuthis pealeii
AAAAAGAAACAACTAGATTGCAGCTCAATTTTTAAAAATGCGAGCTTATTTCTGGTCAGTAACAAGGTGCTGTCAAATAGGACACCGATTTCAACCACACACACATTATTTATATATATATATATATATATATATATATATATATATATATATAAGAAAAAACAACAGAAAGCATGAACAAAAAATAAAAATTCAAATGTTTGAATAATTCTTTGAATATTAATTACTTTTTTTCTTTTTCAAAAATTATAGATAATAAAAAAAAATCATAACGTCATTGGTATCTTCCCATCAAAGAAGAAAACTATTCTAAATAATAGCGGGTTTTTTCTTGTCATCCATAGTTGATGTAATTTCATTTTCATGCATCTTACAAGCATGAGATTGTACTAATCGCTATTTTTTATATTAAAGTTAGTGTAAGCCAAGAATAAAACAATGAAGGTCCCCAGTAGGCTAAATAGCATCGTGGGCGTCTTTAGGGCCCACCAAAAAGTTGCCTGGAATCCTGGCAACCATTTATTGGAAAGAGTAACAACGTCAATTCAGTTAAAATATTTACAGAGTGAGAAATTTCATTCACTGATCAAAAGATTTTTTTTTTTCAAAATTCGCCAAACTTAGCAACTTAAAGCACCAACAAATTCATAAAAATCAGTCCACACATTCTTGACTGGAAAGAATAGTATACTAAGTTATACACAAGTAAATAACTAATTATATATATATGACAAAAAATAAAATTGCAAAACCCTGTAGGATGATGATTTTCACCAGGTGCATAGAGTGATGTTGGTTTGATTTCTTTGTTTAATGGTATATCAACCTTCGTGGGTTAGTTAATGCCAAACCCATTGTTCTAGAAGAACGATAAAAGTACTATTCCCAATGGCATGTTTTGTTTTACGGCTTATCAACTTCGGTGGGTCATTTAATGCCGACAAGGGTTTGAAATAAATTCATTCTTAATGGATACTCAATTTTTTTTTATGAACATATTTTAGTATTTAATTCATAGATGGGACTAACAAGTACTACCACTCCATTCCCAATTATATTAGTACCAAAATGAACGTAATAGTACGACCAGATTTCGAACCTGTTTACTACGAGGTCGCAGTTTAGCACGTTAGCCACTACGCCATTTATGTTGATACAATCCTTATTTTGAAACGTACGTATTAATCCATACGTTATATGAATTTCTTCTTTTTAGTAAAAACCAAATTCATATTCACCGTGTTGCAATTTTATTTTCCATCAGTTTACTTATATGTGCGTGTGTGTGTGTGTGTGTTGTATATACATATCTGTCCTTATTGTTTGTATTTGAAATGGGGCGTTAGAGGGTAAGATGTTAGTTTATGCCTTACAAAGTGTGGGGGAATTGGTGGACTGTAAAGTGAATGAAGTCTGTTGGAGGGCGGGCAGGGGTTAATTGGGTGGGGGTTCTTTTTTTTGTTGCTCGGCTTTAGCTCTGGACATTTCCAAAGAGATAATTTCCCGGCGAGTCGTCAGCCTTCTCATCCATTAGGTACTGGTACCACATGCTCTTGAAATGCGTCCGGTCAATTTTGTCACCATTTCTCTAAAAAGAAAAAAGATGGGAAATAAAATATTAGAATAAGAGAACGGATTGTGTGTGGCTTTTAATGAGGAAAAAATGTTTTTCTCGTTTTTCAATGAGCCAAGATGAAAAGAATAGAAAGAATTGCCATACAAAATAGAAAGAAATCAACATACATAAAACGACATTTGTGAGTATAAAAAAGAAAGAGAAGCAGAAAGTAGAATGTAATTCATGTCGATATGTTTGTAGATGTAATTATAAATTCTCAGTTTTAAAAAATAAATTAAAATTTCAAGTAAATTAGCTTTAGTTTCCAAATAAGGGGCATGGATGCACAGAAGACATTGCTTAACCTAATTATACGATTTAATGGCATATACATGATGAAAATGTTTTCAAAAATATAACAGACACAGGAAATATTTTATATGTCAATACTTAAGTATTTCGGTTTATGATAAACCATCATCGGGACAATGCAAAAGAAATGATGGTTTATCATAAACCGAAATACTTAAGTATAGACATATACATTTTTCCTTTGATCATAACATCCTGTGTCTTATATTTTTTTAAATATTTTCTTCACATATTGTCGGATTAATTTCTTAATCGTGTTATGTATGTATATATATATATATATATATATATATATAGCCACCGCTTTCTAGCACCCATTTGATAAGGAGTGGGGGTTGCCATAAGGCAATAGGGTTGGGCAATCAAATAGGTGCTAGGGCTTGACGTGGCCAGCCGATTGAATGGGGCCTATCCGACCGTCCATCTAGCCCATGAAAAGCCTAAAGTGGAATATTGCAAGTCATGGAATGCTCAGCTACCTGGGTTCTATCTTTAAGCATCACGGGTCGCCACCCACGGCCAACAGGTAACCCCATTGGGGGAGTCTTACCCCTCTGCATTCTAACGCCCCAGACGACAGGACGGGTCTTATAGTTTCTCTACACGCCTAATTTTTAGATATGGTTATCGGAAAGCTTCCACATCCCAAAATTGGCTATTGCCAACCTATGCTATCTCGAAGGATCAATGAGCTTGTTAAAGCATCATAGAAGCAGAAAGAGAAAATAAAATGAGTGTCCACAATGAAAAATAAAACGAAAAATAAAATGAGTGTCCACAATGTGGAAAAATGAGAAACATCAGATACCCTGAATACTTTCTCGGTCCTTATTTAAAAAAACACCTGAACTATCACTAAGAAAGCAAGAATGATACGCTAAAGATTCAATTTCATCAGGTCACGCTGACATCACCGATTCCCATGACTGTCTCACTCTCACCACCCCTTCCTAGTCGGTCATCGTTCCTGACACGTCTTCCAGACGGCATTCGGAATATACACAGAGCTAATTGGTGTATATTTTTGCTGGTGTTTCCACATTATATATATATATATATATATATATATATATATATATATATATACACACTCTCTTACTTCTTCAGCAGTGTCCAGCATACACACACCTTACGTCTAACGTCAATGGTTTGTGGGAAAGAAGGCAAGAGGCCATACAGCTGCTCTTTTGTGGTGTGCTGCTTCAATGATTTGTTCAAGATGGTACGTGGAATACTTGTCTAATTTCCATCTCAATTTTCTCTATGCGTTTTGTTAGATTCCAATTGGTGCCGCCATACAGTAGCACTGACACTGCTACAGCTTGGAAAAGTTTTGTTTTATCTTATCAGAAAGACCAGATTTCCATATGATTGATAATTTGTTTATAGCAGTCCATGCCTTTCATACGAGTATATCAACATCGTTTTCAGTAGATAAGATATTACTACCTAGGTATGTGAACTAGTCTTCTAATTTCTCGGGCTAACCATACATTGTGGAGAGTATATAAAGTAATCATGACCATATATTTGGTTGGATCGAGAACTTATGCACAATCTTGATCTATTGCTTATGAGTTCACATTAGGAAAACAATGCAGGAGGCGCGTGGTTAATGGTTAGTGTCTTAGGAAATGGACTCGTCGATCCGAGTTCAATTCCAGGACGAAGCTATTTGCATATCACATGGCGCTAATACCCTTGGGAAAGGTATGCATCAAATTCTCCCTCCAGCTATGGGTAAGAATAGGAGAGCATGATGTAGTCTGTGGGCATCCGTTTTGCATACCGCCCCGGCTTCCGCACAGTACAGGAGGGTTGAGAGAACTCTGACACGGTATATTACAGATTTAGTTCTCAAGGAATTTAATAATACAGTGGTAATAGGACAGACTTGGCCTTTAACCATGGCTAGGTAACCAGTCTAGGAGAAGGAAAACTGAATTCAAACCTATTAAACTCCGCTTAAGAAATTGACCTCGTGTCGCATCCTGCTCGTGCAGAGGGGTTGGTGAATATGTATAGGAAAATAATGTAAATTGTTTTACGATACAAATACATTGAAAATTAGAAAATTTGATGGCTGATAGAAATTAATTGATTTATTAAATGCAGTTATGCAAAACTTTGTTAAGACGCTTGACTGGATGAATTTTCATTTTTAAAAAGGAGGTGAATTAAAAGCAAATTTGCTATGGAAATTGTTTTAGATTAAATAGAAAGGAAGATCCGGTTTTTGTTTTGTATTTTGTTTTGTTTTTATCTTTTGTCTAAATTTGAAAAGAAGAATCCCTTGGAATATTTCTATTGTCAAACTTTTAACAATCTACTAAAATTAACTAATTAACGTAATTAATAAACTTTGTATGTAATCTTTCCCCAATTCTTTCTACTGACATGATATTAATTTAACATTGATTAAACTGTTCTTCACGAAGTAATGAGTTTTTCTCAATGAATATCAATTTTCGTCAAGTTCCTGATTATTGTTTATTTCGCCCTGTCGGCTGGGGTGTTAGAATGCATCGACTGCACCTCAGCAAAGGGGTAAGACTCCCCCAAATGGGGCCACCTGTTGGCCGTGTGGGGCGACTTGTGATGCCTAAGGACGGTGTCTTGGTGGTTGAGCAGTCCATGACCTGCAATACTCCACGTTGGCCCTTTTTTGGCTTGACGGACGGTCGGAGAAACCCCGATCAATCTGCTGATTACGCCTAGCCCTAGCACCTATATGATTTTCCCAACCCTATTGCCCTTATGGCAACCCCCAACCCGTTTTATCATATGGGTGCTAGAAGGCGGTGGCTGAGGGTCTACATGTCTTGGGAATGACGTTAAACTATCTGATGGTGAGGTTCCAGTTTTGGAGGTTTGGGGAATGTGCAGCACCCTTTATCACCATTGCTCTCTGGTACACTCTGACCTGGAGTGGTCGTACCTGTTAGGGTATCATCTATGGGTTAAATAGAAAAATGTATTTATAAAGAAATTGAGTATCCATTAAGAATGACTTTATTACAAAACTTTATCGGCATTAAATGACCCACTGAGGTTGACATGCCATAAAACAAACCAAACCATCCTTGTTTATTCTTAGCACTTCTATCACTTTTTTTTTCGCTATTTTCTTGATAATAATTGCTTTTATGTGAGGAGTTTACAATCCCCATGCTCGAATTAGTTTTGAATTCAGTGATACCCTTTCCTAGACCGGCTGCTCAGCGAAGAATAAATAACTTTTCTTCATTACCCACAGCTGAAAGAAGGGAAGAGATGGATTCGTGCCTTTTTAAGGGCATCAGCGGAAGTGAAACGCAAATAGTCTCGTCCAGGATTTGAACTAAATTTATACAGTCTATTCCTTACGATGATAACAGTTATGCATCGTTGACTGACAATCGTTATTGCCACAATAAAAAAAAGAAATGTTACAATAACATCAAATAAAATGATTTATTTGTTCTCTTCTGCATGGGTATGGAAATAAACATAGGTTTGGTTTCTTTGTTTAATAGCATATCAGTCTTCGTGGGTTATTTAATGCCAATACCATCCTTATAGAACAGGGGTCATCAAACTACGGTCCACGAAGGTATTTTATCAGGCCCGCCGACGGTACTTTTTAAATGAAAGAAAGACAGAAGCGGTTTTCTTGACTATTGGAACTCAAGAAACGAAAACTTTGGTAATTGAGTAGATGCAAATTGAATTTAATTAAGTGTTTCGGGAGTTATATTTTGTGATGTAGATTTGATTTTATTATGATCAGGTAGTTTTTCGTAGCTGGAGAACATGAAAGGGATCATAAACTGAAGAGGAAAGAAACAAAAATAAAGGAGAGTGAGAGTTTGAAAAAAAACAAAAAACAACTAGCTAAATAGAATTACCGAGAAGAAAAACATAAGGAACAAGAAATGTTAAGGTGAATCAAATTGAAACTAGAAACATCAAGACTAAAACGGCATAAGAAGAATTGTGCGGAAAAGAAAACATGAAGCATTGAATTAAGAAAGAAAAAAAGGGGTGGGTGAGGAGAGATACCAACCAAGTTGTCACTGATGAGACGCGGATTAGAGGGGGAAAGAAAATGTAAAACCAAGAGGAAAAGATGTAATTTTTTTCTAAGTACTACCAAAATTGTTAGATATTTTTTGTCAAAATCTAGAAATCGAAAAAAAAAATAATAAATAAACATAAAATAAATAAAGAGAATTTATTCGATAATGGAGATACGGGTGTTGAAATGATTGTCGTCGAAATAAATAAACTATCATCATCATGCCGCGCAATCAGCACGGATATCCATGACAATTTCTCGCCAACCTTCTCTATCATTCATTGTCCCAGGGAGGTCCTCTACGCAGCATCCAGTATCCTTGCAGACTTGGTCAATGTAGGTCCTTGCTGGGCGGCCCACATTATTAGCATGTGTTGGCTTCCACAGGAGAACGTCACTTATGAGTTCGTCCTTGCTTCTCTAGCAGTGTCCAGCATTCCTTGTCCGTCTCACTCTGATGGTTTGTGTGATGGGGGCAGGTGGCTATACAGCTGCTTCCTTGTGGGTGCTGTATGCTGCGTGTGGTCTTGAATAAGTATTGAACAAATAAACTACGAACAAAGTTCAAATTCCAGACAAGCCAGCTTACGTTTCACTTTACTATCATGTAGCCATGTCAGTACTACTCTATGACAGCACTACTTAGACTAGCAATGATTGGACGAAAAGAATTCTACGAGCTGTTTTGTATAAATTTTGGAAGCAGCACCCTACTAAACAGCAGCTATACGGCCACTTACTTCGTTTCACACAAACCATGCAGAAAGATGAACAAGATATGCTGACAGAACTCAGAAGTGACGTTCTAAGAACTCCTACACGTGGACGCGTCAATGTTGGCCAAAAAACTTATAACAACCAGCTCTGTGCGATGCTGTGTTGGGACCTACGACCGAGACAGAACCAAGAGAATCCGACACGATGATGATTTGTTTTACGACACATCAACCTCAATGGGTCATTTAATGCCAGCTAAGTTTTGCAATAAATTCATTCTTAATGGATACACAATTTCTTTTATAAACACCTTTTTCTATTTAACGCATTCTAGAAGGAAAAGAAATAGAGGGGGGAAAATAAATATTTAAATCAACAGGTCTTTGTTGAGGGGGACGAAAAGAAGCGAGTCAAACGCCTTCTCGCAAGCAAAAACACCGACTTCGTCGTCGGCGATACAATCCTTAGCAGCTAATGTCGCAACACTCATTTCTGCAGTCACCCCACTTCTACTTATACACCGTTACCCCCTATCATCCGGGCGTCTCTGTGGCATCTCGACTCCGGTGCCTGTGCCAATGTGTCGCCCTTTCGCATTCTGAAGGACGTGGGTTTGATTCTAGATCGGTCCTACACGCTAGGCAAAGCCTAGCCCGCTTCCTTCGAGAATATGACAAGCCTTCACGCCCGCCACTCACATAGATGGAACCCTAACTCGGGTCAGAGTGGACCTAGAACTAATTTACAGGCAAAAATAGATTACAAAAAATGACCATTTTTCGCAATCCACCACCAAAATTTGGAGAGTTATGTTGATTTTTAGAATCGACATAACTCCGCCAATTTTCGGAATTGGTAGCTCAAATTTTGAGGATTGTCTAACTTTAGGATTGTCCACATCTAGACAAAATTTCAGAAAAATTGAAGTGCAAAATTTTAATTTTTTTTCAAAATGTTGTACCTTTGGTTCTGAGCTATCTTTTTGGTACAAATAATATTCAATATGTGAAATAATAGAATTATTTTTATCATAGATGCATATTTTTCTTTAGCGTCATAAATTTGGTAACTTAAAAGATTTTAGTGAAATTTTTAGCACAAGTGTATCTGAAGTTCGCTCCTACCTCAAATTTTAGCTCTCAAAGAAAAAGAAAAAGAAAAAGAAATAGATCGTGCAACCGCTCGTAACTCGGAACGCTTCTAAGGTAGAACGCGGAAATGGAAAGAGGTTAAATTATGCTAAAAAATACCCTTTTACAGATAAAAACATGCTGCAATTAAATGAAAATCAATGATTTAACAATTATCTTTAACTATATAATAAATAATCGAAAGTACGACTCATTTACAGGTACTCCCATTCTTATAAGAACATATAGTGGTGAGGCTCCAGTTCTGGAAATCTGGAGAGGGTGGAGTATATGTTTACAAACCCATCTACACGAGTAGGATATTACAAAGTCAATTTCTTAAGCCGATTTTGCAGCTTTTAATTCAGAGTTTCCTACTCCTAGACAGGTTGCCTAACCAAGGTTAACGAGCCCAGTCTGCCCTATTACCACTGTATTATTAAATTCCTTGAGAACTGAATGTGCAATATACCGTGTCATAGTTCGCTCAACCCTCCTGTACAGTGCGGAAGCCGGGGCGATATACAAACGGATGCCCACAGACTACATGTCAACTACATGCGTCACTTGCGCAGTATATTAAATGTCAAATGGTGGCAGCATGTTTCAAACAGGACTCCTTGGCATACACGACATACTTGTCCAACGCAACCCGAGATGGGCTGGCCACTTACACAGACTTGGGGATGACAGTAAAGAAATTGCTTTTGCTATCAACTGAGAGAGGGATAACGTGGAATCGGTAGACCAAAGCCCAGGTACAAAGACAACATCAAGAGAAACCTGAAGGACTTTAACATCTCCATAAACAGTTGGCAAGACGTAACAAGATACCGAATAAATTGAAGGAAAAGGATTCGCGTGGTGTCATCATCGGATACGATGGACAGCAAGTAATAATAATAATTAAATTCGATTGTAAACAGTCTGGGAAGTGTCGAGATCACAAAAGTTGGACAACGAATGACAGTAGCAATAGCCGGTAAAATAATTTTGCGAACTACTGCAATAATAAAATCTATAACAAAGTCCTCGTGACTGTCCTGACATATTTTTTCTATCAGAAATATTTTCTAGCTAGATACGTATGTTTACCACCGTACAGCTACGAATAGAAAATTGCTTTTTAATTTTCTTTTTTACTCTCTCTCCTTTCTCTCCATCTCCTCTTTTTTTATAAAAGCAAATACATGTACGATATTGATTCGGGGTTGAGCTTGATTGAAAACACTCTACAATCAAGTTATGCTGCTGCAGAGACCCGATTCTTTGGCACCGGTCTTTACAGACTTTTTCATCAACACGCATATACAACAAAACAATTCCAAAACTATCTTACCTGACAAATATTTGTGAAGTTATTTGCCGGGTCGTCATCAGTGTAGGCAAAAGATTTCATGAATGTAACATATTCCTCTTCATCAATAACACCATCACCTAAAAAGAGATAAATACTATTATATGCAATGCATTATATATAACGCCTAGAAGTGGCTATCCGGCGTCAGAAAATTTTAATTCAATCATTAAACATATTTCAATCACTTTCTGTTACGATACAAATTTTGGGTTTTTAAATATCTTCCCAAATATAAATAAAATCTTCATTATTTTTCCTCAAAAACCAAGTCCTGGTGATAATGAATGTGTATATATATATAAGTAAAAGTAAAGTCGTCGGGGCGGCCTAAAGTCGGTATCAGCCAGTCAGCGAGGGAGTCTATCCCCCTTTCAATAGCGCTAGACCAAAGAGATTGTTTTGGCGTCTGAGGTGGAGCGACACACCTACCATCAGCTCCTTTACCGCACATATCCCTGTGCTACTCATACGCTGAGTTGGCGAGGACCGGTATCTAACTAGGAATCTTCTGGTTTCTAGCCCAACACTCTACCGACTGAGCTGTTTTATTTTCGAAGTTTTCTCCGGACATACATATATACACAACTGGCCTTTATATATGTATAGATAGATGCTATATACACATGCTGCAATTCTTTTTAATTTTAAAAACACAAAAAGCATCGCCAACAAGGTTTTTATATATTTTACTAAGCCACACCTTCGGGATAGGGTACGCAGAATACGCTGACTTCATACCCCACAGAGGATTTTTTTTTAAATTCCAAAACACTGATGTAACTTCGCTTGTGAGCAAAAACCAAATTCCATTTTTGGTACAAATTATGTTCAATATATGTAGAATAATAATTTAAGGAAAAATAAATTATATGTTGTGCCACATTGTGATTTTTTCACTTATTGATTTGCATTGAAAAAATCAGAAATCATTAATAACGTAAAAAGGGTTATTTATTTATGCCGATTTTGATATTTTTGGATTCCTCAGACCTAAAAGCTTCTATAAACCAATTTTTAGGAGTAGGGAAGCTATAGAACACATTTTATAGACATAAATAGATTACAAAATGTCGCCATTTTTCTGCCCCCCCCTCAAATTTTTCGAATTTAAAATCGACATAACTCGGCGAATATTTCGAATTGAAAGTTCAAATTTGGGGGATTGTCTAACTTTAACCTAGTTTACACCTGTACAAAATTTCAGAAAAATTGAAGGGGGTGGGTGACAATTTTATTTTTTTCTGGATGATTTGACATGGAATTGCCCATAAGGTAAATAAAAATAGATATTTGTCTGAATTTCCGAGATGAGGCTTGATAAATATTATCTTGATTTGAGATATCTAAAATAAACCCCAACGTTTCCGTCATCGTACCATCCTGCCTTCTTCAGGTGTACCTTCTCTGTACGATTTATACAATGATTTAAGGTGGGAAATCATTCTGAATCATTGCTATGCTTCAACGGACAAGGTACATTTGAAAAACGATGGCAACTACAATGGTCGAAACGTTGTGTTTCATATATATATTATATATATATATATATTTGGAGGATATGTGCTTAATTGAAGTCATACCTAATTTTGAAAATTAATTAGTTAATAATTAATGAATTTAGGCGGGCATATATGTTCAAATGTAAGGCTAAACAAATCGAGAAAATGTCAATCCCTGTATGTACATTTCAACCCATATATATATATATATATATATATATATATATATATATATATATATATATAACGATTAAAGATGAGGACAACAACCCGAAAAATGAAAATGATATAAAAATAAAAATGATATAAAAATATGTTCACATAAATGTATGTTAAAATGGCAACTATATGCAAACCTATGGTAAATAGAGGAAAATATGTTCCCAATTGTAAATATATATTTTCAATAAAGAATATTGAAAATAATAAAGTGAACGGAAAAATCAGGAGAGCACTAAATTTGGTCTGCATTGCATACTGTTCGTACTTGTCCGGTAATATCGGATGACTTTCAAGAATAGATCGAATGGGCCAAATATTTTTGTGGCTACGAGGAAATCCGCTGGGAGTTTTTAGAATAGGAGAACAAGGTTAGAGAATCTCGGTTCATTTCGTTAAATGATGAAAAAAAACCAAGGAAATGCACCTTTAAGCTCCCCGAGGGAAGAGGAGAACAGAAATGAGTGGTGCAGTTAGAGACACGGGAGAGATGTTGGTAAGGATGGCCGAAAAACAAGGCATTAGTAAAGACCCCCTGAAGAAACAAACATAAGGATGGGGGATGAGAAAGAGAGAGAGAGGGGAGTCTGCACGGACAAAATTGTAAGAGAAGCAAACACACAACCGAGTCACGCATACGCAACCTGTGCGCGCGCAATCTACATAAAAGGATCAACGTACGAATATACAATCAAAACTCAAGGTGAGAAACACTGACAAACGAAGGAAGTAGAGAGAGAGAGAGAGAGAGAGAGAGAGAGAGAGAGAGAGAGAGAGAGAGAGAGAGAGAGAGAGAGAGAGAAATGTAAGCAGAGAAAGAGAGAACTCGTTCACACTGAAAAAGAAAAAGAGAGAGACACTCGCGCATACACTACAGGGACAAGGAAAAGTTACAGACACTGCGCATACACAACAGGGACAAGGAAGTTACAGACACTAGCGCATACACAACAGGGACAAGGAAAAGTTACAGACACTAGCGCATACACACAACAGGACAAGGAAAGTTACAGACACTCGCGCATACACAACAGGGACAAGGAAAACAGACACTCGCGCATACAACAGGGACAAGGAAAAGTTACAGACACTCGCGCATACACAAACAGCCAGGGAAAAGTTACAGACACTCGCGCATACACAACAGGGACAAGGAAAGCGAGAGACACTCGCGCATACACAGATAAAAGGGAAGAGATACACGTGAATACGTATGATTATACTCGCTCATACACATGATACTGAGAGAGGTGTACGAATCTAGATAAAAGGAGAAAGACACACACACATACACAACTAAAGGGGAGAGAGAAACATATATAAATAAACGAAATAAACAGAAAGAGAGAGAGACACAGATATTGATAGCAGAAAGATAGAGAGAGCGGGATAGACACACATGTTGAGTAGAGTAGCTGGCTTGACGCCAATAACTTTTTTTTTCGTTGTGGCGCCTGACAGAAATGGAAGCATCGATTTAGTGAGAGCATGTTCAATCCTGAGAACATACGAAAATTGAACATCGTCGAATCGATCGATGGAAAGCTAAAATAGCAAAAAGAGATCAGAGCCGCCCGATGCTGAGAGGCTTTACTGGGGAAAAAGAAGAGAGAGAGAGATTCACCTGACAGAGAAATATGTAGACCTTCAGATATGAACGGGTGATGCTTGTAAATGAAACGAAGTAAGTGAAGCAAAAGGCAAGTGTTCTTTATCAATGAATATGTCCAATAGGATATGTAAAGAAGAGCAAAAAAGATATGTTAGACATTGCTCGTCATTCGGTGCAGTCTATTAGCTGAGGTCGAGTAAGTAAATAACATGTGCGGTATTATTGCAAATATCATGTAGTCGTTCGAAATATGAACGAAATACTTACACTACTTACATGTGTTACTTAGTATTGCAGACATATACACACACACACACACACACACACAAAAAGGATAAAAGTTACATCATCCTTTACTCGTTTAAAGGCTGCCTACGGCGGCGATTAAGTTCAATATTGAGTCGAATTGACATTATAATTGCAAACGATTCTTATACTATATGTGTGGCAGTTGTCCGTCCGGGGATGCAATTAAAAAGAATAAAATGAAAAGTAGAAAGGATGATAGTGGGGACCGTATCGAAGAGAGAAAGAAAAGAAAAAGAATAGGATGACCGAAAAAAAAAAAAAAAAAAAAAAAAAAGAAGAGAAGAAAAAAGAGAAAAAGAAAAAGAAGAAGAACAAAAGAGAAAGGAAAGAAGAAGAACAACAAAGAGCAAAAGAGAAAGGAAAGAAGAAGAACAACAAAAGAGAAAGAAAGAAGAAGAACAAAAGAAGAAGGAAGAAGAAGAACAAAAGAAAAAAAGAAGAAGAAAAAAAGAGAAAGGAAGAAGAAGAAAAGAAGAAGAACAAAAAGAAAGAAGAAGAACAAAAAGAAAGAAAGAAGAAAGAAAAAAGAAGAAGAACAAAAAGAAAGGAAAGAGAAGAACAAAAGAAAAAAGAAGAAGAACAAAAGAAAGAAAAAGAAGAAGAAGAAAGGAAAGAAGAAGAACAAAAGAAAGGAAAGAAGAAGAAAAAAGAAAGAACAAAGAAAGAAAGAAAGAAGAACAAAAAGAAAGGAAAGAAGAAACAAAAGAAAGAAAGAAAGAAGAAAGAACAAAAGAAAGGAAAGAAGAAGAACAAAAAGAAAAGGAAAGAAGAACAAAAAAGAAAGAAGAACAAAAGAAAGGAAGAAGAAGAACAAAAAGAAAGGAAAGAAGAAGAACAAAAAGAAAGGAAAGAAGAAGAACAAAAAGAAAGGAAAGAAGAAGAACAAAAAGAAAGGAAAAAAGAAGAAAAAAAAGAAAGGAAAGAAGAACAAAAAGAAAGGAAAGAAGAACAAAAAGAAAGGAAAAGAACAAAAAGAAAGGAAAGAAGAACAAAAAGAAAGGAAAGAAAGAACAAAAAGGAAAGAAGAACAAAAAGAAAGGAAACAAAAAGAGAAACAAAAGAAAGAACAAAAAGAAAAAAGAAAAAGTGAGAGGATTAAGAAAGATGAAAGCAAAAAGAGAAAAGTTTAGGAGTAAAAGCAAGTAGAGGAAGATGAAAGAGAAAGAATGCAATTGAGTGGATGATTGATGGGAGGATGCAATTAAAAACAAAGCCCTGTACCAAGATCAAACAAATTTATGAGGAACCCTGTAGTGACATTTAAATTTACCCATGAATTCATTTGGGGTCACTTGGAACCAAATAGGAAAAATAAATGGGTTAAGGGGAATAACTCCGACAAATTTGCAAATTGAATGAATTTCCATATCGATAGTGATTAAAAACACTTGCATTAATGATAACACTTTTGATATTGATACTTTCATAAAGTAATATTATTGCGGTATTGGTAAATGGGGTTGGATGTAATATACATAAATATTTGTTGTAACATTTTCAAAATAACTACATCGAGCGATATGAGATTTAAAAGGTGTATACTTAAGTTTAGCCGGATACAATATAACCCGAGAAAGGCCAAATACATGCAGCTAGTAAATAAATCAATGAGCTGGTTGGTTTTGTTTGTTTTACGGCATCTCAACCTTAGTGGGTCATTTAATGCCGATAAAGTTTTGAAATAAATTCATTCTTAATGTATACTCAATTTTTTTATAAACACATTTTTCTATTTAACCCATAGACCAATCCGAGCCAGAGTGGACCAAGAAGCAATGGTGATGAAGGAGTGTTCCACATTCCCCAAACTTCCAGAACTGTAACCCCACCATCAGATAGAGTTTAACGTCATTCCTAGAACATGAAAACCTTCAAACACTGCCTTCTAGCACCAATATGATAAAAAGGGCTGGGGTTTTCAATAGGGTTGGGGTAATCATATAGGTACTAGGGCTTGACGTGACTAGCCGATTAATCGAATGGGACCTCCACGACTAGCAATGAATCAATGAGAAATACTCTAAGAGTCATTTGAAGAATACGGTCGAAAATCATAGTTGCTAGAACTGTGTGTGACCATCCGATTGATTGGTTCAGGACTCTTCGACTCAACCGGGGTCCATATAACATTTTTTGGGACCCAGGAAAGTAAAATGTATTTAACTCGAAAAATACAATGGGATTTTTAAACAAGGAATGGCTATGGGCCCACCAGAGTAAAATAGGATTAAAAGGGGTCATAGGTAAAAAAGGTTGAAAACCATTGGCCTAGCCTAAGTAAAGACCAAAGTGGAGGTTTGCATGTCACTAAACCACTTAGTACCAGGGTCACAGACCACTCATCCGCCACAATCCTGTCCTCAGTGTCGCCACCTACAACTAACAGGTGCTTCCATTGGGTGTAGAGATTACCCCTTCCGACAGATGTATTCTGCAGCCTCACCTGACAGGGCGACCAGCGTATTCTACGCCTCCTTCCGACAGAGTGGTACCATCAGAGTACCATTGACTGAATTATAGTAATGACTGACGTTGACACAAATGGAGAGAGTTGGATTCATGATTTTCTCTAGGGCCTACACGTATACAGTTTCAGTAGAAATTTGAATTGTTCATCAATTAGGTTTCCCTCTCTGATAACCGCAAAACCAGCAAGCCCTTTCCCAACTTCAATCACAATAAGAAAAACAATCCATTTATGAACAAGTAGTGATTAAAAATTATGATATGCTGGGGGGGGGGATTTGTGGATCAAGTAATATACGTTCCAACACAAAGAAAAATAAGGATGAATAAAAAAAAAAAAAAAGGTTACTGTGTCATTTTTAATGAGAAAATAATTACATTTTAAATTATATCGACTTCTCCTAAATTGAAAAAAAAAATTAAAACTAAGATTAAAAATTAGAACCTGACGAAGAAACCTGTCTCGTAGCTTAGTCAGATATCTTTCAAAATCTCTGAGTAACATATAAGATCTAGAATTTTCAGCACTAATATCCTATGCCCCTCCCACCACGAAACTTTGGCGCCACAACTCAGCTTAATTTAGCCAAATACTGAAACAATTGGATCCTTAAAAAAAAATGATCATTTAACGAATAGATATGTTACGTTACTGGTTCATTTTTCTTCGTTTCTTTTTGTTATGTTCTTGATGTGTACAAATGAAATTGTATGGAATGGAAATGATAATGCAAGGCAAGGTTATTGGAAAATTAACAAAAAGATTTATTGAAAACACCGAGTAGAAATTGCTTCTATCTAGCAGACGATATTTACAGAAACTGAGTGAACGCTGCGTTCAAAACATACATTTGAATGTAAACAAAACAAAGGGAAGCAACTCTATTTTAGTTCAAGTCTATTTAGGCTCGATGACCCTAACACTTTTACGGTATATCAACTCGGTCGCATACCTTAGTGGATAAAGGAGTTAGGTTAAGACAGTTTAAGTGACAGTTATCTCTAGACTACATGTTCAGTCCTGGTCAGAGGCAGCAGTAACATGGAATAATAAATGCCTACAGATTTTAGGCCGTTTTGTTTTTTTAACTCACGCAACTAGAGTTAAGAATCATCTTAACATCCTGTTGAGAATTTTCCAAGTCCATAGCCCTATTCCCTATAAGGATTTATCATGAAATGGCTAAAAATGACCTTTTCATTTCAAGTTACCTGTTATTTCCATTTAACTTAAGACTTTTAAATATGTTTAATATTACATTTAAACAAAGGCTATCGTTTGGAGCGGATTAGGAAATTGAATGACTTCTGGCCGGGCGGAATGAGGCGATATAGGATGTTATGCTGGCATTTTTCAAGGGGTGGGGGGATAGCACTGGTTAACTAATTAGAAATTAATAATAAAAAAAAAGTAAAATGCATAAAATATGATTACCAATTGCATTTCTATTAAGTTTGCGTCCATTAAACGTAATTAATGGCCATTACTTTTTATTATCAAAACGTATCCCAGAAGGCACTTTTTGAAGAGTTCCCCGGGGAGCCCTCTGAAATTAAAGACTCAATAAATAAAACTACACTAAATACAGAAAGCACTATAGTGTTTTTCGACAGAGCACATTTTCAACTACTAAAACATTATTTGATCCCTGACACCATACATTTTTTGTCAGCGATTAACAAATGTTTCTTTCTCCTCATTTTCCTTCCTTCTTTCTTTCTCCTCATTTTCCTTCCTTCTTCTTCTTTCTCCTCATTTTCCTTCCTTCTTTCTTTCTCCTCATTTTCCTTCTTTCTTCTTTCCTTCCTTCTTTCTTTCTCCTCATTTTCTTCCTTCTTTCTTTCTCCTCATCCTTCTTCTTTCTCATTTCCTTTCTTTCTTTCTCCTCATTTTCCTTCTTTCTTTCTCCTCATTTTCTGATATCATACATTTTTGTCAGCGATTAACAAAAGCCTGCAAGTTACTCTCATAAAAGGGTGTTCCGAAAGTAATGCTTATCGCCATTTCATAGTTGGCCCACGGCGTCAGAACCAGATGTTTATGATATAGCAGTAGTTGTTGAATCTCCTTGACAATAATCCCCTTTTTTGTTCCGGAAGCTGATGGTAGTTGTGGGGTTCCACCTCATTCGCAAAAACAATCTGGTCTAGCGCTAGTGAAAAGGGGATAGACACCCGGCAGATATTCAGAATAGTCCACACCGCCGACTTTTTAATAAGAGTCGGTTTAGATCAGTCAGTAGAGCATGCGTATATAGTAGTACCACAGCTTGGATCCGTGCGGTAAAATGTGGAGCACCACCTCAGAAGCAAAATCAATCTCCCTGATCTAGTGCTAGTGAAAAGAGGACAGACACCCTCGTTACCCGGCTGATACCGACAATAGGCTACTCTACCAACTTTACTTACTTACATATATATATTTACCAACCCCTTCGCACGAGCAGGATGTGACACAAGGTCAATTTCTTAAGCGGAGTTTAACAGGTTTGAATTCAGAGATTTCCTTCTCCTAGACTGGTTACCTAACCATGGTTAAAGAGCCCAGTCTGCCCTGCTATTTGCCCATAGCTGGAGGGAGAATTGGATTCATACCTTTCTCAAGGGTATTAGCGCCATGTGAAATGCAAACCGCTTCGTCCAGTAATTGAACTCGGGTCGACGAGACCATTTCATACGACTCTAACCAGTAGACCACGCGCCTCCATAAAAACTTACATACATATATCAGCTGATTATCCCAACACCGTATTTGTTGTAGTTTTCTTGAAATTACATAATGATACAGGGGGGGGGGAATATCACCATTAGATAGAAGAGGTTTTCGGGGAAAATGAAAAGGAGGCATTACTTTTGGAGCGTCCCTCGAATTATGAAAAGCATACTAAGTTTTTCAATAGTTTTTTTTTTTTTTTTTTTTCATAACTTTTTTTTTTCTTTCTTGCCAGCATCACTCGCTTTGATTAACTCCTGCATTGTCGTTGACTGTACCCAACCACCCCCACATCACCTCAATTTCGTGCAGTAAAACTTAATTATTTTAATTCTTGACTCTTGAGTGCCAAACCGAGGCAAAGACCCGTGATCAAGGAGAAAATCAATTATCAATGATTGCGTGAACAAAAAAGGATAAAAAAAATGTTTATAGGATTCTTGATAAGACGCTTTTTTAAGACGTGATTTTTCGTTTAATCTTTGCGTTCTTGTTACAATGCATCGCTCTTAACACGCAGAATTGGAAAGAAAATGTCGATAGACAAAGAAAAAGAAAAACAAAAAGACAATTTCATATTCGTATCAAGTACTTAGTCGTAGAAACGGCTAACTAAAAAAAAAAAAAAAGAAACAATAAGTTAAATAACACTTTTTATGATAACCTGACTATAATTTGTCATTCTTACTAGGTTATGGTTAGGTACGGTATTTACTACGTACCCCACGTGTACGGATTATGCCCAAGGCCCTATTAATGTGGGACCACCCACGAAACGAAGCTTATGGGAGGCAGGTGCAAAATATGCGTTGATCCCGTTGGCATTCCCCCTCAAGGGTGCGCCTCAGGCACCGGGCAATAAACCCAGCCCTTGTCCCTTTAAATCGAGGGGGCAGGTGTTTTGCTAGGGGGATAGCCCCCTGGGATCGACGCCTGTACTTTCATTAATAGACACATAATGAGAAGTTTAAGTAATAAATAAACATGCAGATAGATTTAAGAGAAAGAATTACGCTCAGCGAGTCACAGATACCAAAACATTATCTTTCAATCGCAAATTGAACTAGAAATTGTTTTATTCTCTAAGTTCAGCAAGTCGGCGGCAGAGTGTTTAATTGTCAGTATCAGCCAGACAGTGAGGGGGTCTATCCCTTTTTTTGCTAGCGCTAGACGAGAGAGATTGTTTTTGCATCAAAGATGTAGCACCACACCTACCATCAGCTCCCCTCTTTACCGTACAGATCCAAGGTGGGCTATTCATGCACTAAGTTGGCGAGGGCCGGTATGTGTATTGCTCTCACAAAATCTTTCCTAGGGTAGAGTTTTTTTTCTGCGTTATCATTACATATAAACAAAGGGGATTTTAGTAATAGACCTACAGACTTTTTTATGTTAAAAAAGGATTAAACTCAGCTCGACGCAAACTCGACAAAATTATCGTTCACTCGCAAATTGGACTAGCAATGTTTATTCTCTAAGCTATAGCATGTGTATTGCTCTATTAAAGATCTCTCTATGATGTGCCATTTTTACTGAAAATTTTTATACAAATATAATGAGCATTTTTCTAAAGACATTTCAAAAAGGGATATTTTAGAATTTAGTATTTTTTAATTAAATAAGTCATTTAAGATATAATTGTTTTTAAATATGGGTTATTTCATATAAGTCTAACATGATCAAAGGGGAACCACTCTTGGCTGATAAATTATTTATTTATTTATTGATCTACTAGGGAAAAAAGACGGGGTTAGGGTTACGGTTTGGGTTAGTTTAATGGGAAAATAAATAATTTATCAGTCAAGAGTGGTTCCCCTTTGATCATGTTAAACTTATAGGAAATAACCTAAATATGATTGTAAACGACGTCAAAACTATCCGGTTCTTTTCGGTCAGCACCAGACCGTTTGATCATTTAAATGACCCGTATGTTTCGAACGGGTTGTATGGGAATAACACATCACTAATGGCCATCATTCTGCTTGGTTTTTCGATATCTGGCTACTCGTCAACATTGTTTTCTGTTATAAAGGGGTCTATAAGTGTAAATTAGTAAATTCATCCCCCGTGGATCTCGGTGCCTTTATTCATATTTGAGAAGCCCTGGTATATACAAATGTGTGTATTTATATAACTAACCCAGCAAAAATGATCAAGATTTCTTAAAGGTTTAAGAGATTTAAATTGACTTCCGGTCAAGACTCGTTGAAAGTAACCGGTTACCACTTTGATCACCGAAGTTAAACAAGCGGTTCAATTCAATTTTAATGAAATTGAAATCTGTTTAGGTTTATTCCATGCCCAGGCATTAAGGAATCACCTTCATTGTATGTTAATACTTATATTTTTTGTATAGTTGTTTCTTATAAGTTGATTTCTTTTACACACAGTTATATGATATCAAGTATTCCTCTCTAGTATTATCTGCGTTATTCGGACTATTGTCCTCATCTTCATTGTTATTTGTACAACAATATGAGTCTAGGTAAAAAAAATCATACATACAAATGAATAGGTAGATATTCTAGCCAAAACAAGACATTAGGTTTATAAGTTCCCAAAATTCACACTCAATTGTCCAATTGGACACATGACCTTGTGGATAAGGTAGTTAGGTTAAGATAGTTCTAAGTGACAATCATCTCTGGATTCCGGGTTCAATCCTGAGTAGAGGCAGTAAAATAGAAAAATAATTAACACAACTCCTACCCCAGCTATGGTTAGCGAAATGAGAACAGGATACCCCCGTGGACTAAATAAAGGGTTAGGTTCAAAGTTCTGTGATGGCTCCCGATTACGACAAGAAAGTTCCCGATTACGACAAGTTCGAAAAGAAAATTCCCGAGTTCGAAAAGAAAATTCCCGAGTCCGAAAAGAAATAGGGCATATCAGCCGAAACGTTTTAACAAATAACAATGAAGATGAGAATAACGCAGATAATACTAATCAAGCTTCATCTCAAACATTCAGAGAAATATTCCTCTCTAATATTAATAATCTGTACATAATTATATGGTTTTAAGTCATTATTTCTATTTGATAATAGTCATTGGTTTACACACAATTATATGGTTTCAAGTAACTAATAAACATTCTAAGTAAACAATTATCACTTTAAGGAGATATTCTTAAAACAAATACTTTACAGTTATATGGCATCAAGTATTCCAACCAAATATAAATAATTTTAACCAGATCTATTAGATCAATAGATGGGAGCCGAACAGGTCACACCGAGTCGGAGGGGACCTGGTAGTAATTGCTATGAACACTCCCCTAGATCTCTAGAACTGAATCCTCACCATCAGATTTAGCTTAGTGTCATATTTAAGACACTCAGAAAAGGTCTCACTCTCTCTGTAGGAGATACAATAAGTGTATTCTAAGCTCCACGGACAGAGCTTGCTAAACAATGCTGGTTCTGCTCAGTACTTAAATGAGTGACAAAGTCAATAAAAAGGATCAGTAAGAAACGTAAGGCCTATATTATAGACTAAAGTAAAGCCTGGAAACTAACGACGACAATTGTTTTATTGCAACTATCACCATTGTTAGTTGGAGGCCGTGCTGTAATGGTTAAAGTCGTAGGAAAGGGACTCGTCGACCAGAGTTCAAATCCTGGATGAGGTTAGAGTTCACATAGCGCTAATATCCTTGAGAATGGTATAAATCCAGCTACTCTCCCTTCAGCTATGGGTAAATAGAGCAGACTGGTCTCTTTAACCTTGGTTAGTCAAACAGTCAAGGATAAGGAAAACTTTGTTAAACTCCACTTGAGGTGATCACTACTAGAATAGGCTCAGTCCTAATTAGTGATTATTTCACTAATATATATATTTACCAACTCCTCCGCGCGAGTAGGATGCGACACAAGGTCAATGTCTTAAGCGGAGTTTAACAGATTTAAATTCAGAGTTTTCCTTCTCCTAGACTGGTCACCTAACCAAGGTTAGAGCCCAGTCTGTCCTAATATTTACCCATAGCTGGAGTGAGAGTAGAATCCATACCTTTCCCAAGGGTATTAGCGCTAAGTGAAATGCAATTACCACGTCCAGGATTTGAACTCGGGGCGACGAGTCCATTTCCTATGACTTTAACCATTACACCACGCGCTTCCTATTTCACTAATATAATGTTATGTCATGTTCTCTATAGAAATTTGGCCAGATCCTAACTCTGGATAGCAGCTCCTGTTCTCTACGTGTATGTTTGCCGGGAACAAGTGCAATTACGTGGGTGCGGGGAAATCTGCTGCCTGATTGACTGACCTCTCGTTGGTTTCTAGTTATGAAAATAGGACATGGATCGAAGAGAAATCGATCGAGGCTTGCTGGCGTTGACTTTTCGCGAACGGCCTTCTTATTACAACGATTCGTGACTAATTTTGCCAGGGAAACGTATGCATGTTCAACCCGCAACCTTTAGTACGAGAACAATGTGGCTGATCAGTTGGAAAAGGTCCAACTGCCTAGTTTTGCATCATCTTTATGAAGCTGGTTCCGCAAGATTGTAGGGCCAAATATTAAATCAATCCAAGAGTAATGGTGCGTTTTTGGAAAGGGGACAAAAATTTGTTCCAATGTAACAAACATTAAATTTATTATTTATACATTACTAAAATTCACAGTGAGCTTAAAGTCATCGTTGATTCTGAATAGTACTTAAGTAGGCGAACATATAGATACTCATATATGTCCACTTCATACTATCGTGCTGTAAGTCAACCAAAAAGTGATATATATATATATATATATATATATATATATATATATGTGAGAAAGTTTTATAGAAAAACAACAAGATGTTAAACAATTTAGCTGACAGATATCTGTTTCGACATTATGAATATGTCTTTTTCAAAGCAACATTGTAAGCGGAAAAACGAAATGAATATATTAGTAATTCCAAGGCAACGAACGCTCACGATCAGTACCGGAAAATTTTTAAAAATTTTTTAAAAAATACATATTTGTAGTTAAAAATAAAATAAATTTTATTTTTAAAATGTTTAAGCATTTTTATCATAAAAACTCAAAAGAGTTTGTAATAAAATGTAAATGAATATCAAAAAAGTTCAGGAAAATGTTCCGGTTACAAATGAAAGTTTAAAAATGTAACAAGTCCAGCAACATGAATTTGCAATGATGTTAAACTCGCAGAGTTGGGATCCTTATTACATCCGAAAATATGAGCCTCCGGTGATATGATTTGCGTAATTCCAAAATTTGTTTTTCTATGGACAGTATGAAGGTAAAAATGGATATTGAATCCGACAATATGTGAGAAAGTTTTATAGAAAAAACAACAAGATGTTAAACAATTTAGCTGACAGATATCTGTTTCGACATTATGAATATGTCTTTTTCAAAGCAACATTGTAAAAACATTTTTACCTTCATACTGTCCATAGAAAAACAAATTTTGGAATTACGCAAATCATATCACCGGAGGCTCATATTTTCGGATGTAATAAGGATCCCAACTCTGCGAGTTTAACATCATTGCAAATTCATGTTGCTGGACTTGTTACATTTTTAAACTTTCATTTGTAACCGGAACATTTTCCTGAACTTTTTTGATATTCATTTACATTTTATTACAAACTCTTTTGAGTTTTTATGATAAAAATGCTTAAACATTTTAAAAATAAAATTTATTTTATTTTTAACTACAAATATGTATTTTTAAAAAATTTTTAAAAATTTTTCCGGTACTGATCGTGAGCGTTCGTTGCCTTGGAATTACTAATATATTCATTTCGTTTTTCCGCTTACAATGTTGCTTTGAAAAAGACATATTCATAATGTCGAAACAGATATCTGTCAGCTAAATTGTTTAACATCTTGTTGTTTTTTATAAAACTTTCTCACATATTGTCGGATTCAATATCCATTTTTACCTTCATACTGTCCATAGAAAAACAAATTTTGGAATTACGCAAATCATATCACCGGAGGCTCATATTTTCGGATGTAATAAGGATCCCAACTCTGCGAGTTTAACATCATTGCAAATTCATGTTGCTGGACTTGTTACATTTTTAAACTTTCATTTGTAACCGGAACATTTTCCTGAACTTTTTTGATATTCATTTACATTTTATTACAAACTCTTTTGAGTTTTTATGATAAAAATGCTTAAACATTTTAAAAATAAAATTTATTTTATTTTTAACTACAAATATGTATTTTAAAAAATTTTTAAAAATTTTCCGGTACTGATCGTGAGCGTTCGTTGCCTTGGAATTACTAATATATTCATTTCGTTTTTCCGCTTACAATGTTGCTTTGAAAAAGACATATTCATAATGTCGAAACAGATATCTGTCAGCTAAATTGTTTAACATCTGTTGTTTTTCTATAAAACTTTCTCACATATTGTCGGATTCAATATCCATTTTTACCTTCATATATATATATATATATATCAGTTTAAAATAAACGAGAAATCTGGGAAATGCCAGCTAGTGTAATGGTTAGAGTCCCCGCCTGTCAGCCTGGCAGGTAGGGTTCGAGTCACGCACAAAGCACTGCCTGTCTATAACTCTGCTGATGAGGCCTAATAGGCTGAAATGTACATACAGAGACTGACTTTTTCTCGGTTTGTTTACGCTTTACATTTAAACCGATATGCACGCCTAATTCATTTAATTATAACTAATTAATTTTCAAATTAGGTATGACTTCAATTAATCACATAATCCCCCAAAAAATTTGTCGGCTATCACCATCTCAAACAGATTGTCCACTTCATATTCATATATATAAGTCTGCTATATCTATTAGTAAAGAGTGTTTGATATTATTGATAGAGAATGTATATCTAAGTTAGAGTAGCGAAGACATGAAATCAACGACATTTGGTAACTGACAGTTTCTCGTCGATGCGATTTTCAAACCAATTTAATTTGAAAATCGCAAAGGTTAGAAACTGTCAGTTACCAAGCGCCCTTAACATGAGAGAGAGCTGATGGGAAGGCTGATCTAGTTTCTTGGACATTCTGGGAACGTTGATTGACCGTAATTGTATGTCAACCTGTGCGCATTTTATTTTATGCCTAGGAGTTAGGGAATCGCGCACATTGTACGTTTATGTGTAGTTTCTTAATAGTTTTGTGTGGTTTTTTTGTTTTTTGTTGTTTTTTTTGCACACAGTTATATGATATCAAATCTTACTATCTAATATAAATGATTTGCAAACATATCTATTTGACATATAGATGGAACACTAAGCACCCTCCTCAGGGCTCAAGAACTGGCGCCTTATCACCAGTCTCCGTTTAATGTTATACCCAGGACATTTCTTCAAGGGACACAGTCAGCGTATTCTAGCTGGTTGGTTGGTTGTATTTTACGGCATATCAACCCTAGTTGGGTTATTTGATGACTAAGACATTTATTCATTCTTGATGGGTATTGAACTTTTTAAAACTCAATTTTGTTTTTAAACAAATTTTGTTAAACTCATTTTTCTATTCAACCCATAGATGGCACCCTAACAGGTACTACCACTTCGGGTTAGAGTGGACCTGGAGTAATGGCGATGAAGGAGTACACCACACACCCCAGAGTTCCAGAATTGAAACTTCACCATTAGATGAAATTTAACGTCATACATAGAACACCAAGACCCTCAGTCACCGCGTTCTAGTACATATATGATAAAAAGACTTGGGGATAGGCAATAGTTTTGGGACAATCATTTAGGTGTTATGGTTTGATATGGCCAGCCGATTGATCAGAGGGGACCTCTTCGACCGCCCGTCTAGCCTAAGTAAAGGCCAAAGTGGAGTGTTGCATGTCATAGACTGCTCAGCCACCAGGATTCCACCCTTAAGCAACACAGGATATCATCCACGGCCAACAGATGGTACCATTGGAAAGATTTTACCCCACTGCAGAGGTGCAGTCGATTTATTCTTCTGCCCCAGCAGACAGACAGACTGGGGTTATTTATATGGCTATATTATATCAATATTAAGATCTGTTACTTTATTTACTCTGTTATGTTTAATTCATTAATAAATTAACAAATAAAAAAAATTAATATGTAAATAATCACGAAATATAAACTAAACCACCCTTCCCAGTTGATTGGTTGGATTTTACGGCATGTCAAACCCTTGGATTATTTTACGCCGAAGACGTTTTTGTTTTATTCATTCTTCTTGGATATTCAAATTTTTTAACTCATTTTTTAGTCTATTTCACCCATAGATTAGACCCTAACAGATACTATCACTACGGGTAAGAATGGACCTGGGAGTAATGACAATGAATGGGTACGCCAAACTCCCCAGAGCTACGGAATTAGAGCCTCATCATTAGATGCTTTTAGTAATAAATTATTTGGTAATAAAGTATGCTCTCGAATTTACAGTCGGAAATTGTGCGGTTACTTTTTGTGAATCAGACGAAACTAAGTATACGCAAATAGTAGAGCAGACAGGGTTCTTTAGCCTTAGTAAGGCTTATAACAGAGGGATTGGGGAAATAGATACTTGGAATATTTTCCTGGTGATCTCCATAAGATGTCCTACTTTTCTAATAAAAGTACTCCCATAGAAGTGTTAACCTTTTTGAATCAAGATTCTCGCATAGAAATGTTTACATTTTTTAACAATATATATATATATATATATATATATATATATATATCAAAAAGTTACTACCATGTAATCATTGTAGTAGCATTAGTTAATCCAAAAGGGCTCAATATATCTTGTAAAATATAGAGCATTAATAGTTGTAGAAAAGATTTTTTTTTCTACCACGGTTTCCGTGTACTAAGAACACCGAAACCGTGGTAGAGAAAAAACTTTTCTCCAGCTATATATATATATATATATATATATATATATATATATATATATATATATATATGTGTGTGTGTGTGTGTGTGTGTGTGTGGAGAAAGAAACAATGGAAACTAGTCTAAGTATATATTTTCATCATCAAATTCCTTTAATTTGAGGGGTAGCTCTTCGTATTAAGTCAATAGAAAATATGGCTAGTTACGACACAATCGATTCGAACAAGTTAAAATAAACTTGCTGTTTTTAGAAAATTCAAATTCATTCATCCAATGAAAATTAATGAAGAATTTCTAATATGAATCTTCTAATAAAAAGAAAATGTATCCCATCAATTTATATTTTTTTCTTTTTAGAAAATACCAAATAAGAAACAAAAAGTTCACCAGCAGTGAATTAATTTCCAAACCATTATACTGGGCTTTATGTAGAGTAAACGGAAGTGTATTTTAAGCACCATCTAAATGGTGGTTTAGTCTAATTTATATGACTGTCATGCAATGATTGCGTGAAGAGGATGTGAATTCAAATTTTCTGAGAGAAAAAAAAAATTATTTTAAGTATAATTCATCTTAAAGAAATGCTTTCCAGATTTAGCCAATGTCGTTGATAGAAAGGGTGCATCTCGTTCAAGCAAAACTAATCTGAGGTTCATGAGGTCGTGATGTCGGAAAAATGGCGTTAATCGAGTAGTCGAGATTGATTAATAATATCTAATAATATCCCGTTTTTATTGTATAATGTTCCACTAGAAATAATAATATTTATACTTCCTCAATCACCGACCGAGCGAATTCGTGACAGCTAACGTAATTGTTTGTTTATTGATTTTAACGGCATATCAACCCGTCTGGAGTTATGTCATGCATAACGGTTAGGCAGAAATACATACTGTGTATTTATATTTATACTTTTTAGTAATTGGTTTTAACAATGTGCTAGCATTATTGGGGATTATGTTGTATGGTATTGATTAGTTTCATGTCTATATTCTATGGTATAATTTTATTTCTCTCAAAAAAGAGAGAATATCCTCCATGTTGACATTTTCAAACAGATCTTTCATATTGTTTGCTTTAAAATAACGGATTCTGATATGAGCAAAAAACCTGCATTCCATGAATAAGTGTTTAACTGTCAAAGGTGATTGACATGTTTCACATTGTGGTTGTTGTTCTTGTTTGAGTATATTGGAGGGCGTTAGTCGTATATGACCAATGCGTAATCGGGACACAATGACTTGTTCCTTTCTAGACTTCCTTAAAGCTGGTTTCCAGCCTCCCAAATTGGGTTTGATTAGGAAGAGTTTATTGTGGATGTTATTATTCCAGTGTTGTTGCCATTTTGTATGAAGGATAATGGAGAGCTAATTGCTCTTACGTTGCGTAAGGACACACAGACTAGTTTTTTAGATACAGAGTTAATATTCTTCTTAAAGATGTCAGGATTGTATTATTTTTAATGGAACATTATACAATCTAAACGGATATTAGGTATTATTTACTATCAGCATTGAAATTGCAACCAAGAAATATACGAGTTTGGCTTGTAAATATACTTTCGATATAGAAAGGCTTCCCATCGAGGTGTAAGGGTTAACAAGCTAGTCTGACAGATCCATTAATACTGAATAGCGTTGGATGACCAATACTTTTGACTGTCACATTCTACCCGTAGCGAACGGGTTGGGTAAATACCTGATTACGATGTAGGATTTTGCGTAGAGGTTTTGCTGCATAGTAATATATTTGGTCACAGAGTTTCAATGCTGTTTATTGATAATACCTAAATATATCAGGTAACTTGATTAGTTAAGAAACAACACTACTATATTGTTCATTTTTTCCAATTCAACTTCTTTCAAAAGGAAAAGGATTGGTTTTATGGCATTCCCTAGTTATGGTTTGGTTTCTTTGTTTAATGATATATTACCCTTCATGGGGTATCTAATACCAAACCCCTCCTTGTAAAAGAACAGTAGTGGTACTATTAACCCATTGATAAGGGAATTATGGGGTTCATGTTCAAATTCGCTTATTACGATGTCGCAGATCAGTATATTATCCACTACACCAGGTGATCTTTCTTGGTCGATTTATTTAGTGTCGAGTCAGTCATTTTTCATGTAATTACATTTCAAGTTACTACTCCTATTTGATGATGATAATAATAATAATAATAGATTGTTATATGGTTTCAAATATTTCAAGTAACTATTGATAATAATCCTTTGTAAACAATTCTAGCTGTAGGTAACAATTCTAAATTCAAATAAGTTGCACAGTTATAGGGTTTCACGTATTCATATCTAATATAAATAATTGTCAGGCAGATATCATTGTTGAGACGATAACATATTACCACGTCGGGTCAGAGTCGACCTGGGAATAATGACAAAGAGATACTCCACATTTCCCAAAGATCCTGAACTGGAGTTTTACTGCTGGATGCAAGCTAATGTCATACCTAGGATTTTTAGGGGGTGTCTCTTAGCCCATGCTGACAGGGGGATTATCAATTGATTTGCACAGTTATTTGTTTTCAAGTATTCATATCTAATAATAATTTGCAAAAAATGTTTAATTATTTCTATCTAATATTAATAATAACAGTGGAACTTGATTAGATTTGGTTTGGTTTAGTTTGTTTTGCGGCATATCAACCTGAGTGGGTCATTTAATGCCGATAAAATTTTTAAATAAATTAATTCTTAATGGATACTCAATTTTGTCTATAAACTCGTGTTTTTCTATTTAACCCATAGATGGGACCCTAACAGGTACTACCACACCGGGTCAGAGTGGAACAGGGAGCAATGTTAATGAAGGGGTGCTCCACATTCCCCAAACCCCCAAAACTGGAACCTCCCCATCAGATAGAGTTTAACGTCATTCTCAGTACATGTAGACCCTCAGCCACCGCCTTCTAGCACCCATATGATAAAAAGGGTTGGTGTTTGCTATAAGGGCAATAGGGCTGGGACAATCATATAGGTGCTAGGGCTTGACGTGACCAGTCGATTGATCGGAGGGGGTTTCTCCGACCGCTCGTCTAGCCTAAGAAAGTGCCAAAGTGGAGTATTGCAAGTCATGGACTGCTCAACGACCTGGGTTCTATCCTTAAGCATCACGGATCGCCACCCACGGCTAACAGGTGGCCCCATTGGGAGAGTCTTACCCCTCTGCAGAGGTTGCAGTCGGTGCATTCTAATGCCCCAGCCGACCAGGCGGTGAGGGACTTAGGGGATATTATCCTCCTGTAGGAAGTGACGTATAAATGACACGTCGAATAAGAGGGTATGTATTGATAGTCATTGTAGCATTCTAAAGAGTTAATCACAAAACGTTCTACTTATTAAAGTGAATAACATTGCTATCTTAGTGTAAACTCGTCACTTTCTGAAGGTTCTAATCTGAAAAGATCTGTCTATTACTGGAAAAATAAGAGATAACTGTAAAGTTCAAGACGTCGTTGCTAAAATGGAGATATTCTTAAATAGTTGGATTTAACTCTGCCAATTTTTAGATTTACATGAAAGATAAACGCACATAGTGTAACAGTTATCGTCGTAGGAAATGGAATCGGCGCCAGACTTCAAATCCTGGACGAGGCTGTCTGCGTATCAGTTTGTGCTAATGCCCTTGTGAAAGTCATGAATCCATCTCTTCCCTATCTCGCTATTAGTATGCAATTACCCAACCCCTCCACACGGACAGAATGCAACACAAGGTCGATCCTTGAGCGAAGCTTAGCAGGTTTGCATTACTAGATTTATTTCTACTAGAACCGTTGCCATACCAAGGTTAAAGAGTCCGGTATATAGCTCTACTATTTTATCCATAGCTGGAGGGAGAATAGTTGGATACATACCATTTTCAGAGGTATTAGCGCTATGTTAAATGCAAACAGCTTCATACAGGATTTGAACTATGAGTAAATAGGACAGTCTGGGTTATTTTGCCTTGGTTAGGAAACTAATTAGAAGAAGGAAAGAATGAATTCCAACCAGCTTCACTCCGTTTAAAAAAACTCAACTTGTGTCATATCTGAAAAGCAAGTTCGATCCTAGTTCGATCCTCATATTTTATGTCACATTCAACCCATGGCGAACGGGTTGGGTGAATACTTACTTCTGGTCTTGTGCTAATTTGGTTTGGTTTGTTTTACGGCATGTCAACCTCGGTCGGTCATTTTAGTTTTGAAATAAATTCATTCTTAATGGATACTCAATTTTTTATAAATACATTTTTCTATTTAATACATAGATGGGACCCTAACAGGTACTACCAGTCCGGGTCAGAGTGGACCAGGGAGCAATGGTGATGAAGGGGTGCTCCACATTCACCAAACCTCCAAAACTGGAACCTCACCATCAGATAGAGTTTAACGTAATTCCCAGGACATGTAGACACTCAGCCACCGCCTTCTAGTACCTTTATGATAAGAAAGGGTTGTGGCAATCATATAGGTGCTAGGGCTTGTGCTAAGTTAGGTTTAATAAATAGCAATTTTCTAGAGAATGTAGCTCAACGAATGACGTTGCTTGTACTCCCCACTTTGTTGGACCTAATATTGGGAATTGTTGGATTTGTCAAGTATTCAGCTCTGTTACAAACTGACTACAAAACTAAAACTAGAGTTTGGTAGGTGGCTTATATGGAGCTTTGGGTTGTTCCATTATGAACTCAGGCAAGTCCCTTTCCTGGGTTCTGTTCAGGGTGAGTAAAGACATGGATAAGTACCCACTCTTCAGCCATCACAGCCCTATGCCAGCAACATGCAAGGACTGTATTTAAGTTACAGCTTGCATGTTTGTTCTTGTCTGCTAACTCGACGGTAGTTAAAATCCCAATGCAACAGTGAGTATTATATTGTTTTTATGTTATCTGGGGGATAACTTCTACAGCAATGGGGTATAAATGCATACATGAAATGAAGATTCAATGAAAATACGAATTTTGATTGCTTACGTGTTCGCTTTAACCAAAGGCGGAAGACTGGAGAGTGTAGTTAAATTCTAAAATTCATCTTCAAAATTTAATAGCAAGATCTTTTTTTAATGACTGTAATGTTTCTCTTTTCAAAATGAAAATAGATATTCACAAACCTTTGGTATTTTCTTTTTGTGGTTCAACTATATCTTTCCCTTGATTAATTACAAATTTCTCTGTCTTCTTCACGATATGATCATGAATCTATCTCTCTCATTATATATATGAGAAAAATATGTATATATATTTAAGGTACTGACACTCACGATACACAATTTTGTAGAGAAACACCTATTACTGCAACTAGATTGGTTCATTGCACGAAAATTAGAAGTTATTTCCTTTTTAGACACTTTATTTATAGATAGACAGATGCCTGGAATATTAAAGACGTGTTTGTTTTTTCTTTTGCTAAAATGGAAAAAGCCTTTTATAAGTGTATTAAAGTGTCAATTTTCAGATTTATTTGAAATAGATGTTTCAAAGACAAGTCTCACAAGACGCTTATGTAATATGCGGGCATTCTTAATTATATATGTGAATAAAAACACACACACACACACTATATACATACATATACACAAACAAACACACACACACACACACATATACACATATACACAAACAAACACACACACACACACACATATACACACACAGATATACATACATATATATATATATACACACAGATATACATACATATATACACACACAGATATATACACACACACACACACTACATATATACACACACACACAGATATACGCACACACACACAGATATACGCACATATATACACACACACACACACACACACGCACATGTACACCACACACACACACACACCACACACAGATATACGCACATGTACACACACACACACACACACACACACACACACACACACAGATATACGCACATGTACACACACACACACACAGATATACGCACATACATAGACATATACATATACACACACACAGACACACACACATATACACACACACAATTCCCATCTTCCATTCTTTGATTTTTTAAAATGTACTTTTATCCGATTATGCGACCAAAGTCATTCTTCATTTTTTTTTCGTCCGATCAGAAATAAAAAAATATTGAATGAAATAAACAACAAGTCATGTCTAGAATTGAATTATTTTTGTACATTTAATACTGTTGACAGATTCGTGCAGAGAATGATTACTCTTTGCAGCACAAATGAAAATACCGATGTGATAAAAATAATCAAGTTATCAAATCCCAAATAAAGGCTAATGAAGAAAAAAAAAAGATTCATAAGGTTTTCATCTTTTTTAATCGAATTAGGAGAATAATACAGCGGCGATATTTTAAGATATTGTCAAGGACAAAAGTATTTCTATAAAAAAAAAAGAAATTAAGAATAACAACAGATACTAGTTGAGATACTCGTCTAGTTCGGATAGAATATCAGTATTTTTATTACAATATAATAAGAGTAAAACGAATTATCAAGCACTGATAATGAACTAATAAATACTATTTCAATTACATGTCGATTCATGTCAAACTTGTAGATAGTAATTTTGTGATATATTATTGGCATCTTCCAACAATGTATATGCGATCATTATTGGAGGGTGCGTGGAGTAATCGTCACGGTCATAGGAAATGGACATGGTGAGACGAGTTCAAATTCTGGACGAGGCTGTTTGCATTTTCAAATAGCGCTAATACCCTCGGGAAAGGAATGAATCCACCTATTCTCTCTCAACCTGGGTAAAAGTTTGGTCAAACTGAGCTCTTTAACCTTGGTTCGGCAATCAAACGAGGAGAAGGAAAACTGAATTTAAACCGGTGTGTCACCTACTGCTCGTGCGGGGGGGGGGGGGGTAATTGCTGTGTGTGTGTGTGTGTGTGTGTGTGTATATATATATATATATATTCGATCATTTTACAGATTAGTCAAAGCAAAGATATATTGGTCAGACTTAGTCGAATGATGCTTAAAACCTCGCTTCTCCCTAGAACAATAGTTTGCTAGCAATTATAAGATTTATAATAAAAATAATCCATAATAAACAATTATTGTTTCAAGTAATTATTAAAACAAATATTTCGCAGATATATTACCAAGTATTCCTGTTTAATGCCAATAACTTATACCCAATTACACGAGTTAAACTATTCCTATCTAATAATAATAATAATAATAATAATAATAATAATAATAATCATAATAATCGGTTATATGGCTTCAAGTATTCCTATCTAACACCAATAATCTGCAAGAAATTATATGGCTTCAAGCATTCCTATCTAACACCAATAATTTGCAAGAAATTATATGGCTTAAGCATTCCTATCTAACACCAATAATTTGCAAGAAATTATATGGCTTCAAGCATTCCTATCTACACCAATAATTTGCAAGAAATTTATATGGCTTCAAGCATTCCTATCTAACACCAATATCTGCAAAGAAATTATATGGCTTCAAGTATTCTATCTAACACCAATAATTTGCAAGAAATTATATGGCTTCAAGTAATAGGAAGAATCCTTAGTAAACAATTATAGATTTAGGCAACTCTTCTTAATACAAATAATTTGTTCAGTTATATGGTATTAAGTATACATATCTGATACAAATAATTTTCAAACATATCCATAGATTGACCCATACATAGGACCTTAAGAGGTACTACCAGTCTCTGTCAGGGTGGACCTGGGAGTAATAGCAACGATGGAGTGATTCACACTCCCCGAGAACTTTAGTGTTTATTGATGCAACAAGACGAGGAATGGTCGGTTTATGTCACGAAGAATCTCACCCTTCGAGATAAATAGGTGGGTGAGGGGTTACATACCTTTCCAAAGGGTATTAATCCGAAAGTGAACTTAATAGCACGAATGGAGTTCAAACTCACTTATTACGATGACGCAGCCCTGCACATTTGCCATGATGCCACGGAACTCCCACCTCCACCTCGCGGAAACTTTTTTTGTCTTTGACGGTTAAATGGTTTGGTTTGGTTTAGTTTGTTTTACGGCATATCAACCCCGGTGGGTCATTTAATGCCGACAAAGTTGTGAAATAAATTCATTCTTAATGCATAATACAATTTTGTTTTTAAACTCGTGTTTTTCTATTTAACCCATAGATGGGACCCTAACAGGTACGACCACTCCGGGTCAGAGTGGACCAGAGAGCAATGGTGATGAAGGGGTGCTCCACATTCCACAGACGTCCAAAACTGGAACCTCACCGTTAGATAGAGTTTAACGTCATTCCCAGAACATGCAGACCCTCAGCCACCGCCTTCTAGCACCCATATGATAAGAAGGATTGGGGTTTGCCATAAGGGCAATAGGGTTGGGGCAATCATATAGGTGCTAGGGCTTGACGTGGCCAGCCCGACTAGCCCAAGAAAAGCCTAAAGTGGAATATTGCAAGTGTCGCCACCCACTATTGGGAAAGTCTTACCCCTCTGCAGAGGTTGCAGTCGGTGCATTCTAACACGCCACCGATAGGGCGGGACGGTTAAATGGTTTGATATAGAGCTAAAATATTTGGTATGGATAGTTACGCGATCCAAAGGAAGATTTTATCATAAAAGAATATTTCCTTTATCATATACATAGAGTACTTGCCTCTCATTTCACTTATGAGGGTGTGAAACAAGGACATTTTATGTGGGCCCACCACAAGCCGAAGCTCATGCATGGTAGGCACAAAAAATGCGTTAATCTCGTCGGCATTTCCCCTCAAGGGGCAATCAGGCACTGGGTAATAAACCCTGCCCTATCCCTTTAAATCAAGGGGGAAGGTATTGCCTGGGGGTAGCCCCTGGGATCAACGCTATTAATTTTACTTAGCCGCTCCAGAGGTCGAAGCATTCTGAAACAAGCCTCGAGGGGCCTTTGCCGTCAAAGCAATCTAAATACTCAGTACATGTTCCCTATAAGCTTTAACTAATCTTGATGAATTTAGGTTTGGTTTGGTGGATTTTATGGTATGTCAAACCTCGTTGGGTTATTTTATGCCGGAGACATTTTGTTCTATTCATGCTCGATGTATATTCAAAAAAAAAAATGTCAAACTCATTTTTCTATTTAACTCATATATGGTTTCCCTAACAGGTACTACCACTACGAGTCCTGGATCTGGGAGTAATGGCCATGAAGAGGTACCCCACACTCCCCAGAGCTCCAAAACTGGAATTTCACCATTAGATGTAGTTTAACGTTATACCCAGGACTATGAAGAATTTAAGTTTCCAATGTTCAAAAGAAGAAAAAAACTTAAATTGTCTTATCACCCTGTCGGTTGAACTTGTGTTTATTGATGCAATAAAAAGAGGGATTGATAAATTCATGGTCAGTTTATGTCATTTAAATATCTCACCCGTAGGGCGGGTCTTCAACTAGTATAAAAACACATAAAAAAGAAAGAAAGAAAAAACTCCGAAGTTCGCCTAAAGGCAAGAGTGCGTAACTCCAAGGTAACTAATTAAAGACGCTGTATATCTACAATGCATACTACATCAAATTATAATGGAACCGAATTATTTCCTTCCTAAATTATATATGTTCTCGGCAAACAAAGCTGCTGTTCACAAACACTCTGAACAAAGCGTAATCTTATAAAGGAAATCATGACTTGAAAGATTTTGGCAGAGCATCGGTATTCAAAATAAAAACGGCAGAGGTCTAACATTTTTAAAACGAACAAAAAAAAAAAGAGCAAAAAACTGCCATAGTATGGAAGCTGCAAAGGGCTAAAAAATATGCAGTTTCCAGAATTTGGACGGCAACAATATGATTCTTCAACAAAGATGAAATATTACTTTGATTTTTCAGACTGTTGTCCTTATCTTTATTGTGATATGTATTGTAACAGGGCGATATGTGTCGCGTAGGCCAACTCAAGTTGTAGTAGTAGTCGTCGTTATTAGTAGCAGTTAGAGCAGAAACAACATACACGCAAGTTGTATAGTCACAAGGGGCTTTGTATTTATTTCTAGGCTCGTGGGCTCTTTTTCAGAGAAAAGGAAAGACAGAGAGAAAGAGTATCGTCAAATTATTCTATGTTCGTAGTATCACGCTCTGTACCGCTGACCCACACCTTTTGTTCTTATTTCTTCTTGCCCTCTTTCTCCGAATACAGTTTTATTTTTAATACCAAATGGGGGTCAGTGATCACAGGACCATAGCTCGACTACCACCACCCCGCTTAGCTGGCCGATCGAGTCTGATGATTTCGACAACTTTTGGCTAATTGACGTTTTCACTTCAGGATGCTAGATACAGGTAGAGATTTTGAACTTTATCAACTAGTCACTTTCGGCTACTGAATTTAAAGAATAATAATTTATCTAAGTGCATCTCGCGACCACTCTGCTTTCAATGTTACATGTGTGCATCTTACAGACGCCCAATATTATTGAATTAAAATTTAATCAAATTAGATGAATAGTATGGTATAGGTGGTGCTGACTTGCAAGGTCGTGAGATGTAACAGTTCAATTTAGGGTCAAAATATGCCGACTTGCTTTTATTGAATACCTTTGTTTTTCTTTATAGTTTACTCAATTACTCGCCTCGTCCTTGTTTACTATAAGAGAAGTAAAATATCTCACCGTTTCCATCCATCACATCAAAAATAAGATCGACAAATTCTGAATGCCATCGGTAGTCTACATTGCCAGACAGAGAACAAGTTGGCCAATCGTTGCCGGCTTTAGCTGCTTCCCGAAAATCGATCCAGTAGTTCACCCACTCAGAAACATTCACCTGTAAAAAGAAAATCAGAAAATAGCAAACATTGAGGAATAGTATGCAAATATGATAATTTAAAAAAAAACAATATATGCTTGATTGATTGTAACGGCATGTCAACACGTTAGGGTTATTTTCCGACCAGCGTTTGGAATTTTGTTCATTGTATGTATTTACCAATCCAGTCCCCACAAGCAGGATGTGACATGGTCGACATTTAAGAGTAATTTAACAAGTTTAAATTCAGTGTTCCATTTCATTTATATATATATATATTACGTAGTAATCTCCTCTACAGTAGCGAAGCCTGAATCACATACACCTGCAACGCGAGGAAACTGACAACTTCCACTTCAGATGCCTACGCCGCATTCTACGCATACGCTGACAGACAAAGTGCCCAACACAGACGTGCTGGAACGAGCAAACATAAACAGCATGCCCGCCATTATCTGCCAGAGACGCCTGCGTTGGCTCGGTCATGCCAGGAGGATGACAAAGGCCGCATCCACAAAGACCTACTGCAGGGTGAATTAGTAGAGGCACCCGACCGGTAGAGACTATGCCTGCGCTTTAAAGATGTCTGCAAGAAAGTATGAAGACAGGCCACATTAACACCAACATATGGAGGCTTGTGCAAAAGACTGTGCGATCTGCGACTCCTCGTCAAACAAGAATGAGGAGGAGTGAAAAAGAGAGAAAAAAGCCAAAAAGAAGGAGAGACGACAGTAACTCCAGTAAACATCGCTGTTTGTTTGCGGTCACTGCACCAGAGATTGCCATTCAAAAATTGTATGTCAGTCACTCACGCAGCTGCAGATAACTATAAAAGAAAAGTGACTACGCCATCGTCTTCAGTAGACGGACGGATGCCAACTAATATATATATATATATATATATATATATATATATATATATATATATAATCTTATTATAATGGAGATTGTGCGTTTGTCTGTCTGTAACCGAAACTATATTACTATACTTGTCATAATTCCTTTAGTTATTGACATCATGTTCTCCATTATTTTATTTTTATTATACCTCAATCATTAATAAAATTGTTTTACATTACTTACACTGTTGACCATATCTACATTCTAATAACATGCAATTATTTATATATACAACAAAATAGAGTTTACAGTATGAATGGAAGGCTAATTTGCATATTGATCTTAAAAAATTGATTTTTAATAAATATATGCTTAGTATTATTGATTTCTAATTGTTTGGTTTTATCTTAATGCATATGAGCAAAAATCTCTTCAATAAATCTTAAAAGAAATCCCTTAACAATAAGAAATAACTGTAATATTATCTTTACTTCCTATTTAAACTAAACAGTTTAATTAGGAAAATTTACCAATGAAAACGGAGTAACGAAAAATGATGGAAGAGTTAGTTCAAAGTTGTTCTATTTTTCAAATCATGCCCCCTCTGTTCAAAATCTTTTTATCTACATTCTTATTCATTTCATTAGCCTTTCTAATTTAATACCATATTTTATTATAAAATTTAACTAAAATACTTGCACCCGGAGGTGCATATATTTGCTAGTATATATAATTTAGATTGGATAAAAAAAGTAACGAGACTAAAGCTTTAATTTTTAGAGATTTAGATGAAGATGGTGCATAACTGATACACTTATATAATAAAGTGATGATATCTTGTATAATTTGTAAAAAGTATTAAGGCCAGATTCGATACATGTGGAATGATTATTTTTGTGAAACACAGGATTGTGTAAGTGCTACACCCTCCATACACAATACACCTTGCATGGGACAAAAAAACGAAAAGCCGAATTCAAAAAGTGTTACGTAAATAACGTAGTAAGTCAATTAACAGATAAGATAGCAAAAACGTCATAAACATCTTGTAAATATTTTCTGAAAATTCCAAAGTGCTCCAACTACTATAGGCACTATCGTAGTCTTTGTATACTACAACTTTTTGGATTCTCTGTAAAATTCCAGATAGTTATCCAATTTTACAATCAATCGATTTTATGTGTCTCCTGGAATATCTAAATATTGACAGATTTTTCTTTGTGTACAGTGAGTAGATCCGGTCTGGCCAGAATAATTGGTTTGAAATGCAATGTTCATTACCATTATCATTACGAAGAAACAGTATGCACCGAAAGGAACTGTTTTTAAATTATAAAAAAGAATGTCTTAACCTGTGAAAATCCAAGTCAATATTAATAGCATGTAAAATTAACCAATCGGATAGAGAGAGGGGGTAGAGATGAGAGAGGAAAAAACGAGGAAAAGAAGTCAGAAAGAAAGAAAAACGAAGAAAGGAAAAGAAGATAGGAGAGGAACCAAAAATGAAAGATCAGAAAGAGGAAGAGAAGAAGAAACAAAGAGAGGAGAGGGAAGAGAGAAAGAAACAGTTGTGGTGAACGAGGAGAGAGAAGAAACTGAGGAGGAAATGGAAGAAGATAAGAAAATAAAAACACAGCAAAGACGGGACAAACAGAACAACGCGGAAAAAGACGGGACAAACAAGACAACGCGGCAAAGACGGGACAAACAGAGACTAAAAAGACGGGGACAAACAGAGACTACGCGAAACCGGGGGACAAACAGAACAACCGGCAAAACGGGGGGACAAACAGAGACTACGCGGGCAAAGACGGACAAACAGAGACTACGCGGGAAAAACCTCCCGTCTTTGCCCGCGTAGTCTCTGTTGCCCACATTCCCCAAACCTCCAAAACTGAACCTCACCATCAGATAGAGTTAACATAATTCCCAGACATGTAGACCCTCAGCCACCCCTTCTAGCACCCATATGATAAAAAGTTGGCTTGCCATATGCGATAAGGTTGGAAAATCATATAGAGATAGGGCTTGACGAGACCAGCCGATTGATCTCTGACCGCCCGTCTAGCCCAAAAAGGCCAAAGGAGTATGCAATCATGACCGCTCACCACCTGGGTTATGTCCTTAAGCATCGCGGATCGCCACCCACGACCAACAGGTAGCCCCATTTGGCAGTCTTACTCCCTCAGAGTTGCAGTCGGTGCATTCTAACCGCCCCAGACGACAGGCAAGAAAAGGCAACAGAGAAAGATAGGTTTAAAAAAGGATGACAGAAAGAGACGACGTGTGAAAAAGAAGAAAATAAATAAACGAGCTGAAGAAAGATAAAATTACAAATGGAAATGAGAGTGTTATGAAAACTGATAATTTATAAATTCATCTTTCTCGAGCGGCGAGTCACGTTAGCACCTGTCCATTGTGTCAAACAAGATGCGCTATCGACCTGAAAATAAATTCAGGGAATAAAATAGAAAATGTATTTGCAAAATGTATCCAACAAGTACAATTTATTCCGGAGCTCGCTTGATTAAAAACGAAATAGAGAAAGAAAAAATACATGACTGCTTTGTGAATTATTACTGCTACTGCCATTTTAATAGCATCCTGTAGCGATAGAAAAGAAAAATGAATGACAGTAGCAGTAATAATTCACAAACATCATGTATTTTTTTCTCTATTTCGTTTTTAATCAAGCGAGCTCCGAAATAAATGTACTTGTTGATACATTTTGCAAAATACATTTTCTATTTTATTCCCCTGAATTTATTTCAGGTCGATAGCGCCATCTTTTTGACACAATGACAGTGCTAACGTGACTCGCCGCTCGAGAAAGATGAATTTATAAATTATCAGTTTCATACACACTCTCATTTCCCACTTGTAATTTTATCTTTCTTCAGCTCGTTTATTTATTTTTTCTTTTTCACCACCTCGTCTCTTCTGTCATCCTTTTTTAAACCTCATCTTTCTCTTTCCCCTTTCCTTCCGCCCTTCGTCTGGGCGTTAGAATGCACCGACTGCAACCTCTGCAAGGAGTAAGACTGCCCCAAATGGGCTACCTGTTGGTCGTGTGGCGATCCCGATGCTTAAGGACATAACCCAGGTGCTGACGGTCCATGACTTGCAATACTCCACTTTGGCCCTTTCTTGGCTAGACGGCGTCAGAGATCAATCGGCTGGTCTCGTCAAGCCCTATCTCCTATAGATTTCCCAACCTTATCCCCATATGCAAGCCCCAACCCTTTTTATCATATGGTGCTAAAGGTGGCTGATCACATGTCCTGAATTATGTTAAAATCTATCTGATGAGTTCCAGTTGGAGTTTGAAAGTGGCAAACAGAACTACGCGGCAAAAGACGGAGTTCTTTCCCGCGTAGTCTCTGTTGTCCCCCTTTGCCCCATCTCTGTTTGTCCCCCCCCCGTCTTGCCCGCTTGTCCCCCCCCGTCTTTCCGCAGTCTCTGTTTGCCCCCCGTCTTTCCCGCTATCTCTGTTCCCCCCCCGTCTTCCCCCGTTGTCTCTGTTTGTCCCCCCCTCTTTTCCGCGTTGTCTCTGTTGTCCCCCCGTCTTTGCCTTGTCTTTTATTTCTTATCTCCTCTTCCCTTTCCTCCTCAGTTCTTCTCCTCCTCGTTCACCACAACTGTTCTTCTCTCCTCTTCCCTCTCCTCCTCCTTTGTTCTTCTCTCTCTTCCTCTTTCTGACTCCTCTTCATTTTTTTTTCCTCTCCTATCCTTCTTTTCCTTTCTTCGTTTTCTTTCTCTTCTGACTTCTTTCTCCTCGTTTTTTCCTCTCCATCTCTACCCCCCTCTCTCTATCCGATTGGTTAATTTTACATGCTATTAATATTGACTTGGATTTCACCAGGTTAAGACATTCTTTTTTATAATTTAAAAAACAGTTCCTTTCGGTGCATACTGTCTTCTTCTAATGATAATGTAATAACAAATTGCATTTCAAACCAATTATTCTGGCCAGACCGGATTCTACTCACTGTACACAAAGAAAAAATCTGTCAATAAATTTAGATATTCCAGGAGACCACAATAAAATCGATTGATTGTAAAATTGGATAACTATCTGGAATTTACAGAGAATCCAAAAAGTTTAGTATACAAAGACTACGATATGCCTATAGTAGTTGGAGCACTTTGAATTTTCAGAAAAATTTACAAGATGTTTATGAACGTTTTTGCTATCTTATCTTTAATTGACTTACTACTTATTTTACGTAACACTTTTTGAAATTCGGCCTTTTCTATTTTTCCCATGCAAGGTATTGTGATGGGTTAGCACTTACACAATCCTGTGTTTCACAAAAAATAATCATTCCACATGTATCGAATCTGCCTTAATACTTTTTACAAATTATACCCAAGATATCATCACTTTATTATATAATGTATCAGTTATGCACACATCTTCATCTAAATCTCTAAAAATTAAACTTTAGTCTCGTTACTTCTTTATCCAATCTAAATTATATATACTAGCAAATATATGCACCCTCCGGGCAAGTATTTAGTTAAATTTTATAAAAAAATTATTAAATTAGAAAGGCTAATGAAACTGAATAAAATGTAGATAAAAAGATTTTAACAGAGGCATGATTGAAAAAGAACAACTTTGAAACTAACTCTTCCATCATTTTCGTTACTCCCGTCTTTCATTGTAAATTTCCTAATTAAACTGTTTAGTTAAAATAAAGTAAAGAATAATATTACAGTTATTCTTATGTTAAGGATTCTTTTAAGATTTATTGAAAGATTTTTGCTCATATGCAATAAATAAACCAAACAATTAGAAATCAATAATACTAAGCATATATTTATTAAAATCAATTTTTTAAGATCAATATGCAAATTAGCCTTCCCATTCATACTGTAAACCTCTATTTTGTTGTATATATAAATACAATTGCATGTTATTAGAATGTAGATATGGTCAACAGTGTAATAATGTAAAACAATTTTATTAATGATTGAGGTATAAATAAAAATAAAATAATGAGAACATGATGTCAATAACTAAAGGAATTATGACAAGTATAGTAATAGTTTTCGGTACAACAGACAAACGCACAATCTCCATTATAATAAGATTATATATATATATATATATATATATATATATATATATATTATTGGCATCGTCCGTCTACTGAAGACGATGCGTAGTCCACTTTTCTTTATATAGTTATCTGCAGCTGCTGAGTGACTGAACATACCAATTTTGAATGGCAATCTCTGTGCATGACCGCAAACAAACAGCGATTTACGGAGTTACTCGTCGTCTCTCCTCTTTTTGCTCTTTTCCTCTCTTTTTCACTCCTCCCATTCCTTGTTGACGAGGAAGTCGCCCAGATCGCACAGTCTTTGCACAAGCCTCCCATATTTGTTTAATGTGCCTCCTTCATACTTCTCTTGCAGACATCTTTAAACGAGCAAGTCTCCCACCCGGTCCCTCTACTAATTCACCCTGCAGTAGGTCTTTTGATGCCCTTGTCCATCCTCCTGCATGACCGCCAACGCAGGCGTCTCTGGCAGATAATGCGGCACTGCGTTATGTTTGCTCTTCCAGCACCGTCTGTGTTGGGCACTTGTCCTGTCAGCGTATGCGTAGAATGCGGCTAGGCATCTGAATGAAGTGTCCAGTTCCTCGCGTTGCAGGTATTGATCAGCTTCCTACTGTAGAGGAGATTACTACGTAAATATATATATAAAAAGAAATGGAACACTGAATTAAAACTTTTAAATTACTCTTAAATGTCGACCATTCACATCCTGCTTGTGACTGATTGGTAAATACATACAATGAACAAAATCCCAAAACCGCTGTCGAAAATAACCCTAAACTGTTGACATGCCTTACAATCAATCAAGCATATATGTTTTTTTTAAATTATTCATATACATTATCATCCTCAATGTTGCATTTTCTGATTTTCTTTTTACAGGTGAATGTTTCTGAGTGGTAACTACTGATCGATTTCGGAAGCAGCTAAAGCCGGCAACGATTGGCCAACTTGTCTCTGTCTTCACATGTAGACTACCGATGCATTCAGAATTTGTCGATCTTATTTTGATGATGATGGAAACGTGAATATTTTACCTTCTCTTATAGTAAACAAGACAGCGAGTCAGTAAATATGAGTAAACTATAAAGAAAAACAAAGGTATTCAAATATAAAGCAATCGGCATATTTACCCTAAATTGAACTGTACATCTCACGACCTTGCAATCAGCACCACCTATACCATACTATTCATCTAATTTATTAAATTTTAATCAATAATATTGGCGTCTTAAGATGCACACATGTAACATTGAAAGCAGAGGTCCAGATCACTTAATAAATATTATTCTTAAAATTCAGTACCGAAATGACTAGTTGATAAAGTTCAAAAATCTCTACCTGTATCTAGCATCCTGAAGTGAAAACGTCAATTAGCCAAAAGTTGTCAAATCATCAGACTCGATCGGCCAGCTAACGGTTGGTAGTCGAGCTATTCCTGTGATCACTGACCCCCACCATTTCGTATTAAAAATAAAACTGTATTCGAGAAAGAGGCAAGAAGAAATAAACACAAAGTGTGGTCAGCCGGTGACAGGAGCCCTGATTACTACAACAAAATAATTTGACGACTACTCTCTTCCTCTGTTCTGTCCTTTTTCCCTTGACAAAGACAACGTAAAACACTGCACAAAAGCAAACTTAATGAAGTATATGGTATGTCGTAGTATCCCTCCGGCAACATATAGCTGGAGGTGGCACTTCCCACGATTCTCTACTTTTATTATTGTGTATGAAAAACCTCCATCAATGATTTACAAATTCAAAACAAAAAAGATACTAAATGAGCAATAATTCAATCAACAATATTATATTTCAAACCAAAAAAAAAAAAAAAAAAAAAACGAAACATACAAAAAATCATAAGATAGAATAATCATGCAAAATGACTTTCCCTTCTGTATTTTTCAAATCTCTCTGAATTTCAAATACTCTCTTCTCCCTCGGCTGCCCGTCGTTAGAATCACCCGACCCTGCACCTCTCTGCACGAGCGGTCAGACTCCCCCATCGGGCTACCTCGTTGGCCGTGCGCGCGACCCGTATGCTTCAGCGATCTAGAGCCCCAGGTGGCAGCGAGCCAGGCTTCATGACCGTGCACATACCTCCACTCTCCGGCGCCTATCTCCTTGCCTAGCACGGGGCGGGTCGGAGCACAGCCCCCTTCCGCATCACAACTCGGCCTCAGTCACGTTCAAGCCCTCAGCACTATACTGATTTTCCCCACCCCTACTCCCCTCCATCGCACAGCTCCACTCCCCTTTCACTATCTCATCATACTGAGGCTGCTAGAAGGCGTGGCTTCGAGGCTCCTACATCCATCTCCTGCTTGAAACAATGACCGTTTTTTAAACTCATCTTATCGGTGAGTTCCCAGTTTCTTGACAGTTTGGAATGATATAGCGAGCACCATTCATCACCATTGCTCCCTGGTCCCACTCGACCCGAGTGTCCAGTACCCAGCCCCTCCCATCTATGCGCGTTAAATAGAAAAATGTATCTTACATAAAAAAATCTGTACTTACCCCACAAGAATTCGACCCTCCATTCAAAACTAGTCGACATTAACCCACCCACTAGATGTTTCGATATGCCGTAAAACAAACACAAACCAAACTAAATATCTTCCCCCAATATAAATCCAAATCTTCATATATCTTTGCTCAAAAAAACCAAGTCCTGGTGATATTATATGTGTACTATATATTTACTTTGGCGTTAATTGTTTCTATTTTCGAAGTTCCCTCCGAATCGACACTTATAAACGCTTGTTCCTAAATCATTCGTCCGTTATGATCCTGCACCACACCCTCCGGTTAAAATGACAACGTCCCAAATTCTTCAAATCTATGCAAAAAATGTCATAATTTCCAGATTATTAGTGTCGTTTAACTCGCAGATTTTTTTATTGTCCCTACTTTTATTTTACCCAAATTTAAAAAAAAAATGAAATATTCAAACTGTCTTGTGAGCTATAAACACTCCCAACGCAAAAAATTAAAATGAATCGAAAAAAAAGTGCATGTTTATTGTATTTGGCCAATATCGAAATTCTTGAATTCACGGAAGGTATTTAGGTTTTAAATTTTGATTCTATTCGTTTCCAGACCAAACAATACCGTTCATCAACAAAATAGAATATGCAATTATATTTTTGATCTCCCAGCCGTGGAAGATTCTGAGAATAAAATACTTACTTATTGATATTACATTAATCTATTGCGCTTGCATAAGATTATTGTCAAATCTCCTGTAATTCTGAGGGATGACCTTTTCATACCCATGGCTGTCCTTCCATGGAAAATTACAGAAAGCCCTACCAAAATACGTGAAGTCACTTGGACCTGTTCGTTACCCCAGTTTGCAGTTAGAACGTCAGCAGAGAAGTTCGGCCAATTATAAGCGTTCAGCCTAAACTCACGCGCCGCTATGTTAGTTGAGCAGATGCTGGCATTGGATTTACCCAAATTGAAGTAACATCAAGTAAAAATCGAAGTCTCTGTGTTTATTATCTAAAAACTAACAATGACACAGGGCTTCTGATAGAGAGAAATTCCCTAACAGAAAAACCAGACCGAAGTCCCCAAATCAACTCCATACGCAAGATCTTAGAAGATACTGACCAAGTCAAGATAAAGATATACCAAAGACGATCAGAAGCATACCAAAGACGGCAGCAGAAGAATAGATGTCCAAAGTAAGTGAAGAAAGAGTATGCAACATTAATAATTATTTAGTGCCAGTGAGGAAGGCAGCAACAATATCTGTAGTGTTATATCGATTGTTATTATATTTTTGTATTATTAAAGACAAAAATAAAATTATTATGGAATGAAAATGCAAGTCATCATTTCCGTCTTAAATAGCTTCTTCTTGAATTTTGTTTCATTTCGTGAAATTTCACGGGCCTCGCTAAATTTATATTAATCAAATAATATCGGTTTAAAAAGTCTTTACCTTTTCTTCTAGTCTGTGTTATGTCGATAACTTTCCATCTTTCATTTTATTTTTTAATTTTTAACCAGATTTTAAATACAGAACTTTTAAGGATTTTTATTTCTCCGTTTTTTTCTTTCTCTTCTTCATTATTCCATTGCATTTTAATTTTTTGTATTCCTTCAACTTTAAATAACATCTTTACAATCACAAAACAGAAACTTCTCAAAATCCACTCAGCGGATCAGCATTAAAAAAAAAAGAAAAGAACAAAAACGATGGTGAACATTTATTCGGAAAATTCACGGTTTTAAGAAGTACTTTGATTTGGAAGAAAATCAGATACACCATTCAACACAGCTTTGAGGAAAAAAAGTTCATTTTTAAAAGTATAAAAAAAAAAAGAAAAAAAATGTTTATTATCGCTTCAATATTGTGAGCCACTATAGTCGAATTTCTACCGGCGTGCCGTGTTAACTATAGTGCGAATTGCCAAGTGCCAATGTGCAAAAAGGGATTAGGACTCCCTTCGCTGTCTGGCTGATACCCGCAAATGAAGCCACCCACTATTTACTAATTTTTTTTATATTTCAATAATCTATTAATGTTTGATTACAATAGTATCTTATCAAAAAAAGTTAGTTTCTCGTTTTGTTCGCAAATGAGATCTTGCAAGACAACTTTCTTGTCCCATCTACCCAAGTGATACCGGGTAGACGCTTCTACGTTTTCATAAATATTAAAATGAACAGTACAACTTGTTAAATTGCACTTCGGGAGTTTCCGTAATTATAACTACTATTTATACGTAAAATTTTGTCATTTTTCTATGATTTTAGGGGTTCCCAAGCAATATTCTGGAACGTGGTCTTCCTTTAGTCCAATCTCACAGACAGGTTAAGAGACCATTCTTTCCAGGCCTTGTCGTTCAGTGCTGCTGTAATTGGTTGCACCACCTGACCCTAACTAAGCGACTTAGAGAATAAACTAGATTGGGAAGCTGCACAAAGGAATGCTGCGCGTGATCATGAACAAGAGGTGGAAACCAGCTACCTACGAGAAAAAACAGCTGTACGGCCACCTACCACATATCACCCAAACCTCCGAGTAAGACGGACAAGACACGCGGACACTGCTGGGAGAAGCAAGGACGAACTCATAACATGTCCTCCTTGTGGAAAGCCAGCAGTAATGACAAGCCGAGATGTGGACCACAGCAAAAAACGTACGTGATCAGCTCTTGCCGGATGCAGGATGCTGCATAGAGGCACCTCCCGAGAATATGAAGCGATAGGGACGATGGAGAGAGATTGCTCATGGATATCCGGCGCTACAAGCGCAACATGATGATATGATGCTGATGATACGTAAAAATGCGATTCTTAATGATATTATCTCTTGCGTGCTATTCTGCATTTGTACCTGACAGTAAAAATTCTGTTCTCCAGTATTTCAGTAGTACTGTCTCAGTTTTTTTAAATTATTTTATAATTATTATTATTGCTGTTGCTGCTCAACAACTGGAACAATGGTAGTATTTTGTTTGTTTTAAATTCTTTTTCGACAGTTAACTCTGAAAAAAACAAAAATTTTTTTTATCGGATGGCGAAAAAATTAGACTTATGAATTTTTTTCTTTTTCTAGTGGGCAAGAATTATAATAAAAAAAAGTCGACGGGTGCCTAAAGTCGGTATCAGCCAGTCCAGCGAGGAGTCTATCCCTTTTCCCAATAGCGCTAGACCAAGGAGATTGTTTAGCATCTGAGTGGAGCGCACACCTACCATCACTCCTTACTACCACACAGATCCCTGTGCTACTCATACGCTGAGTTGGCGAGAAGACGTATCGAACTAGGAACCTTGTGGTTTCTAGCCGAACGCTCTACGACTAAAGCTAACCCGGCCCCTAATGTTTAAGTCTATTTACCTTGTGTATGTTTTGAAAATAGAGATTTTTTTTAGCTACGGTGATTCGCATAACAGTTTCCATTCAAAAGTGTATTTTGTAAAATGCTTAAGAATAAACATTCGACCTTGATTAAAATAGAATTTTAAAAAAATACTCCCATGAGCTTTACCGGGAAGAACCCCACGTGCATGTGCAAAAAAGACCCACTTTCCGACCCCTTTTCTCGGCCTTTCGAGTTTAGGCTGAACTGTGTCAATCACCACAACTGGCCAGGGAGATATTTCCTTGCTCGTCGTGCCTATGGCCGGTGAATAAAGCCGAACCATAAACCATTTCTGTATTTGTCTCTTTCCTTTTTCTTTGTTTGAATTCTTTTTCAGCGCGACACCCAATAAGAGGGGGTAAACCAAACCCAAGGAACACATACCAAGAATAATCACAAATGCCTTTAAATCTAAAAACATAAAACCTCTTGTAACCCCATAAATTTTAGTAGAATTCTAAGGTTCAAACTGAGAAAAAATGAAGCATTTAATTATTGTACTCTAGTAACTCATTAAAATATCCCAACAAAATTGTACATGCATAAACCAGAATTTGTTCTTGAAATGAAACGCATAAATCTCTGGACTTGAGATAAAGACGGATCCCCTATCCAGTCAGGAGACCAGACCTAGGGTTGATTTTAAAAAAAATAACAGAGAACTTGTAAACTGGTGGAATTTCCAGGGTTGAAGCTAAAATAACGAAAAGAATGGACAAATACCTGACCTTGCCAGAAATTGAAAAGCTGTGAATAATTGAGGGTGAAAGTGATACCAATTTGTAGTGGTGCACTTGGAACAGTAACAAAAAGCTAGGGAAAAAAGACTGGAGGATCTGGAAATCAGAGGAAGAATTGGAGACCACCCAAGCTACTGCACTGCTGCAAAGGCTTAAAATATTCAGAAAGAATCCTGAAAACTAAAAATGAGAAAATAAGTAAATATATAAAGAGTTAGATTAAAAATATTTAGTATTATCTGCGTTATTCGGACTATTGTCCCCATCTTCGTTGTTATTTGTACAACGTTTTCGATATGTCTCCGGCCTTCTGTCAGGTATTTTGTCGGACTCGGGAACCTTCTCGACTCGGGAACGGAGGGCATATCGGCCGAAACGTTGTACAAATAACAATGAAGATGGGGACAATAGTCCGAATAACGCAGATAATACTAATCTTCAAGCCTCATCTCAAACATTCAGAGAAATAAAAATATCTTAATTACACTTCCGCCATTTTCAAATTTTTCAAATCCGGAAATTTTATGGTTAATTTTTGCTTTATTTCTCTCTTTTTTCCCCCTCTCCGTTCCTCTCTTTCTATCTCTTTGTCTCTTTCTCTCACTCTTCCTCTCAACTAAGCGTGTAAAAAAAGCTTCAAACATGATATTAATCATCTCATCTTTCTCTTTCTTTTCCCATTTCTTTTTAATAACACCTCATCACCCTTGAAGGTATGTGTAACTTTATAGATATACTGTATCCATCTTTATGTTTTTACTTTTTCTATATAACTTAAACCACCCACTTTCTGTCCACTCACTCAATCACTCACTCATACATTAATTAGACTAACTCGCTCACTCCTCACTCACACATTCACTCACATCTTTGTACACCGTCACTAATTCCTTTAACACATTCACCAAAATCATTTTTTTTCCCCCCCACACCCTCATTCAACACACTTTCTTTGACTTCACTCACTCACTCAATCACTCACTCACTCATCACACTTTCTTTGACACCAACTCTCTCACTCACTCACACTTCTTTCACTCACACACCACTCACACTTTCTTTAATCACTGACTCACTCACTCACACTTTCTTTGAACACCCACTCTCTCACTCATGCACCACTTTCTTAGACTCATTTCACTCACTCAAGCACTCACTCATACTTTATTTCACTCACTCACATCACTCACTAACTCGCTCATTCACTCAAACTCACTCACACATTCCTTCACTCTTTCTTTAACAACACTCAACTCACCAAAATACTCTTCCTTTGACACTCACTCTCTACTCACTCACACTTTCTTTGAATCTCAACCACTCATTCACACTTTTTCGACTCACTCACTCACTCACCCCACTCACACTTTCCTTGACCATCTCACCCACTCACTAACATTTTCCTTAACTCACTCCCATATTAACTCTTTAACTTCAAACCGACAATCTTTCTGTAATCCAGTTTTACTCTATTCTTCATTGCTATCCACCTTTTATTTATTTTTATTCCTATTAACATATTTCTCCTGAATCAATCCATAATTACTTTTGGATTATGACTGGATTTTCACCAGACAAAGATGTTATATAAGATATCTTAAAGAGAATATTATATAATATTACACGACTAGCAGGGGTTCCTGGCAATGCCCGGAGGGGAAAAAGACAAGAGACAAAATATTTTAATTCAATAATTCTGATATACAAGGTGTGTCAAAAAAGTATCGAGATTTTTTGTACTTTTTGACACACCTTGTATTTTGAAAAAAAAACAAAAACCAACCCCAAACAAAACAAACAACAAAAACTGTCAAAAAAAGTATACCAAGTTTAAAGCTGTATTTACCAAGATAGAAATGAAATTGAAGGGAAGGTTATTTCTTTCAGAATACTAGGTGTGTCAAAAAGTACAAAAAATTTCGATTCCTTTTTTTTACACGTTTGTCTACATTTTAGCAAAAATTATATTGGATACAGAAACACGCGAACAAGATGAAATCACAGACACACACACAGACGCCACAGAGAGGCACACACACACACACATACAATACACACACACCACACACACACACACACACACCACACCACACACACTCTCTCTCTCTCTCTTCACACACACACACACACACACACACACTCTCTCTCTCTCTCTCTCTCTCTTCTCACACACACACCACACACACAGCAGCACACACCACAACACACACAGACACAACCACACACACGACACACAGACAGACAGACAGAACAGACAGACAGACAGAAACTCTATTTCTGGTATCTATTTTGCAAAATCTGCAGATCTTTTTTCACGGACTTCTTTATTAAACATCGAAACATGTAAGCTGTCAGGTGAAAAAAAAAAACAAAACAAAAAACAAAAACAAAACAAAACATAAAACAAAACAAACAACAAAATAACAAAAACCCAAATTAAAAATTACCCCCACCCCCCAAAAAAAAATAAACAAAACAAACCAAAAAGCAAACTACGAATCTGATCGTCAATAAACATCATAAAAACCCCTCAAAAACAAACTTTACACCCTGCAGCGTTACTATCAATTCGAATTTATTCAGGGGAGGTAAAAAAATCAGTTCTTTTTTCTATCTTTTCCGTTCCTTTTCCTTATTACTTTCTTCATTGTTTTCTCTTCTTTCCTTTCTTCCTTTCCTTCCTCCTTCTTCTTCTCTCTTCCCTTCCTTTTTTTTCTTTTTCTTTTTTTCATATTTCTTATTTCTCTTTAGTTCTTTTTCATTTTTAGTTTTTAGCAATAGATTTTACCTCCATTGAATCAAATTATTCTAATTGATTGAAATTTATTCTACTTGCTGATATCTCCCCCCCCCCATAACACTGGATAACACTACTCTGTAAGATCAAATTATTCTTTGATAAGTAAGTAAAGTCGTCCGGGCGGCCTGACTAGCAAGGGAAGTTATCCTATTTCACTAGCGCTAGACAAGGAGATTATTCTAGCATCTGAGGTGGCGAGCCGCCACACCTACCAGCAAGCTCGTCCCTTTACCGCACATTACCCATCGTGCTACCTCCATAAGCTGGAGTTGCAGAGGGTCGTATCCGCAACCCAAGAAACCTTGTGATTCCTATCCGAACACTCTACCGATGTATTCATTTCTTTAATTTTTTGTGTGGTTGTTTTTTAAAAATTTTCCAAAACTTTTCCCCAAACATTTCATTAGGTTCCAAACATTGAGCGTCCAAACAGTAAATACTGACACGAGTACAGTTTGATGTATGCCTCAATCGATGTTTTTTTTTTTTTCCTACATTCGACTACTCCATCACATTAACAGTCATAAGCATCAGTCGAAGATCACTCTTTTTCACATCATGTGATTCCAACCCGTCCTCGGGACGGGGGTCAGGTTGCTTCGCCACTGCGTTATCACGTTGTTTTGAATTATAAGCGTCATCCCAGGGGGCTTTTTCCCCCAGCAATACCTTGCCCCCTCGATTAAAGGGGCAGTCGCGTTTATTGCCCGAGCTTGATTGCGCCCCCTTGCAGCGTGGAATCCGAAGGCATCGACGCAATTTTTTTCTTTCCCACCATGCAGCTTTCGGATTTGGGTCGGCCCACGTTTAAAACGAGCCTTGTGCCCAGCCCATACACAGCATCTGGTATGAGGCAACATAGCCCACTCCTCTTTCCACATCATCCGTATATTATAACTTTTGGATAACTTATTGAAAATCAAGACTTAAATCTGATTCAACAAAATAAGATTGATTGAAAAAACCTATAAAATCTCTCTCTTT
>CM042142.1:33858081-33900581 GCA_023376005.1 Doryteuthis pealeii
ATACTTTTGTCCTTGACAATATCTTAAAATATCGCCGCTGTATTATTCTCCTAATTCGATTAAAAAAGATGAAAACCTTATGAATCTTTTGTTCTTCATTTAGCCTTTATTTGGATTTGATAACTTTGATATTTTTTTCACATCGTATTTTCATGTTGTGCTGCAAGAGTAATCATTCTCTGCCACGAATCCTGTCAACAGTATTTAAATGTACAAAAATAATTTCAATTCTAGACTGAGCTTGTTGTTATTTCATTCATATTTTTTTTATTTCTGATCGGACGAAAAAAAATGAAGGAATGACTTTGTCGCATAATCGGATAAAAGTTACATTTAAAAATTCAAAGAATGGAAGAGGAATTGTGTGTTGTATATGTGTGGTCTGTGTGTGTGTATTATGTGCGATATCTATGTATGGTGCGTATATCTGTGTGTGTGTGTGGTGTGTGTACATGTGCGTATATCTGTGTGTGTGTGTGTGTGTCGTGTGTACATGTGCGTATATCTGTGTGTGTGTGTGGCTGGTGAGTGGTGTACATGTGCGCTATATCTGGTGTGTGTGTGTACATGTGCGTATACCTGTGTGCTGTTGTAGTGTGTGTGTGTGTGTTCGTGTGTACATTGTGCGTAATCTATATGTGTGTGTGTGTGTGTGGTATATATTGTGCGTTATATCTTGTTGTGTGCTATATCTATGTAGTGTGTGTGTGTGTGTACATATGTATCTGTGTGTGTAGTATATGTATGTTATTATCTGTGTGTATATATAATATATGTATGTTATATTGTGTGTGTTATTATGTGTGTGTGTGTGTGTTGTGTGTATATGTGTATATGTTGTGTGTTTGTGTGTTTGTTTGTGTATATGTATGTTATAGTGTGTGTGTGTGTTTTTATTCACATATATAATTAAGAATGCCCGCATATTAACATGCGTCTTGTGAGACTTGTCTTTTGAAACATCTATTTCAAATAAATTCTGAAAAATTGACACTTTTAATACACTTAAAAAGCTTTCCATTTTAGGCAAAAGGAAAAACAAACACCGTTCTTAATATTCCAGGATCTGTCTATCTATAAATAAAGTGGTCTCAAAGAAGGAAATAACTTCTAATTTTCGTGCCCAATGAACCATCTAGTGCTAAATAAGGTGTTTCTCTACAAAAATTGGTTCGGAAGTGTCAGTACCTTAACAGTATTATATACATTATTTTTCTCATATATATAATAGACGAGAGAATAGATTTCATGAATCATTATCGTGAAGAAGAACAGAGAAATTTGTAATTAATCAAGGGAAAGATATAGTTGAACCACAAAAGAAATACCAAAGCGTTTGTGAATATCCTATTTCTTTGGACCCAAGAGAAACATTACAGTCATTAAAAACAAGATTCTTGCCTATTAAATTTTGAGGATGAATTTTAGAATTTAACTACACTCTCCAGTCATTCCGCCTTGGTTAAAGCGAACACGTAAGCAATCAAAATCGTATTTTCATGAATCTTATTTTCATTGTATGCATTTATACCCCATTGCTGTAGAAGTGTACCCCCAGATAACAAAAAACAAATATGAATACTCACTGTTGCATTGCGGATTTTAACTACCACGTCGAGTTAGCAGACAAGAACAAACATGCAAAGCTGTAACTTTAAATACAGTTCCTTGCATGTTGCTGCATAGGGCTGTGATGCTGAATGAGAGAAACTCGATCCGCAGGTACTATCCATGTTTTACTCACCCTGAACATGGAACCCAGGAAAGGGACTTGCTGAGTTCATTAATGAACAACCCAAAGCTCATATAAGCCACCTACCAAACTTCTAGTTTTTAGTTTTGTAGTCAGTTTGACAGAGCCTGAAGTACTTGACAATCCAACAAGATTCCCAAATATTAGGTCTCAACAAAAATAGTGGGAGAGTACAGAGCAACGTCAATTCGAGTCAATTGAAGCTCACACTTCTCTAGAAATGCCTATATTAACATCCACTTACGCACAAGCCCTAGCATCCTATATGATGCCACATACCCTTTCTTTCATAAAGGTACTAGAAGCGGTGCGCTGACATGTGCTACATGTCGGCCGATGGGAAAATTACGTCAATACTGTCTATCTCGATCGTGAGGGTCTCCAGTTGGGGTTTGGTGAATGTGGAGCACCCTTCATCACCATATGCTCCTGCGTTCCATCTGACCCGGACTGGTAGTAGCCTGTTAGGTCCCATCTATGTATTAATAGAAAAAGTTATTTATAAAAAAATTGAGTATCCAAAGAATGAATTTATTTCAAAAACTAAAATGACCGACCGAGGTTGACATGGCCGTAAAACAAAACCAAACCAAATTAGCACAAGACCAGTAAGTAAGTTTCACCCAACCCGTTTCGCCATGGGTTGAATTGACATAAAAATGAGGATCGAACTAGGATCGAACTTTGCTTTTCAGATATGACACAAGAATTGAGTTTTTTTAAACGGAGAGTGAAGCTGGTTGTAATTCTTTCTTTCCTTCTTCTAATAGTTTCCTAACCAAGGCAAAATAACCCGACTGTCCTATTTACTCATAGTTCAATCTGTATGAAGCTTGTTTGCATTCTACATAGCCCTAATACCTCTGAAAATGGTATGTATCCACTATTCTCCCTCCAGTATGGATTAAAATAGTAGAGCTATATTACGGACTCTCTTTAACCTGGTATGGCAACGGTTCTAGTAGAAAGTAAATGCTAGTAATGCAAACCTGCTAAGCTTCGCTCAGGATCTCGACCTTGTGTTGCATTCTGTCCGTTGTTGGGGGTTGGGGTAATTGCATACTAATAGCGAGATAGGGAAGAGATGGATTCATGGACTTCACAGGGCATAGCACAAAACTATACGCAGACGCCTCGTCCAGTATTTCGAAGTCTGGCGCCGATTCCATTTTCCTACGACGATAACTTTACACTATGTGCGTTTATCTTTATGTAAATCTAAAAATTGCAGATTTTAAATCCAACTATTTAAGAATATCTCCATTTTAGCAACGCGCACGTCTTGAACTTACAGTTATCTCTTATTTTTCCAGTAATAGACAGATCTTTTCAGATTAAGGAACCTTCATGAAAGTGACGAGTTTACACTAAGATAGCAATGTTATTCACTTTAATAAGTAGAACGTTTCTGTGATTAACTCTTTAGAATGCTACAATGACTATCAATACATACCCTCTTATTCGACGTGTCATTTATACGTCACTTTCCTACAGGAGGCATAATATCCCCTAAGTCCTCACCGCCTGGTCGGCTGGGGCATTAGAATGCACGACTGCAACCTCTGGCAGAGCGGGTAAGACTCTCCCAATGTGCCACCTGTTAGCCGTGGGTGGCGATCCGTATGCTTAAGGATAGTTTAACCCAGGTCGTTGACAGTCCATGCTTGCATACTCCACTTTGGCACTTTCTTAGGCCTAGACGAGCGTCGGAGAAACCCCCCAGATCCAATCGACTGGATCACTCAAGCCCTAGCACCTATATGATGTCCAGCCCTATTGCCCTATAGCAAAACACCAAACCCTTTTTATCATATGGTGCTAGAAGGCGGTGGCTTGAGGGTCTACATGTACTGAGAATGACGTTTAAACTCTATCTGATGGGGATGTTCCAGTTTTGGGGGTATTGCGGAATGTGGAGCACCCCTTCATTAACATTGCTCCCTGTTCCACTCTGACCGGGTGTGTGGTAAAAGTACCTGTTAGGTGGTCCCATCTTATGGGTTTAAATAGAAAAACACGAGTTTATAGACATAAATTTGAAGTATCCCATTAAGAATTAATTTATTTAAAAATTTTATCGGCATTAAAATGAACCACTCAGGTTGATATGCCGCAAAACAAACTAAACCAAACCAAATCTAATCAAGTTCATCTTTATTATTAATATTTAGATAGAAATAATTAAACATTTTTTGCAATTATTATTAGACATGAATACTTGAAAACAAATACTGTGCAAATCAATTGATAATCCCCCTGTCAGCATTTGGGCTAAGAGACACCCCCTAAAAATTCCTAGGTATACAATTTAGGCTTGCAATCCAGCATAAAAACTCCAGTTCAGGATCTTGGGAAATGTGCGAGTATCTACTTTGTCATTATTCCCAGGTCGACTCTGAACCCGACGTTGGTAATATGTATCGTTCAACAATGATATATCTGCCTGACATATTTAATTTATATTAGATATGATACGTGAAACCCTATAACTGTGCAATTTATTTGAATTTAGAATGTTACCTACAGCTAGAATGTTTACAAAGGATTAGTTATCAATAGTTACTTGAAATATTTGAAACATATAACAACTTATTATTATATTATTATTCATCATCAAATAGGAAGTAGTAACTGGAAAGATGTAATTTACATGAAAAATGACTGACTCGACACTAAAATAAATTCGACAAGGAAAGATCACCTGGTGAGCAGAAATTACTGATCTGCGCATTCGTAATTTAAGCGAATTTTGAACATGAACCCCATAATTCCCTTATCAATGGGTTAATAGTACACTACTGTTTTTTTACAAGGAGGGGTTTGGTTATTAGATACCCCATGAAGGGTATATATCATTAAACAATAGAACCAAACCATAACTAGGGATGCCATAAAACCCAATCCTTTCCTTTGAAGAAGTTGAATTGGAAAAAAATGAACAATATAGTAGTGTGTTTCTTAACTAATTCAAGTTACCTGATATATTTTAGGTGAATTATCAATAAACAGCATTGAAACTCTGTGACCAATATCATTACTATTGCAGCAAAACCTCTACGCAAAATCCTACAATCGTAATCAGGGTTATTTTACCAACCGTTCGCTACGGGTTTAGAATGTGACAGTCAAAAGTACTTGTCATCCAAACGCTAATTCAGTATTAATGGATCTGTCAGACTAGCTTGTATTATTCCAGTGTTGTTGCCATTTTGTATGAAGGATAATGGAGCAGCTAATTGCTCTTACGTGCGTAAGGACACACAGACTAGTTTTTAGATACAGAGTTAATATTCCTTCTTAAAGATTGTCAGGATGTATTATTTTTAATGGAACATTATATACAATCTAAACGGATATTAGTATTATTTACTATCAGCATTGAAATTGCAACAAGAAATATACGAGTTTGGCTTGAAATATACTTTCGATATAGAAAGCTTCCCATCGAGGTTGTAAGGGTAACAACGCTAGTCTGCAGATCCAATTAATACTGAATAGCGTGATGACCAATTACTTTTGACTGTCACTTTCTACCCGTAGCGAACGGGTTGGGTAAATACCTGATTACGATTGTAGGATTTTGCGTAGAGGTTCTTGCTGCATAGTAATATATTTGGTCACAGAGTTCAATGCTGTTTATTGATATACCTAAATATATCAGGTAACTTGATTAGTTAAGAAACAACACTACTATATTGTTCATTTTTTCCAATTCAACTTCTTTCAAAAGGAAAAGGATTGGTTTTATGGCATTCCCTAGTTATGGTTTGGTTTCTTTGTTTAATGATATATTACCCTTCATGGGTATCTAATACAAACCCCTCCTTGTAAAAGAACATAGTGTACTATTAAACCCATTGATAAGGGAATTATGGGGTCATGTTCAAATTCGCTTATTACGATGTCGCAGATCAGTATATATTATCCACTACACCAGGTGATCTTTCTTGTCGATTTATTAGTGTCGAGTCAGTCATTTCATGTAATTACATTCAAGTTACTACTCCTATTTGATGATGATAATAATAATAATAATAGATTGTTATATGGTTTCAAATATTTCAAGTAACTATTGATAATAATCCTTTGTAAACAATTCTAGCTGTAGGTAACAATTCTAAATTCAATAAGTTGCACAGTTATAGGTTTCACGTATTCATATCTAATATAAATAATTGTCAGGCAGATATCATTTTGAGACGATAACATATTACCACGTCGGGTCAGAGTCGACCTGGGAATAATGACAAAGAGATACTCCACATTTCCCAAAGATCCTGAACTGGAGTTTTACTGCTGGATGCAAGCTAATGTCATACCTAGGATTTTTAGGGGGTGTCTCTTAGCCCATGCTGACAGGGGGATTATCAATTGATTTGCACAGTTATTTGTTTTCAAGTATTCATATCTATAATAATTTGCAAAAAATGTTTAATTATTTCTATCTAATATTTAATAATAACAGTGGAACTTGATTAGATTTGGTTTGGTTTAGTTTGTTTTGCGGCATATCAACTGAGTGGGTCATTTAATGCCGATAAATTTTTAAATAAATTAATTCTTAATGGATACTCAATTTGTCTATAAACTCGTGTTTTTCTATTTAACCCATAGATGGGACCCTAACAGGTACTACCACACCGGTCAGAGTGGAACAGGAGAGCAATGTTAATGAAGGGTGCTTCCACATTCCCCAACCCCCAAAACTGGAACCTCCCCATCAGATAGAGTTTAACGTCATTCTCAGTACATGTAACCCTCAGCCACCGCCTTCTAGCACCCATATGATAAAAAAGGTTTGGTGTTTGCTATAAGGCAATAGGGCTGGGACAATCATATAGGTGCTAGGGCTTGACGTGACCAGTCGATTGATCGGAGGGGGTTTCTCCGACCGCTCGTCTAGCCTAAGAAGTGCAAAGTGAGTATTGCAAGTCATGGACTGCTCAACGACCTGGGTTCTATCCTTAAGCATCACGGATCGCCACCCACGGCTAACAGGTGGCCCCATTGGGAGAGTCTTACCCCTCTGCAGAGGTTGCAGTCGGTGCATTCTAATGCCCCAGCCGACCAGCGGTGAGGGACTTAGGGGATATTATCCTCCTGTAGGAAGTGACGTATAAATGACACGTCGAATAAGAGGGTATGTATTGATAGTCATTGTAGCATTCTAAAGAGTTAATCACAAAACGTTCTACTTATTAAAGTGAATAACATTGCTATCTTAGTGTAAACTCGTCACTTTCTGAAGGTTCTAATCTGAAAAGATCTGTCTATTACTGGAAAAATAAGAGATAACTGTAAAGTTCAAGACGTCGTTGCTAAAATGGAGATATTCTTAAATAGTTGGATTTAACTCTGCCAATTTTAGATTTACATGAAAGATAAACGCACATATGTACAGTTATCGTCGTAGGAAATGGAATCGGCCGCCAGACTTCAAATCCTGGACGAGGCTGTCTGGTTATCAGTTTGTGCTAATGCCTTGTGAAAGTCATGAATCCATCTCTTCCCTATCTCGCTATTAGTATGCAATTACCCAACCCCTCCACACGGACAGAATGCAACACAGGTCGATCCTTGAGCGAAGCTTAGCAGGTTTGCATTACTAGATTTATTTCTACTAGAACCGTTGCCATACCAAGGTTAAAGAGTCCGGTATATAGCTCTACTATTTTATCCATAGCTGGAGGGAGAATAGTTGGATTACATACCATTCAGAGGTATTAGCGCTATGTTAAATGCAAACAGCTTCAACAGGATTTGAACTATGAGTAAATAGGACAGTCTGGGTTATTTTGCCTTGGTTAGGAAACTAATTAGAAGAAGGAAAGAATGAATTCCAACCAGCTTCACTCCGTTTAAAAAAACTCAACTTGTGTCATATCTGAAAAGCAAGTTCGATCCTAGTTCGATCCTCATATTTTATGTCACATTCAACCCATGGCGAACGGGTTGGGTGAATACTTACTTCTGGTCTTGTGCTAATTTGTTTGGTTTGTTTTACGCATGTCAACCTCGGTCGGTCATTTTAGTTTTGAAATAAATTCATTCTTAATGGATACTCAATTTTTTATAAATAACATTTTTTATTTAATACATAGATGGGACCCTAACAGGTACTACCAGTCCGGGTCAGAGTGGACAGGGAGCAATGGTGATGAAGGGGTGCTCCACATTCACCAAACCTCCAAAACTGGAACCTCACCATCAGATAGAGTTTAACGTAATTCCCAGGACATGTAGACACTCAGCCACCGCCTTCTAGTACCTTTATGATAAGAAAGGTTGGGCAATCATATAGGTGCTAGGGCGTGCTAAGTTAGGTTTAATAAATAGCAATTTTCTAGAGAATGTAGCTCAACGAATGACGTTGCTTGTACTCCCCACTTTGTTGGACCTAATATTGGAATTGTTGGATTTGTCAAGTACAGCTCTGTTACAAACTGACTACAAAACTAAAACTAGAGTTGGTAGGTGGCTTATATGGAGCTTTGGGTTGTTCCATATGAACTCAGGCAAGTCCCTTTCCTGGGTTCTGTTCAGGGTGAGTAAAGACATGGATAAGTACCCACTCTTCAGCCATCACAGCCCTATGCCAGCAACATGCAAGGACTGTATTTAAGTTACAGCTTGCATGTTTGTTCTTGTCTGCTAACTCGACGGTAGTTAAAATCCCAATGCAACAGTGAGTATTATATTGTTTTTATGTTATCTGGGGGATAACTTCTACAGCAATGGGTATAAATGCATACATGAAATGAAGATTCAATGAAAAATACGAATTTTGATTGCTTACGTGTTCGCTTTAACCAAAGGCGGAAGACTGGAGAGTGTAGTTAAATTCTAAAATTCATCTTCAAAATTTAAATAGCAAGATCTTTTTTTAATGACTGTAATGTTTCTCTTTTTAAAATGAAAATAGATATTCACAAACCTTTGGTATTTTCTTTTTGTGGTTCAACTATATCTTTCCCTTGATTAATTACAAATTTCTCTGTCTTCTTCACGATATGATCATGAATCTATCTCTCTCATTATATATATGAGAAAATATTGTATATATATTTAAGGTACTGACACTCACGATACACAATTTTGTAGAGAAACACCTATTACTGCAACTAGATTGGTTCATTGCACGAAAATTAGAAGTTATTTCCTTTTTAGACACTTTATTTATAGATAGACAGATGCCTGGAATATTAAAGACGTGTTTGTTTTTTCTTTTGCTAAAATGGAAAAAGCCTTTTATAAGTGTATTAAAGTGTCAATTTTCAGATTTATTTGAAATAGATGTTTCAAAGACAAGTCTCACAAGACGCTTATGTAATATGCGGGCATTCTTAATTATATATGTGAATAAAAACACACACACACACACTATTATACATACATATACACAAACAAACACACACACACACACACAATACACATATCACACAAACAACACACACACACACATATACACACAGATATACATACATATATATATAATACACACAGATATACATACATATATACACACACAGATACATATATACACACACACACACACATACATAGATATACGCACACACACACAGATATACGCACATATATACACACACACACACACACATATAGATATACGCACATGTACACACACACACACACACACACACACACAAGATATACGCACATGTACACACACACACACACAGATATACGCACATGTACACACACACACACACACACCACACACACAGATATACGCACATGTACACACACACACACACACACACACAGATATACGCACATGTACACACACACACACACACACACAGATATACGCACATACATAGATATACGCACATATACACACACACAGACACACACACATATACACACACACAATTCCCATCTTCCATTCTTTGATTTTTTAAATGTACTTTTATCCGATTATGCGACCAAAGTCATTCTTCATTTTTTTTTCGTCCGATCAGAAATAAAAAAAATATTGAATGAAATAACAACAAGTCATGTCTAGAATTGAATTATTTTTGTACATTTAATACTGTTGACAGATTCGTGCAGAGAATGATTACTCTTTGCAGCACAAATGAAAATACCGATGTGATAAAAATAATCAAGTTATCAAATCCCAAATAAAGGCTAATGAAGAAAAAAAAAAGATTCATAAGGTTTTCATCTTTTTTAATCGAATTAGGAGAATAATACAGCGGCGATATTTTAAGATATTGTCAAGGACAAAAGTATTTCTATAAAAAAAAAAGAAATTAAGAATAACAACAGATACTAGTTGAGATACTCGTCTAGTTCGGATAGAATATCAGTATTTTTTATTACAATATAATAAGAGTAAAACGAATTATCAAGCACTGATAATGAACTAATAAATACTATTTCAATTACATGTCGATTCATGTCAAACTTGTAGATAGTAATTTTGTGATATATATTGGCATCTTCCAACAATGTATATGCGATCATTATTGGAGGGTGCGTGGAGTAATCGTCACGGTCATAGGAAATGGACATGGTGAGACGAGTTCAAATTCTGGACGAGGCTGTTTGCATTTTCAAATAGCGCTAATACCCTCGGGAAAGGAATGAATCCACCTATTCTCTCTCAACCTGGGTAAAAGTTTGGTCAAACTGAGCTCTTTAACCTTGGTTCGGCAATCAAACGAGGAGAAGGAAAACTGAATTTAAACCGGTGTGCCACCTACTGCTCGTGCGGGGGGGGGGGGGTAATTGCTGTGTGTGTGTGTGTGTGTGTGTGTGATTATATATATATTTCGATCATTTTACAGATTAGTCAAAGCAAAGATATATTGGTCAGACTTAGTCGAATGATGCTTAAAACCTCGCTTCTCCCTAGAACAATAGTTTTGCTAGCAATTATAAGATTTATAATAAAAATAATCCATAATAAACAATTATTGTTTCAAGTAATTATTAAAACAAATATTTCGCAGATATATTACCAAGTATTCCTGTTTAATGCCAATAACTTATACCCAATTACACGAGTTAAACTATTCCTATCTAATAATAATAATAATAATAATAATAATAATAATAATAATCATAATAATCGGTTATATGGCTTCAAGTATTCCTATCTAACACCAATAATCTGCAAGAAATTATATGGCTTCAAGCATTCCTATCTAACACCAATAATTTGCAAGAAATTATATGGCTTCAAGCATTCCTATCTAACACCAATAATTTGCAAGAAATTATATGGCTTCAAGCATTCCTATCTAACACCAATAATTTGCAAGAAATTATATGGCTTCAAGCATTCCTATCTAACACCAATAATCTGCAAGAAATTATATGGCTTCAAGTATTCCTATCTAACACCAATAATTTGCAAGAAATTATATGGCTTCAAGTAAATAGGAAGAATCCTTAGTAAACAATTATAGATTTAGGCAACTCTTCTTAATACAAATAATTTGTTCAGTTATATGGTATTAAGTATACATATCTGATACAAATAATTTTCAAACATATCCATAGATTGACCCATACATAGGACCTTAAGAGGTACTACCAGTCTCTGTCAGGGTGGACCTGGGAGTAATAGCAACGATGGAGTGATTCCACACTCCCCGAGAACTTTAGTGTTTATTGATGCAACAAGACGAGGAATGGTCGGTTTATGTCACGAAGAATCTCACCCTTCGAGATAAATAGGTGGGTGAGGGGTTACATACCTTTCCAAAGGGTATTAATCCGAAAGTGAACTTAATAGCACGAATGGAGTTCAAACTCACTTATTACGATGACGCAGCCCTGCACATTTGCCATGATGCCACGGAACTCCCACCTCCACCTCGCGGAAACTTTTTTTGTCTTTGACGGTTAAATGGTTTGGTTTGGTTTAGTTTGTTTTACGGCATATCAACCCCGGTGGGTCATTTAATGCCGACAAAGTTGTGAAATAAATTCATTCTTAATGCATAATACAATTTTGTTTTTAAACTCGTGTTTTTCTATTTAACCCATAGATGGGACCCTAACAGGTACGACCACTCCGGGTCAGAGTGGACCAGAGAGCAATGGTGATGAAGGGGTGCTCCACATTCCACAGACGTCCAAAACTGGAACCTCACCGTTAGATAGAGTTAAACGTCATTCCCAGAACATGCAGACCCTCAGCCACCGCCTTCTAGCACCCATATGATAAGAAGGATTGGGGTTTGCCATAAGGGCAATAGGGTTGGGGCAATCATATAGGTGCTAGGGCTTGACGTGGCCAGCCCGACTAGCCCAAGAAAAGCCTAAAGTGGAATATTGCAAGTGTCGCCACCCACTATTGGGAAAGTCTTACCCCTCTGCAGAGGTTGCAGTCGGTGCATTCTAACACGCCACCGATAGGGCGGGACGGTTAAATGGTTTGATATAGAGCTAAAATATTTGGTATGGATAGTTACGCGATCCAAAGGAAGATTTTATCATAAAAGAATATTTCCTTTATCATATACATAGAGTACTTGCCTCTCATTTCACTTATGAGGGTGTGAAACAAGGACATTTTATGTGGGCCCACCCACAAGCCGAAGCTCATGCATGGTAGGCACAAAAAATGCGTTAATCTCGTCGGCATTTCCCCTCAAGGGGGCAATTCAGGCACTGGGTAATAAACCCTGCCCTATCCCTTTAAATCAAGGGGGAAGGTATTGCCTGGGGGTAGCCCCCTGGGATCAACGCTATTAATTTTACTTAGCCGCTCCAGAGGTCGAAGCATTCTGAAACAAGCCTCGAGGGGCCTTTGCCGTCAAAGCAATCTAAATACTCAGTACATGTTCCTATAAGCTTTAACTAATCTTGATGAATTTAGGTTTGGTTTGGTGGATTTTATGGTATGTCAAACCTCGTTGGGTTATTTTATGCCGGAGACATTTTGTTCTATTCATGCTCGATGTATATTCAAAAAAAAAAATGTCAAACTCATTTTTCTATTTAACTCATATATGGTTCCCTAACAGGTACTACCACTACGAGTCCTGGATCTGGGAGTAATGGCCATGAAGAGGTACCCCACACTCCCCAGAGCTCCAAAACTGGAATTTCACCATTAGATGTAGTTTAACGTTATACCCAGGACTATGAAGAATTTAAGTTTCAATGTTCAAAAGAAGAAAAAAACTTAAATTGTCTTATCACCCTGTCGGTTGAACTTGTGTTTATTGATGCAATAAAAAGAGGGATTGATAAATTCATGGTCAGTTTATGTCATTTAAATATCTCACCCGTAGGGCGGGTCTTCAACTAGTATAAAAACACATAAAAAAGAAAGAAAGAAAAAACTCCGAAGTTCGCCTAAAGGCAAGAGTGCGTAACTCCAAGGTAACTAATTAAAGACGCTGTATATCTACAATGCATACTACATCAAATTATAATGGAACCGAATTATTTCCTTCCTAAATTATATATGTTCTCGGCAAACAAAGCTGCTGTTCACAAACACTCTGAACAAAGCGTAATCTTATAAAGGAAATCATGACTTGAAAGATTTTGGCAGAGCATCGGTATTCAAAAATAAAAACGGCAGAGGTCTAACATTTTTAAAACGAACAAAAAAAAAAAAGAGCAAAAACTGCCATAGGTATGGAAGCTGCAAAGGGCTAAAAAAATATGCAGTTTCCAGAATTTGGACGGCAACAAATATGATTCTTCAACAAAGATGAAATATTACTTTGATTTTTCAGACTGTTGTCCTTATCTTTATTGTGATATGTATTGTAACAGGGCGATATGTGTCGCGTAGGCCAACTCAAGTTGTAGTAGTAGTCGTCGTTATTAGTAGCAGTTAGAGCAGAAACAACATACACGCAAGTTGTATAGTCACAAGGGGCTTTGTATTTATTTCTAGGCTCGTGGGCTCTTTTTCAGAGAAAAGGAAAGACAGAGAGAAAGAGTATCGTCAAATTATTCTATGTTCGTAGTATCACGCTCTGTACCGCTGACCCACACCTTTGTTCTTATTTCTTCTTGCCCTCTTTCTCCGAATACAGTTTTATTTTTAATACCAAATGGTGGGGGTCAGTGATCACAGGACCATAGCTCGACTACCACCACCCCGCTTAGCTGGCCGATCGAGTCTGATGATTTCGACAACTTTTGGCTAATTGACGTTTTCACTTCAGGATGCTAGATACAGGTAGAGATTTTGAACTTTATCAACTAGTCACTTTCGGCTACTGAATTTAAAGAATAATAATTTATCTAAGTGCATCTCGCGACCACTCTGCTTTCAATGTTACATGTGTGCATCTTACAGACGCCCAATATTATTGAATTAAAATTTAATCAAATTAGATGAATAGTATGGTATAGGTGGTGCTGACTTGCAAGGTCGTGAGATGTAACAGTTCAATTTAGGGTCAAAATATGCCGACTTGCTTTTTATTGAATACCTTTGTTTTTCTTTATAGTTTACTCAATTTACTCGCCTCGTCCTTGTTTACTATAAGAGAAGGTAAAATATCTCACCGTTTCCATCCATCACATCAAAAATAAGATCGACAAATTCTGAATGCCATCGGTAGTCTACATTGCCAGACAGAGAACAAGTTGGCCAATCGTTGCCGGCTTTAGCTGCTTCCCGAAAATCGATCCAGTAGTTCACCCACTCAGAAACATTCACCTGTAAAAAGAAAATCAGAAAATAGCAAACATTGAGGAATAGTATGCAAATATGATAATTTAAAAAAAACAATATATGCTTGATTGATTGTAACGGCATGTCAACACGTTTAGGGTTATTTTCCGACCAGCGGTTTGGGAATTTTGTTCATTGTATGTATTTACCAATCCAGTCCCCACAAGCAGGATGTGACATGGTCGACATTTAAGAGTAATTTAACAAGTTTAAATTCAGTGTTCCATTTCATTTTATATATATATATATTACGTAGTAATCTCCTCTACAGTAGCGAAGCCTGAATCACATACACCTGCAACGCGAGGAAACTGGACAACTTCCACTTCAGATGCCTACGCCGCATTCTACGCATACGCTGACAGGACAAAGTGCCCAACACAGACGTGCTGGAACGAGCAAACATAAACAGCATGCCCGCCATTATCTGCCAGAGACGCCTGCGTTGGCTCGGTCATGCCAGGAGGATGGACAAAGGCCGCATCCACAAAGACCTACTGCAGGGTGAATTAGTAGAGGGCACCCGACCGGTAGGGAGACTATGCCTGCGCTTTAAAGATGTCTGCAAGAGAAGTATGAAGACAGGCCACATTAACACCAACATATGGGAGGCTTGTGCAAAAGACTGTGCGATCTGGCGACTCCTCGTCAAACAAGGAATGAGGAGGAGTGAAAAAGAGAGGAAAAGAGCCAAAAAGGAAGGAGAGACGACAGTAACTCCAGTAAACATCGCTGTTTGTTTGCGGTCACTGCACCAGAGATTGCCATTCAAAAATTGGTATGTTCAGTCACTCACGCAGCTGCAGATAACTATAAAAGAAAAGTGGACTACGCCATCGTCTTCAGTAGACGGACGGATGCCAACTAATATATATATATATATATATATATATATATATATATATATATATAATCTTATTATAATGGAGATTGTGCGTTTGTCTGTCTGTAACCGAAACTATATTACTATACTTGTCATAATTCCTTTAGTTATTGACATCATGTTCTCCATTATTTTATTTTTATTTATACCTCAATCATTAATAAAATTGTTTTACATTACTTACACTGTTGACCATATCTACATTCTAATAACATGCAATTGTATTTATATATACAACAAAATAGAGGTTTACAGTATGAATGGGAAGGCTAATTTGCATATTGATCTTAAAAAATTGATTTTAATAAATATATGCTTAGTATTATTGATTTCTAATTGTTTGGTTTTATCTTAATGCATATGAGCAAAATCTCTTCAATAAATCTTAAAAGAAATCCCTTAACAATAAGAAATAACTGTAATATTATTCTTTACTTCCTATTTTAACTAAACAGTTTAATTAGGAAAAATTTACCAATGAAAGACGGGAGTAACGAAAAATGATGGAAGAGTTAGTTTCAAAGTTGTTCTATTTTTCAATCATGCCCCCTCTGTTCAAAATCTTTTTATCTACATTCTTATTCAGTTTCATTAGCCTTTCTAATTTAATACCATATTTTATTATAAAATTTAACTAAAATACTTGCACCCGGAGGGTGCATATATTTGCTAGTATATATAATTTAGATTGGATAAAAGAAGTAACGAGACTAAAGCTTTAATTTTTAGAGATTTAGATGAAGATGTGTGCATAACTGATACACTTATATAATAAAGTGATGATATCTTGGTATAATTTGTAAAAAGTATTAAGGCCAGATTCGATACATGTGGAATGATTATTTTTTGTGAAACACAGGATTGTGTAAGTGCTACACCCTCCATACACAATACACCTTGCATGGGACAAAATAACGAAAAGGCACGAATTTCAAAAAGTGTTACGTAAATAACGTAGTAAGTCAATTAACAGATAAGATAGCAAAAACGTTCATAAACATCTTGTAAATATTTTCTGAAAATTCCAAAGTGCTCCAACTACTATAGGCACTATCGTAGTCTTTGTATACTACAACTTTTTGGATTCTCTGTAAAATTCCAGATAGTTATCCAATTTTACAATCAATCGATTTTATTGTGGTCTCCTGGAATATCTAAATTTATTGACAGATTTTTCTTTGTGTACAGTGAGTAGATCCGGTCTGGCCAGAATAATTGGTTTGAAATGCAATGTTCATTACCATTATCATTACGAAGAAGACAGTATGCACCGAAAGGAACTGTTTTTAAATTATAAAAAAAGAATGTCTTAACCTGGTGAAAATCCAAGTCAATATTAATAGCATGTAAAATTAACCAATCGGATAGAGAGAGGGGGGTAGAGATGAGAGAGGAAAAAACGAGGAGAAAGAAGTCAGAAGAGAAAGAAAAACGAAGAAAGGAAAAGAAGGATAGGAGAGGAACCAAAAAAATGAAGAGGAGTCAGAAAGAGGAAGAGAGAGAAGAAACAAAGGAGGAGGAGAGGGAAGAGGAGAGAAGAAACAGTTGTGGTGAACGAGGAGGAGAGAAGAAACTGAGGAGGAAAGGGAAGAGGAGATAAGAAAATAAAACGACAAGGCAAAGACGGGGGGACAAACAGAGACAACGCGGGAAAAGACGGGGGGACAAACAGAGACAACGCGGGCAAAGACGGGGGGGACAAACAGAGACTACGCGGGCAAAGACGGGGGACAAACAGAGACTACGCGGGAAAAGACGGGGGGACAAACAGAGACAACGCGGGCAAAGACGGGGGGGGACAAACAGAGACTACGCGGCAAAGACGGGGACAAACAGAGACTACGCGGGAAAAGACCTCCCGTCTTTGCCCGCGTAGTCTCTGTTTGCCCACATTCCCCAAACCTCCAAAACTGGAACCTCACCATCAGATAGAGTTTAACATAATTCCCAGGACATGTAGACCCTCAGCCACCGCCTTCTAGCACCCATATGATAAAAAGGGTTGGGGCTTGCCATATGGGCGATAAGGTTGGGAAAATCATATAGGAGATAGGGCTTGACGAGACCAGCCGATTGATCTCTGACCGCCCGTCTAGCCCAAGAAAGGGCCAAAGTGGAGTATTGCAAGTCATGGACCGCTCAGCCACCTGGGTTATGTCCTTAAGCATCGCGGATCGCCACCCACGACCAACAGGTAGCCCCATTTGGGGCAGTCTTACTCCCTTGCAGAGGTTGCAGTCGGTGCATTCTAACGCCCCAGACGACAGGGCGGAAGGAAAAGGGGAACAGAGAAAGATGAGGTTTAAAAAAGGATGACAGAAAGAGACGAGGTGGTGAAAAAGAAGAAAATAAATAAACGAGCTGAAGAAAGATAAAATTACAAAGTGGGAAATGAGAGTGTGTATGAAAACTGATAATTTATAAATTCATCTTTCTCGAGCGGCGAGTCACGTTAGCACCTGTCCATTGTGTCAAACAAGATGGCGCTATCGACCTGAAAATAAATTCAGGGGAATAAAATAGAAAATGTATTTGCAAAATGTATCCAACAAGTACAATTTATTTCCGGAGCTCGCTTGATTAAAAACGAAATAGAGAAAGAAAAAATACATGACTGCTTTGTGAATTATTACTGCTACTGCCATTTTAATAGCGATCCTTGTAGCGATAGAAAAGAAAATGAATGACATCCTTGTCTTTCTATCAAGTATACTTGTATTTTAGACCAACTTCCCTTGTATGCAGGCACCTGTTACTCTGAAAAATGATAAAGCTGCTCTTCGCGTTAGGATTTTCAAATATATGCACAATAAGACGACAAGGCTAACAGAGAAAAATATTGTTGGCTAGTTTTATGGATTATCTAGCCTTCGTTTTGGCTCGTTTGTTTTGTTTTACGGCATATCAACCTCGGTGGGTCATTTAATGCCGATAAAGTTTTGAAATAAAGTCATTCTTAATGCATAATACAATTTTGTTTATCAACTCGTTTTTTTCTATTTAACCCATAGATGGGACCTAACAGGTACTACCAGTCCGGGTTAGAGTGAACCAGAGCAATGGTGATGATGGGGCGCTCCACATTCCCCAAACCTGGAACCTCACCATCAGATAGAGTTTAACGTCATTCCCAGGACATGTAGCACCCATATGATAAAAAGCCATATGATTATGGCTTGCCATAAAGGCAATAGAGTTGGGGCAATCATATAGGTGTTAGGGTTCGTGTTGACCCGATTGATCGGGGGCTCTCGACCACAGCCCAAGATAGGGCCAAAGTGGTGTATTGCAAGTCATGAACTGCTCAACCACCTGGGCTCTATCCTTACGCATCACGGGTCGCCACCCACGGCCAACAGGTGGCCCCATTGGAGGAGTCTTACCCCTCTGCAGAGGGGCAGTCGGTGCATTCTAACGCCCCTCCGACAGGGTGGTACTTAGCCGTGTTGGATTATATTGCGCCTAAATCAGTTTAGTAATTCTAGTCGCCAATTATATACGTTACAAAAGTGTATATTCACAATTATTTTAAACAGGTAAACACTTCATTAACTCCCAAGAGATCTATTTGATCCATAAATGAAACACTAACAGATACTACCAGATTCATTGACTTTAATGGTATACCAACTCGTCTCCCGTTATTTTATACCTAGAGGTTAGGGAATCGTGTTCGTTGTACGTTTTTAATTGACATTTGTGTATAGTTGTATCTTAAAGAATTCGAATACGACTAATTTTTAAACAGATCTATTTGACCCTACCAGGAACTACTACTCCGGGTCAGAGTGTATCTGGGAGTAATAGCAATCTACAGATTTTCAGAACTGGAGCTTACCATAAGATGCTGCTTAGTGTCCTACCCAGAACACACTTTTTGGGAAGGATGGTTTTATCTTTCTACAGGAAATACAATTGGTGTATTCTAGATCTCGCCGAGTAACGTAGATTGGTTGGCTGTTGGTTGGATTTAAAGGCATGCCAATTTTTGGGTTATTTTATGTAGACACTAAATTGGTAAAAATAATTTTTATGATAGATTTTTCATTAACTTCATGTGTATCAGAGAATTATAAGAAACTAGAAGTGGTTACCCATGATCAACTAGGTAAAGATGTGAGGAAAAAACATCTGGTGTATTGATTTGCTTACTTTTGAGATTTACAAATGCTGGACATTTTTAAGTATAATTTCAATGCTATTTCTATGTATATTTTAAATATCTTCGAGCATAAATCGCCATAATGTTTGCACAAAAAGGAAGAACCTCTGATATTTAATATATATATATATATATTTGCTTTGTCGTTAATTGTTTTATTTTCGTAGTTTCATCCTGACATACACACCAACTGCATTTAAACTTCATGTATATTCATAAACTGGTGTTTGACCATCAGCCACCGCCTTGTAGAATCCATATCATTAAAAGGATTGGGTGTTTGCCATAAGAGAACTTTGAAGAAAACGGTTGGAATAATCATATAGATTTAAGGGTTTGACATGACCAGCTGATTTGGCCCCCTCCAACTGCCCGTCTAACCCAATAAATGGCTAAGGTTGCATGTCACAGGACCATTTAGTATCCGGTTCCCGGACTGCCCAGCTACCACGAACTTATCCTCAGGCTTTACACGGACATCAGGTCACCAGATTAGGGTGGGGGTATTATTCCTATGGTGCAGTCGACGTATTCTAAAACCCCACCGACAGGGTGGAAATAACGGAAAGAACAGGGAAGAGCTAGAACTTATAGTAAGAGAGGAAAAGAGAAGTCTAAGAGCAAATACGAGAGAGTTTAAGAAGTGTATTCTCACACACAAATACACGCTCGTTTCGCGGTCATGCATCTTTCAATAATTCATATAAATTTTCATTCCGTAGTGAGACTAGGTCACGTGACATCTATACAGCCCTACTTTTTAAAACTTTTTTTTTTTTTTTTAAATTAAACCAATTTGTACAAAGTAGTGAATCATTTAGTAAAAACCCTATGAGAGTTCAACTCTTTTTCAAGTTCAAGTTTTATTCTTGATGTACTTCATCGCACTTCAGCCTGACCGCTATCATTGTCGATACATTTTAAAACTACTTCAGATGTTTATCAATACCCTCTATATAATATATTGTCACATAAGCGACACTGAATACAGAATAATGAAGCATCCTTCCTACTCACAGCAAACTATGCATTTACCCAACCCCTTCGCAATGAGCAGGATGTGACAAGTTCCATTTTTAAGCTGGTTTGAATTCAGAGTTTTCCTTCCCTTAGATTGGCTGTCTAATCAAGGCTAGAGAACATAGCCTGTCCTACTATTTACCCATAGCTGGGGGAGAACATATGAATCCGTGGCTTTCTTAAGGACATTAGCGCGATGCGACACGCAAATAGCCTTGTCCAAGATTTGAAATCGGGTCGACGATTTTATTTCCTACAATGATAACCGTTACGCTAAGCCCGTCTCCTAAAACAGCAGGCGGTGTAGGATTCGAAACTGAACCACGAGGTTTAAAGTTGAATATTTTAGCACAGAACCACTCCACTGATTATTATTGAATCTCAGGTTTGATTTCACTTCTTCAAAGCCGAAAAATTGATTTTCTGGGAAAATTTTTAAAAAATGATTTTTTAAAAATAAAATAAAACAAGCCAATAAAAATTATCGATCATTTCTGTATTTTTATATAGTTACGAAACCTTTTTAGATAATATCCTTTCTCCTCACACCTAAGCCACCCAACCACATCGGACACACCTCCAACCCAATATTTATCCAACTATCTTTTAAAATCCACTTAACGTCGGCTTTGATCCATCTCCGCCCATCACACAAGATCCTACCGGCGCCTGCAATATGTACGCATTAAAACGTATGTTTAAGAATGTCTTCCTATTTTTTTTTAAAGGCTGATTGATTAGTTAAGTACACCGTGTAGAATTGATCGGGTTATGAAAATATGTGATGGGGTGCAATTAGGAGTCAACCTGACCGAAAGAGTCTCCAAAACACATTCCTCTTAACGGATTACGTACCCCCTCCAAATTCATGGTGTGTGTTAGTGGGTTTTTGTGTGTGTACGGAAATAAAAATTCTAGAAAAATATCTTTAAAAGAATCTTTTCAAAACTAATAACAATTAATTAGAAAACTAGCATAAATGCCTCTTGGCTAATTGCACATTTTTTTTTTCGGTTTTGTTTTTTTTTTTAAATAAATGAATGTAAATGTACGCAGTTTAAATATAACTTCAATAATCGAGAGAATAAATAAGCAAAGATATCAATGTTTCTTTTCTCTTTTTATACACGAATTTATTGTCCAAATTATTGTCATTAAATTCTTATCTTTCTATTAGAACCGATATTATCCTCGTACCCACTTGTACAAAGTCAGGCACAAGGCCCTATTAACGTGGGACCACCTACAAGCCGAGGCTCATTGGTGGCGGGTTTAAAAATTGCGTCTATCCCCTCGGCATTCCCCCTCAAGGGGGCGCCTCAGGCACTGTGCAATAAACCCAGCCCTTTAAATCGAGGGGAAGATGTTGCCTGGGGGGTGGCCCCCTGGGATCGACGCTCGTAATTTTTACCCACGTGGTTAAGCATAGAAAAAAAGCGCTCTGTAAGATATACAAATACGACTAGAAAAAAATGCTTTGCAGTGTTAATTGGATTTTACGGCTTGGGTTATTTTATACCGAAGATGTTTTTGTTTTATTAATTCTTGTTGGGTATTCAAATTTTAAAAAATCATTTTTAAACTCCTTTTTATCTATTTGGCTTATAGATGGTACTAACAGGTACTACAACATTCCATTGCCATTACTTCCAGGTTCACCGACCCAGAGGGGCAGTATCTGTTAGGGCCCCCCATGTATGGGTCAAGTAGATCTGCTTGAAAATTATTTGTACTAGATAGATTAGTGTGGTAAAGTGGAGCTGACGATAAGTATGTTGCTCATCCTCAGATGCAAAAATAATATCTCTGGTCCAGCGCTAGTGAAAGTGTGATAGACTCCCTCGCTGTCCGGCTTTTACCGACAATAGGCTACTGCGCCGACTTTACATCTACGAGATATGAATACCTGAAACTATAATTATGTATAAATAATTAGTATTAGGAATACCTGATACCATATAATTGTGTATAAATTATTGGATAGGATACCTCATACCATATAATTGTGTATAAATTATTAGATAGGGATATCTCATACCATATTGTGTATAAATTCTTAGAGATATCTGATACCATAAAATTATAAAATTATTATATAAGAATACCTTATATCATAATTGTGCATAAATTATTAGTATTAGATAATAATACTTGATACCATTTAACTGTAGATTATTTGTAGAGTAGTAGTTTTGATACCATACAACTGTGCAAATAATTATTATAGTCAAATAAATGACTTATTAAATAGAAAGAAGTACTTGAATTGTATTAGATGGTAATAATTAAAGCCACACAACTGTGTAGGTATCATAGCTATCTAACAAATGTCAAGTATTCCTGAGTGCAAAAGACTAAGAAACAACTACACAAAACTGTAAATATTCCCTAACCTCTCTGCGTAGAATGACACGAGACAGTGGTTAATATCAATCCTTTTATCTGATGCATGTTTGCGACGGCGTATATTGTTCTAACTGGAACAAAGTGAGCCTATCGAGAAGATTTCTTCCTCATTTTTAGCAGGGGCAAATGAATACACCGATTGCACCTCTGCAGAGGGATAAAATCCACCCAATGTGGACACCTGATGACCGCTGGTTGCGACCCATGATGCTTAGGACGGAATCCTGGTGGTTGAGCAGTCCATGTTATGCAACTCTTTACTTTTGCACTAACTTAGGCTAGACGGGTCGAGAGGCCCCTTCTGATCAATCGGCTGGTCATGGCAACCCCAAGTACCTATATTATTGTCCCGCCTTATGGCAAACCCTTAATCTTTTATCATATATGCGGTAGAAGTGGTGGTTGAGGGTCTTAGTCCTGGGACTAACCATTAGATGCATTTTAACATCATGTTAAAATGCATCTAATGGTTAAGTTCCTATTCTGGATCTCTTAGCTGTGTGGAGTACTCCTTAATCCCCATTGTGCCCAGGTCTACTTTGACCCGGAATGGTAGAACCTGTTAGAGTTCAATCTATAGACCACCCTGTCGGCTGGGGCGTTAGAATGCACCGACTGCACCTCTGCAGAGGGGTAAGACTCCCCAATGGGCCACCTGTTGGCCCTGGGTGGCGACCCGTGATGCTTAAGGTGGATGAGCAATTCATGACATGCAATACTCCACTTTGGCCCTATCTTGGGCTAGGCCACCTCCGATTAATCGGCTGGTCATGTCAAGCCCTAGCACTTATATGATTTTCCCAACCCTATTGTCCTTATGGCAAGCCCCAAACCCTTTTTATCATATAGGTGCTAGAAGGCGGTGGCTGCGGGTCTACATGTCCTGGGAATGACGTTAAACTCTATCTGATGGTGAGGTTCCAGTTTTGGAGGTTTGGGGAATGTGGAGCACCCCATTCATCACCATTGCTCCCTGGTCCACTCTGACCCGGAGTGGTAGTACCTGTTAGGGTCCCATCTATGGGTTAAATAGAAAAATGTATTTATAAAAAAATGGTATTATCCATTAAGAATTGATTTATTTCAAAACTTTATGGCATTAAATGACCCACTGAGGTTGATATGCCGTAAAACAAAACAAACAAACAATCTATATAGAGAAAAAATGAGTTTAAAAATGTGTTTCAAAAATGGAGTTAAAAAAAATGAATACCCATCAAGAATGAATAAAGAAATGTGTTCGGCATAAAATGAACCAACACAGGTTGACATACCGTAAAATCCAACCACTCTCAGGACAGTTATATGCATACATATTCCTTCAAGTCAATTTGAGGCGCGAGACGCTCAGGCGACGCAATGTCTTCTCAGAATCGGTCAAATGACGTTAGGGTTAATATACAGGAGCGTCCCTTTGTAATTTCGGATAAACCAATGGAACCCACTAAGATCAATGGAGTCTTTGTCGCATCTCCAAAGGCATTGACGGGTTTAAACATAACACAGGTAGGAATTTAATAAAGATCGAGATGAGGGCAACTTTATCGGGAATAACATCAGTGTCAACTGACGGAAATATGACGTTGGGTGCGTGGGTGCCAGAAGAAAAGTTAATAGATAAATGGAAATTATTATATAGAAATATGCATCGCATTATTGAATGGACGGAGGCGAAACATCAAGTCGGAAAGTTAAGATGGAGATACAAGTTACTGCTTGGATTGTCGTTTATCCTGAAATATGTGGATATAAAATTATGAACTTTTTGTGTATATTAATAATACTAGTAAATATACGCACACTCCGGGTGCAATTATTTAAGTTTTAATGTAATAAAATATTATATTGAATTAGAAAGATCAATGAAACTAAATAAGAATGCAGATAAAAAGATTTGAAACGGAGGGGGGTATAATCGAATAATAGAACAACTGAAACTTACTATTCCATCACCCCCGTCTTTCATTGCCAAATTTTCCTAATTTAACTATTTAGTTAAAATAGGAAGTAAAGAATAAAATTGTTATTTTTCTTGTTTATGAGTTACTTTTAAGATTTATCAGAGATTTTTGCTCATTTTCATTAAGATAAAACCAAACAATTAGAAATCGATAATAGCAAGCAAATAATCTATTAGAATCAAATTTTTAATATCAATATGCAAATTAGCCTTACCGTTCACACTGTAAATTGCTAATTTGCTGTATATATAAATACAATTGCATGTTATGTAGATATGGTCAACAGTATAAATGATGTAAAACCACTTAATAATTGAGGTTTGAATAAAAATAAAATCATGGAGAATGTCATGTAAATAACTAAGTGAAGTTTCGGTTACAGACAAACACACAATCTCCATACATAAAATCTTATTGATTGTGACGGACAAATATTATTTTGTTTCTTACAAGGCAATATATATATATATATTATATATATATATATATATATATATATATATATATAGAATTAGGCGGGCATACTTATTCAAATGTAAGGCTAAACAAATCGAGAAAAATCAATCTGTAGTACATTTCGGCCTATAGGCCTCATCAGCAGAGCTGATTATTAATTAATTTTCAAAATTAGGTACGACTTCAATTAAGCACATATTCTCCCAAAAATTGTCGGCTAAAAAGGCCATATCAAAACACATTGATTACTTCTCATATATATATATATATATATATATATATAAAAGAGAGAGAGAGAGAATGAATACAGAGATGCATAGTGTGCATATGACACACAAGAATATAAACGTAGAGACAGATATAGACATCCGTACACATGTATAAACACAGGGGCGATATAGACACTCACACTCTGCCTGATATACATATACATATATATACATTATATATGCATACATATATTATACATTATATATGCATACATATATTATACATTATATATGCATACATATACATCATATATCATTATATATAATATATTATACATTATATATGCATAATTAGAAAAAGTCGTCGGGGCGGCCTAATGTCGGTATCAGCCAATCAGCGAGGGAGTATATCCCCTTTCAATAGCGCTAGACCAACGAGATTATTTTTAGCGTCTGAAGTGGGCGCCACACCTACCATCAACTCCTCACTTCACCGCACAGATCCCTGTGCTACTCATACGCTGAGTTGGCGAGGGACAGTATCTAACCAGAAACCTTGTGATTCCTAGCCGAACGCTCTACCGACTGATATATTATATATATATACACACACACACACACACACACATAAGAAGGAGATGAAACTTCACTCATTTACTTTAGAGGATGCCCCTGTAGAGGATAGTCGGTGTATTTTAAGCCCCGGAGATAGGGTTAAATTTCACAACAGATTTATGTACAACGTAATGTACGTAGTTAAATGTGATAATATTGTGAGACTCAAATGCCATACGTTGTGTTGCGTGTTGGATTCAATTTGAAATACTGTTACCGAAACTGTAGCTATTATTCATTGCCCGTTGGGAATCGCCATTGTGGCCTGAGCTTTATTAGAGCAATACTTTCACGGAACGAAATTTAAAAAATGCCCTCGATTAATCTTTGTCAAACATTTTGGAAAAGCAGATTTTCTGGCGTATTATGTCAAAATATGAATAACAACTGGTGAGAGAGAGAGAGAGAGAGAGAGAGAGAGAGAGAAGTGAGGATCTTCGAAAGGAGTGTGGAGTAGTAAGAGGAATATCAATTTGGATTGTCCTGGAGGTGTTTATCAAAAATGAATAGCCTGTAAGCAGTGCCAGAGAAATACATCACTGACTCTTCCAGAAGCATAAAAGGCATTAGCTAAAACAGATAAAATAAAATTTATGTGCTACAACCAAGATGGAGACACCCCCCCCACACACACACACTAGACAGTAAGCTTCTGAAATTAGTAAACCAATTCACATACCTAGGTATGAATATCTACATAGAGCTATGTCAATATACGCATAAGAAAGTTGTGGTCTGCTATAGACGGATTATCAATCATTCAGAAATCTCATCGTGAAAATTCTTAAAAGCGATAGACGTGGGAGTACTACTATACAGCTACACCAATAGGACTAACGAAGCTATATGGGAACTGTACGAAGATGCTCCATGATGTTTTTAACAAATCCGGAGAGTGAATAATCTAGGTGGGAACTGCACAGAGATGCTGTGAGTCTTTAAAAAATCTTGGAAGCAGCACCCCGCGAGAAAGCAGTTGTGCGGCCACTTGATTCCTATCACACAAACCACCCGAGTAAGATGAATAAGACATGCTGGACGCTGCTGGAGAAGCAGGGATGAACTTATAATGACGTTCTCCTGTGGACACCTACACATGGACACACCAGTGTAGACCGACTGGCAAAAACCTGCATCAATCAGCATGACCAGTGTGAATAAGGGGCTAGAGTGACTGGTGACCTACCGGTGGAGCAACTGGTACGGTCGGGGGAGACCAGAAATGGATTAGTCCTGTCGGAAGTTGGAAGGGTGAGGATGTTACCAACGCCTATAAAATAGGTTTTCCTCCTCACCCAATGACTTCAGCTTCTACTGACTGCTATTATTACGGCTAGTCACTTCTGTGCCACGGCTGATCAAGCGAAGAGTGGTTCTTCAGGACCAACTACTACTTTGCTTCCGGTTCAGAAACCACATATCTCCGTGGTACCGCTGAATAAGCAAAGTGCTGACTGCTTCGCCTGAGAATAGTTAATGACTTAGATGAGACCAACCATCTTCGCTCTGGTTGATTCGGCAACGGTTACAGAGGTTTCTACACCAGTGTTACCAGTCCCCAGGTAGGAGTGGGTCGCAAAATATTCTTTTAGTAACCCCGACTCGTCAGCCTGCTTAACCCGGGTCACCACAGTGTTAACCAATTTTATTTTTCTACACCTGATGATGATTCATATCGTAAGAGGAAAAGATATACTTAACCGACTATCGTTCTTCGACAGTTCTTATCCATGATTAGGCAATGCAGGGGGAGGAAAACTGAATTCAAAGCGGATTAAGTTTGAAATAAAGAGAAGCAAGGACAGACTCATGAGTGACGTTCTCCTGTGAACATCTAAACATGGACACAATGTAGGCTGACCAGCAAAAACTTACATCAGTCAGCTTTCTGGGGACCGATAATGTCCGATGAGGACGGTTGGAGAGAGAGAGAGAGAGAGAGAGAGAGAGAGAGAGAGAGAGAGAGAGAGAGGGGGGGGATATATACGTGCTGCCATCACCACCTGTTGATGAGGATTTGATTTATACCGTATGGGAAAACGACATATTCAACCCACTATCGTTCTTCAACAGTTCTCTAGACTTGGTTTGCCAGGCTACAAAGAGGTAAACTGGATTCAAACTAACTTTAAGATAAAAATACACTGATAGATTAAAATTGAATATATAAATCAGGTCAACCCAAATGGACACCACGCCCAACACGACTCCAACATTACGATTTAGTTGCGAATTGGACTAGAAATCGCTTTATTCTCTAAATTAGAGCATTTTTTGCACTGATAATAAAGATGTGCGATTTTACATGATTATAGTTTTATACTTAGCTTTTTACGTAGCGCCTTCTTTACCGGCACTAAATATATATATGTTATATTCTGACATCAAATGGCTATATGTTAGATAGCGGCTTCTCATTCACGCTGCTAAATCGTGTATCTGTATACGTAGCGGGTATGTAATAGTCACGTGGCGAAGTATGTAGTCGGACTTAAGAAACCATAACACATGGGTATAGTAGGAGTTTTAACTTTATTTCTTCTTCTCGGCTGTACGCGGTGGGTGGCGATGTTGAGGTAAAGGGGTGGCTGGTGGCGTCTCACCGCCCTTGGCCGCGACGAACCGTGTCGACGGTCCGTCCTTGTGCTCTGTTCGCCGTCCGCTCCCTGACTCTCTAACTGACCTGGGATCCCTGACTTCCTTTTATATATATCAAACGCCTACGCGTTTTCTTTTGTTATCTTTATCAGCGGACAAATCTATTTCCGAACTTAACGAACGTAAATGGGTAACTTCAAGTTACCCATCCTTCTTTGTTCGCTTTACCCGGAAAAAGTCCTTTGTTACTCTTTTCGTCTTCTCCCTGCCTCGATCCAACCGGAAGACCCTATTTTCCGTTTTCACCTTCTTTTAAATATATTCAATATACAACAAGCTCATATGATAGAGTATCCGCTCGGGAGCCACAAGGTTCCCAGTTCGATACCGGTCCTCGCCGACTCAGCGCGCGGGTAACACAGCTTGAATCTGTGCGGTAAAGCGTGGAGCTGATGGTAGGTGTGGCGCTCCACCTCAGACGTAAAAACAACTCCCCTGATCTAACACTAACGAATAGGAGATTTCGCTGATACCGACAATAGGCCACTCCGCTTACTTTGCTTTGCTTACTTATAGATACAAACATAATGAGAATGGTTATACCATATACGTCTTAACAGAAAGATGAAACAGAAACAAATCATAAAATGGTTAAAGGGAGGGAGGAATCTGCTACAATACCTACTGCGTTGTCACAAGGTTTAGAAAATAAACGAGATTTGCAGAGATTCACAGGCGTGTCTGTTTTGCGACTGTGTGTCTCCAAACTTTCCTCCTCTTTCACCTGCTTTGTTGAATGTCGAACATCTGCCTACATCGAGCAGATAGAGTATCATTTCTTCCCCCCCCCCCACCAAGAAAAATGAAAAAAAAAAAAAAAAAAAACAAAAAAACAACAAAAACAACTTTATATTAGAAAAAAGCATGGCGCCTGGTTGTCACAGTTTTTGCCGTTCCTTTGATTAAAGTTACAATTAAACATGATTTTTTTTTGTTTGATTTTTATCTTATTTCTACACTTGGATTTTTTTTTTCTTGTTTCTTCACGAAGTTCCACTTTTCCAATTTTTTTTTTTCTATCTTTTCTTTCTTAAACGGAGATAAAAATACTTGATTATTGGTGATCGTTAGTAGGACATTTTAGCTGTTGAAATAAAAAAAATATATATTTCTTTTTTTTCTTTTTTTTTTTTTTGGAGGGGGGTAGTGTACTTGTTTCTTTATTGCATATCTGTTCCCCCTTAGGCTATTAAAAAAAGGCAGAGAAAGCCATCGTCTCTTCTCAAGCGTATTTATATAGATTAATCAAATGCAGAGAATGGACAAAAAAATGACAACATAAAATTCTGAGAATATATCTCAGACATATTCAATGTGTTCTCTCTAGAGAATCAAATCCATTTTATACACGATATTATAACGTGTACATACTGTGCAAGAATTATATGTTTATCTCGTTTTTATCACGTTAATGCAGTTTTTCTGGATCTTTTTTACAGTCTTTAATGATATAAAGTCGTAGGGGTGGCCTAAAGTTGATATCAGCCAATCTGCGAGGGAGTCTATCCCCTTTTCACTAGCGCTAGACCAGAGAGATTGTTTTTGCATCTGATGTGGAGCGTCACACCTACCATCAGCTCCTTTATCGCACAGATCCCTGTGCTACTCATACGCTGAGTTGGCGAGGGTCGGTATCGAACTAGGAACCTTGTGGTTTCTAGCCGAACGCTCTACCGACTGAGCTCAAAGGACTTTCCTTGGATTTATTTCGTCATCCGCTATCTTTCAACTATATTATGTACTCAGCATGAAATGAGTTTGGTTTTGAATCAAAGAGCTTTTCAACATCTTCAACCAACAGGAACCATTAAACGCAAACAGACACAAAACGAGTGGTTATTTGGAATTAACACCAGTCTAAAGAATACAACGCATGTATAAGAAGAACTTTCAATACCATCTCGATAATCCGTTACAGAGTCGCACTTGCAGCAATGCAGCGTGACACGAATCGTCTTCCAGTCCTGTTGGTGGGCCTTAGGTTTGGTTTGTTTTACGGCATATCAACTTCAGTGGGTCATTTAATGACGACAAAGATTTGAAATAAATTAATCCCTAATGGATACACAATTTTTTTTATAAATACATTTTTCTATTTAACTCATAGATGGGACCCTAACCGGTACGACCACTCTGGGTCAGAGTAAACCAGGGAGCAATGGTGATGAAGGGGTGTTCCACATTACCCAAACCTCCAAAACTGGAACCTCACCATCAGATAGAGTTTAACGTCATTCCCAGGATATGTAGATACTCAGCCACGGCCTTCTAGCACCCATATGATAAAAAGGGTTGGAGCTTACCGCTGGGGATCAGACACCACAATTCCGTCCTTAAGCATCACGGGTCGTCACCCACGGCTAACAGGCGGCCCCATTGATGAGATTTTACCCCTCTGTAGAGGTGCAGTCTGTATTCCACAGTACTCACGACAGGGCGGGCACAAATCTTTGTAAGTGGATTTTACTTATTTTCAATGCACAAGTAGTGAATAATCTTACACATATGTAAATGATACCAATAAACCATTAATCAAACACTTTTATATATTATCACAAATTCCTATATTAATGTGTTGGTACAATTTTGCGAAAAACACAAAAACGGCGCCATAATTTTGGTCTGCTCCCGACGAGAATTTCGTGCACGGTATGACTGGAGAAAAATGCCAGACGATTTTGAGAGAACAGATTGGACTTTACTTACGTGCATTTGAAGCTCGTTTTTTCTGTAGAATCTAGAACCTTTCATGATTCCAGTCCACACTGTACCGATTCGTGTCTGGATGAGGCGGATTTTCTCGCCATCTTTCTTGCTCATCTCCATCAGTTTCTGTAATAAAAAAGAAAAATAGATTTTTTTAGACTTACATAGAAAAATGTTTTCTAATATAACATACGGAAAAAAATGGGCACCCCACGTAGTGTAATGGTTAGCAAGATAAATTTGTAGACCATTGTTAGGGAGTTAGATTTTCACTGGGCGCCCTATACTTCTGGCCTTGAGCCACATCTGAACTTAGTAAGTTGCTATACAGGTAAAAAAAATTTAAAAAAGGGTTAATATGTGTCATGGGTATGACACTAATCTTCATCTAATGGAGATACTGAATTTCTGCAGATCTAGGAAGGGTGGCATTATTGCTATTACTCTCACGTCCATTCTGACCCGGTGTGGTACTACCTGTTAGGGTATCTATTATTTGACTAGATCTGTTTTAAAATTGTTCGAATTCGATAAGAATACTTGATGCCATATAAACATGTACAAAATATCTTAAGAAAATACATTAAAAATGTAAACGTACAGTGTATGCAATTCCCTAACCTCTACGCATAATCTAATCCTTGACGAGTTGAAAACCACGTATTTGTGCTTGGTCTTTCGTTAGAAGTTCTAGTCCACCAGCTTCTCAATTGTCAATTTAAACATTATTGCATTAGGAATACGGACCATATGACCTTTAGGCACCCCTTTTTCGATCTCGTTTCATCAGGACATTTTTTTCATTTACACCGTCAAAATCCGGTTGTTTGTTAACAGATGATTTTTAGTTTGTTTTTTTTTTAATTATAAAAAAAACCCTAACAAACGACCGGATGTTGATGGTGTAAATAAAAAAATGTCCTGATGAAACGAGATCGAAAAAGGGGTGCCTAAAGGTCATATGGTCCATGAATACTTGATATCATATAACTTAATTATTTGCATTGAAAATATTTATTTGAAACCATATTAAGTGTATAAATTATTAATATTAGATAGGAATACTTAAATCCATACAACTGTGTAGATATTATTTGTATTAGATACTTGGTATGACTTTAATGCGTATCCTGGGCATGACACTACACTGTATCTGATTGTGAGGCTTCAGTAATAGATATCTGGGAAATGTGGACTACTCCTTCATTGCAATTAAACCCAGACCACCATTTATGGCTCAAATAGATATGTTTGAAAATTATTTCTATTGCATGGACCGTGTGAAAGACACTTAAAAACATCTACACAAAAACGGGTTGTTGGAAAGCGTATAAAACCGAAGATAGACGTAAGTAAAGTCGTCGGGGTGGCCTAACGTCGGTATCGGACAATCAGCGAGGGAGTCTATCCCCTTTTCACTAGCGCTAGACGAAGGAGTCTTTTTGCGTCTGGGGTGGAGCGCCACACCTTCCATCAGCTCCTTACTTTACCGCACAGATTCCTGTGCTACTCATTCGCTGAGTTGGTGCAGGCCGGTTTCGAACTAGGAACCTTGTGGTTTCTAGCCGAACGCTCTACCGACTGTTGGTTGGCTATAACATTGAATTCGATTCTAGAGATTTGAAGATCATTGAAGATTAAAGGAAACGAACTAGAATACGTTTGGTAAATAAGTAAGATTGGTTTGGTTTGTTTTGTTTTACGGTATATCAACCTCAGTGGGTCATTTAATGCCGATAAAGTTTTGAAATAAATCAATTCTTAATGGATAATACAGTTTTTTTATAAATACATTTTTCTATTTAACCCATAGATGGGTAAGTAAGAAGATCCAATGAACAAATCAAAAAGGAAATCAAGATAACAATGGCATGTGAGAGTGTCACAGCCACCATACAATATGCCACAATACTCATAATTATTATTCAATACAAAAAAGATGTAAATCATTTTCTCTCCAAATTCACGTTTATTTTCTCTAACAGATTTAAACCTAGGTAATTGAACATAATAAAATACCTTCCAATGTAAATAGTGGGGTTTGGTTTGGTTTCTCTATTTAAGGGTATGTCAAACTCCGTGGGCTATTTAATGCTAAAGCCATCGTTGTAGAAGTAGTACTGTATAACCCATAGCCCTAAGGATGAGGGTATTAGTCTGAGAGTAAACATAATAGCGCAACTGGAGTCTAAATTTGTTTAACGGCGATGTCGGAGTCCAGCACGTTATCCATTAAACCACAGGGACTTCACCGTAAAAAAGTATCGAGAATAGGTTGGATGGCAATTTTGTTTAATGACATATCAACGTTTGAGTGTTAATTCCAAATCTCTCATATATATGAGTTGCATTAGCTAACCACAACAAAATTACCAAGAAGACTAACTTTATATTTAACAGATTCTAGTTCCACATGCCAACATTAAAAAAACATAACTGCTCTACAACAACAGAAATATTTTAGTTAATACAAAAATATTTCATGCCGACAATATTAAAAAAAAAAATTTTTCAAGGCTTTATACATCAAATTTAGACAACCCATTATTAATAGAATTAATTATGAAACCAGCGATAATGTTATAAAATGCTTTAAATAGAACAATTTCTGTTCTAAATAACATTAGAAATTAAAAATTATAATTTAGATTTTACAAAATAACCGCTAACGTTATTTAGTGACAAAAACAAAATAATTTAGACAAAATGATAACATACATAAAACAGCCTTGATAATGGTTCAGAAGAGAATTGAAAGTGCTGAAATTCATTAATTCCTTTCATAATAACATCAAAAGAATTGTTAGAAAATTTCAAAGAAAAAGGGAAAAAATTCCAAATTAGTAATGATTCCATTATTTTGAACCAAATTTGCTTGAATATATATATATATATATATATATATATATATATAATTTATGATTGTATGGAAACTAATCTGCTACCATATTGGTTTCATGCTCTTTAAATTTATTTATTTAAGCGGAGCAATCTTCAGGCAGCGAAAGATTTTGAAACCGATTAGTTTTCATACAATATATACAAAAAAAATATATTTATTTATTGCTCTATCACCGATATTGAGCACTCTCCTAATAATGCAGTATTTATTGTTTTACTACTGCCTTATTAAATGAGATAGTGCTATCTTTACACTGTGGTTCATATATATATGATTTGTTAGTGAATATACTACATATACTGTTCGTGCCGGTTTACGACCGAGGTATTGTTCAGTCTTAGATTTCAAATCTCACATGTGCTTCCTGTCTGTTAATCTTTGGTGGTTAAATATGTGGACAGAAGTGTCACTAAGATAACTGTCATGACTTCACTTGAGATCTTATTCGTCTGCTAAATTTGCACAAAACCAAAACGGTAAACATCTTGTTATTTTACTTTCTTTTTAGCCCAGACACAAATAATGGAGTCCTTTTAGCCGAGGTCGACTTTTTGCTCTCTTTAAAAAAAAAAAAAAAAAATGAAAAAATTAATCAAACTGTCGTTTCATATAGAAAAAGAAAATATTCGTATTAATTTTTCAAATACCGTGCAAAAAATCAATATCGATTGATTTTTGCTGACTGTAAACAACGTAATCGACGTATAAGCTTTCAATCATACACACGCTGAATCATATAAGCTTATATACATACAGTAATTCAGTAGCTCATATACATACATATGTGTGTGTGTGTGTGTGTACACGTTCTATAGGTCCACTTAAAAGCAATCATTGATTGAAGAAAAAGATCAAAAAAGGAAATAAGAGCAATGAGAGTGAACTGGCGTTTGAAAATACCAACTTGAAAATCAATGTTCTTTATTCAATGTGTTTTCGTTCAAATCTGTTACCTTTTTATACAAGAAAGGTAACATGTAAGTTTATCAAAAGCGGTTCATATTTGATATAAAATACCTGCGCCCGTGAAAATTCAAATACATGGTGGAGTCCCCGTAGTATATTGGCTAACGTACTTGGCTGCGATATAGTGGTAAGCGAGTTCGAAATCCAGTCGCACTATTATGTTTACTTTTAGACTAATACCATTAGGAAAGGTGTGTTCCCACTCATTCTACAGCTACGGGTTAAATAGTACCACTACTGTTATACAAGGTTGGTTTTGGTATCAAATTATCCACGAAGGTTGATATGCCATTAAATGAAGAAACCAAACCAAAGAATAAAGTTTAAACTGAATAACAGTGAAATAAATCTTTGTAGATCAGTTTCTGCATTAAATTTTGATTTAGTAAAAATCTATATATGTAACTTAAAAAATAACAAAAAAAAGTTGAACGGAAAAATCTGAAGATTCGATTGTGTGTGAAGTAAGCACCTCACTTTTATTTATAAATCTATGAAAGTAAAATGGAAGTGAATCCGACAATATGTGTAGAAAGTTTTTAGAAAAAACAAGATGTTATTAGTTTTGCTGACAGAATCTGTTTCGACCTTATAAAGCGGTCTTTTTCAAAGCAACTATGTTTAAGAAGAAAGACGGAATAAATAAATCGTTAATCGCGAGGTACAAACAAACGCTCTCGATCAGGGGAGGAAATTTTTAAATTTTTGAAAATGCGTATTCTGTGTTAAAAATAAAATAAATTCTATTTTTAAAAATTAGAAGCATTTTTATCATTAGAAAAACTCAAAAAGTTTGAAGTAAAAGTGTATAAAAATATAAAAAATGTTCAAGATGTATTCAAAAATTTTAAAATTCCAGCCCTGACCGAGAGCGTTTGTTTGTACCTCGTGATTAACAATTTATTTATTCAGTTTTTCCTCTTAAACGTAGTTGCTTTGAAAAAGACCGCTTTATAAAAGGTCGAAACAGATTTTGTCAGCAAAACTAATAACATCTTGTTTTTTCTAAAAACTTTCTACACATATGAATATTTATGTTAGCTGTACAACGTTTCGGCCGATGTGCCCTCCGACCTTCAGGTATTTTTTTGTTGGACTCTGAAGCCTTCTCGAACTCGGGAACCTTCTTGTCGTAATCGGGAGTCATCACGGAATTTTGAACGACAAGAAGATTCCAGATTACAAGAAGGTTCCCGAGTTCGAGAAGGCTCCCGAGTCCGACAAGTAATACCTGAAGAAGGCTGGAGTGCACATCAGCCGAAACGTTGTACAGATAACAAAGATGAGGACAATAGTCCGAATAATCCAAATAATACTAACTATCAAGCATCATTTCAAAAATCCTTAGAAATCTATGTATCTTGTGAAAGATTTAGTCAACTTTACGGGTGGGCGATTCGATTTGCAATAAAACTAACTTTGCCTGGTTCACGAAAAGGTAAAGGGTGACAACACTTGTCACAGCCGAGAATAATTATAAAAAGTTATCAACACAAAAATTGCCTATTTAAAAAGAAATTTAATAACCTGTCAGCCCCGGCTAAAAGACTAACATCACCCAAAGGTGGGGCTCCAGTTCTGTAATTCTGGAGAATTTGGAATATCCCTTCATTGCCATTATTTACAGGTCCACTTAGAGTGGTAGTGTATGTCAAGATCTCATCTATGGTTCAAATAGATCTTATTGAAATTATTAAGAATACTGGATACCAAATAAATTTGTGCAAATTATTTGAATTAAAAATAATTACTTAAAGCTAAATTCTATTACTTATGATTATTACCAGAGTTGTGCAAAATTTTGTAATGTGAGTCAATTTGGCAGCACCGGGTGATTTTGTTGAGGTCTTGAAGGTAAAAAAAAACAACATTGGGCTGTGATATGCCGAGCTCGCCTGATGCTCTTCGAGTGCTACTCACCAGATCTGCTCCATGTTTTGCTGGCCTGTCTCAGAATTCACGGTTTTATGTCTACCAAACCTAACCTGATTGTCGAGGTTCTTGTAACCAGATGGACATTTCTTCTTCATTTGGTTAATATACTGTGATCAACTGCGCTTTTATCTTTTTTGAAAATGTTCTTGGTTGCTTCCGTGGTGTTATCGCGTTATGGTTTAGTTCAAACTTAAAATGCGAATTAGAGACTATGTTGCACGTTCATCGGTGCGGCTTTCAAATCACACTATTCTAGCTTTGACACTAGATTTAGTTCATGACCTTTGACAGTCCCTTTCTTACTGATTTTCAATGCATCTCTACTGAAAATCATTACAAAACGAACACGACTCTACGACTATCCCATTTCGATAACGACTCTACGATATCCCATTTCGATAACGACTCTACGACTATCCCATTTCGATAACGACTCTACGACTATCCCATTTCGATAACGACTCTACTTTCGATAACGACTCTTATCCCATTTCGATAACGACTCTACGACTATCACATTTCGATAACGACGCTACGACTATCACATTTCGATAACGACGCTACGACTATCACATTTCGATAACGACTCTACGACTAGTGCATTTCGATAACGACTCTACGACTATTACATTTCGAAAATGACTAGCACAGTCACAGTGCAAACAAAAACACACCATTACAATCGTATTTACAAACAATCATACTATTACAAGAGAATTCTAAATTATTTGCATAATAGATATCTTGAATCTTGCAAGAAACCACTTTTGGTGACTTACCGTTTGATAGATATCTATCTGGATAAACATGAATAGTTTAGAATAATTCATTCCGAAAATAATCTAGTCGGAATATAAAAATATTATTCAGTTTTATTTTATCTTGGCGAAAGGATATTGGTTTAGTAATTATAAAAACGTATATTTTAAGGAATAAAAGAGGTCTTCCTCCGAAAGATGAGAAATAAAATCATTCTCCAATATTTATCAATTCCAGTGAATGGGGATTTGCGAAATCGAGAAAACAAAAGCAAACGGAAGATGATCAAGCAGGGATCTGGGAAGATGCGAGAATGAAAACAAATCGAGTAACTACTTGCAGCATAGAATGACGGGAAATAATAAAAAGAAAACACGGCCCGGAATATTGAAAAACAGACCAACTTGCTCGTAGTGATAATCCATGAGTGATCGTTTGAATTGTACAGACAAGCGGACCGATCAAAATAAACATGGCGGAATGAATAAAAAAAATGGCGGGAAATGGGAGTTGGCCGTGGGAAGAATACCATATTGTGAAAAGGGTTTGGGATAATTGTTATTTGCTTTGTAAAAGCGAGTTTGTCAAGAGATTTATACTAAACGGTCATAGTTGGTTTAAAATGAACCTTCGTCGAATTCTGATATTCACCACCTTTATTATAATGGATGTATGTTACCGGTTTGTTTTAGAGAATATCAGAGATATTCAATGCCGAAGTCAGTTATTTTTACTTGCAATTATACGCTTCCAAGTAACTAATAAATAATAACACATATATGGGAGAGAAAGAAAGAGAAAGAAAGAGAGAGAGAGAGAGAGAGAGAGAGAGAGAGAGAGAGAGAGAGAGAGGAGAAGAGAGAGAGAGAAGAAAGAGAGAGAGAGAGAGAGAGAAAGAGAAAGAAAAAGAAAGAGAAGAAAGAAAGAAAAAGAGAGAAAGAAAGAAAAAGAGAAGAGAGAGAAGAGAGAAAGAGAAAGAGAGAGAGAGAAAGAAAGAGAAAGAGAGAAAGAAAGAGAAGAAGAAAGAAGAGAAAGAGAGAAAGAGAGAAAAGAGAGAAGAAAGAGAAAGAGAGAAAGAGAGAAAGAGAGAAAGAAAGAGAAAGAGAGAAAGAAAGAGAAAGAGAGAAAGAAAGAGAGAAAGAGAGAAAGAGAAGAGAAAGAGAGAAAGAAGAGAAAGAGAGAAAGAAAGAGAGAGAGAAGAAAAGAGAAAGAGAGAGAGAAAGAGAAGAGAGAGAGAAAGAGAAAGAGAAAGAGAAGAAGAAAGAGAAAGAGAGAAGAAGAGAGAGAGAAAGAAAGAGAAGAGAGAAAGAGAAAGAGAAGAGAAAGAGAAGAGAAAGAAAGAGAAAGAGAGAAAGAGAAGAAAAGAAAGAGAGAAAGAGAGAAAGAAAGAGAAAGAGAGAGAAAGAAAGAGAAAGAGAAGAGAGAGAAGAGAGAGAAAGAAAGAGAAAGAGAGAGAAAGAAAGAGAAAGAAAGAGAAAGAGAAAGAGAGAGAAGAAAGAGAAAGAGAGAGAAAGAAAGAGAAAGAGAGAAAGAAAGAGAAGAGAGAAAGAAAGAGAAGAGAGAGAGAAGAGAGAAGAGAGAAAGAGAAAGAGAAAGAGAAAGAGAAAAGAGAAAGAGAGAAGAGAAGAGAGAAGAGAAAGAGAGAAAGAGAAAGAGAGAAAGAGAAAGAGAGAAAAGAAGAAAAGAGAGAAAGAGAGAAAGAGAAGAGAGAAAGAGAGAAGAAAGAGAGAAAGAGGAGAAAGAAAGAGAGAAAAGAGAAGAGAGAAAGAGAAAGAGAGAAAGAGAAAGAGAGAAAGAGAAAGGAGAAAGAGAAAGAGAGAAGAGAAAGAGAGAGAGAAAGAGAGAAAAGAAAGAGAGAAGAGAGAGAAGAGAGAAAGAGAAAGAGAAAGAAGAGAAGAGAAAGACAGAAGAGAAAGAGAAAAGAGAGAAAGAGAAGAGAGAAGAGAAGAGAAAGAGAAAGACAGAGAGAAAGACAGAAGCGAAAGAGAGGGAGCGTAGTAGGCAATTAAAATCCAGAAAGATTAAATAAATATCCACTTTTAGATACTTCGGGATTCATAGCTCAAATGTGCAAAAGTACTTAATAAAAAGAGCTAAATATACGATAAAACTGAATGTTCAAAAACCAGACCGACTCGAGTTTCTTTTAAATAAATCTTCAGGGTAAAAATAAATTTTACCCATTCGGTTTTTAATTCATATGTTTATATAAGAAAACTTCGATATGGTTGTACAACGACCGCGCCCACGACTTTTATAAAGGAAAATTGGGGGAGACCATCAAAAAAAAATCCACACGCTATTTTTGTCCGAGAGAGTGTTAAAAAAACGTTTTCACCCTCATTTTCCATCAGTTAAATAAAGATATAATGAGAGTATAAATCAAGGATATATTTTTTTAAAACTATTTTTAAAAATGATTTTAAAATAAAACAAATTAATATAGGATAAAACACGAGAAAAAATACAAACAAGAATAATAAAAATGAACTTAAAAAAAGAATATACAAATAATAAAAGATAAAACACACATATTATATATATATATATATATATATATATATATATATATATATATATATATAGTGGTGTGTGTGTGTGTGTGTGTGTGTGTGTGTGTGTGTGTGGATTTTTTTATCAATTTTTATTAATGTATATACTAATATAGATAAGAGATTTATTATTAACTTTTTTAAATCCCGGGCAATATATGGTGTTGTATATTCCTTCTATGACTTTTTGCAAATACTCCTGCTCAATTTAACTAAAAGGACAGGATAGAATGTTAAAATATATTATAAATTCTAAAACTGATCAGTAAATTTCATAAGTGAACCAAATTCTTCCTTCAACCCTTGTTGGGTTATTTAAAGACAAAGTCAGCTTTTTTTCGTTTTTTGGTGGGAGGGCGGTGAGAGAGGGATTTCAAACAATTACATACTTTCAGAGCGAACAGTCAGAGTCCTGAATGGAGATGGGTTTCAGACAGACAGTTGAAGATCAAACAATTTCAAAGAACAGATGATAAAGTCCCAAACTGAAAACTTGACTTCATACTTTCAAGAGACTCAAAATTGTACGTTTTCAAAAACCTCGAATAGAAAATTAAAAAATAAAATCCAGGTTTAACGAATCGGTTGATATTTATTCACTTCGTAAACAACAAGGTCCTCGGCTAACGTTTATTTGTATCCCCCGAAAAGTGAGCGAATCAGACAGTTCTTCACGATATTCACCGCGTTCTATGTAATTCCGCATCGTTTATGTTCCCGAGTTCTTAAAAGGGAGAGAGGGCCTCGCGCCGAAGTGGGAGTGACCTGGAAGGATATCTAGAGAACATTCAATAAAAGTGCTAAACACCAAAACATTGAACTTCCATAGGCAATAGATGGAAAGAAACAATGTTCAAAAGGAGGGATTCAAAAGCTTTGTATCAGTTTTGGGCGTATTGTAGACTTGGCAATGTTATTTGTGGCACATCCGAAGCATATATTTATTTTATTTCGAATTATTTCTATATGGTCCGTTTTGACATCGTAGTGAAGATAGACAGCCGCCTTTGTGGTGTCATCAAGCCCTGTTTTAATGACTTCGACCTGCTTGTTGCACAATTGTTGTGCAACATGTTCAAGATTCAAGTAAGATGCATCTTCCATATAACGCATGATTTTCTGACAAGTGGGAAGCATATAGATCAGACCTCTATAAATATCATGGCCATAGATCTCAAATTCTTCATCCCAGCTGTCACTACTACACAGTTTGGGATCTGATTCACTGCCTACATTTATGTCATCGTAAATGAATGTCCACTGTTAACCATTCTTTCTTTTTTTTTGTGGGGGCGGGGGCAAACAGGATTTTCAGCTTTAATATTCATAAAAAAAAAGAAATACAAAAGAACAACCATTTTCTAGAATGATGCAGGCAGCATTTTGAGGTGTTTTTTGTGGGTTTTTTTTACTATTTGTGTTGTTTGTTAGTTTTTTTTTACGGCAAATCAAACACGGTGGGCCATTTAATGCCGACAAAGTTTTGAAAGATTCGTAGCGATAGTTTACAATAAATTTTTTTTAAACTCAATTTTTTGTAAACAAATTTTGTATTTAATCTATTGATAGGACCCTAACAGGTACTACCACTCCGTGTCAAAGGGGACTGAGAACAATGATGATGAAGGGGTGCCCACGTTCTCCAGACCTACAGAACTGGAGGCTCATCATCAGATAGAGTTTAATTTCATTCTCAGAACATGAGTACCCTCAGCCTCCGCCTTCTAGCACATATGATAAAAAGGGTTGCCATAAAGGCAATAATATAGTTGCTAGGACTTGACGTGACCAGCCGATTGATTGGAGGGGGCCTCTCCGACCACCAGTTTGGCCTAAGTAATGGTCTATGGGGAGTGTTGCATGTCAGGAACTGCTCAT
>CM042142.1:33905581-34085581 GCA_023376005.1 Doryteuthis pealeii
TTTCTTTTATCATTAAAATAAAACCAAACAGTTAGAAATCAATAATACTAAGCACATATTTATTAAATTCGATTTTTTTTTAAATATTAATTATGCAAATTAGCCTTCCTGTGCAACCTGTAAACCGCTATTTTGTTGTATATATAATTATAATTGCATGTGTTCAGTATGTAGATATAGTTAACACTATTAATAATGTAAGACAATTTTATTAATAATTGAGGTTTAGATAAAAATAAAATCATGGAGAATGTGATGTCAATAACTAAGAGAATTGTGACTTGAGTAGGAATATAGTTTCGGTTACAGACAGAAAAACACACAATCTCCATTATAATAAGATTATTTAGACACTTGAAACCATCCAACCAAATCCCCAGTTTCAATGATTACTGGATATATTAACGCATAAGTCAATCTAGTGTACAGCTTGACTTGATTTATTTTCAAAAACAATTCATATTTATAAATTCATAGAATTACTTTTAGAAATTAAGTGGCTTTTATCTACCTGTCCTATATATATGTGAATTTATAAAATTATAACTCGATATCAATGTTTTGGCCTACAAGAAAATAGATACTTCTGAATTCCATTAATACATGAATATAAAGAGTATTGCCTACGCGAGATGAACTCCGACCATCTGTTCTCATTGCATCCTATTTGCACCTTCAACGTTTTCTTTGCGTCGAATGCACTGGTGTTTTGGTCGGTTTCTGTTTCTATACTTATCTCGTCTATTCCATTTCCATTCTCCAACCACGTTGACCTCAACCATTGATGTCTTTGCTTTCAAACGAATCTACTCCCACATTATTTTGGATTGTCCACCCTCTTTCATTCACTTACTTTTCTTCGATTCTCTAATCGTCTCCCCTCCCCCAATATCTCCCTCCCTGTGTTCCTTCTACCTATTTCCCCGATCTATCCATACTCTTTATCCCCTTCCACATTCTCTTACTCGTCTTTCTCTCCCCTTCATCGACGCCTCCATTCCCTCCTTACCTTTATCTATCTCCTTACTCTTCTTTATCTCTCTCCTTCATCCTTTCCCTTTATCTCACTCCTTCATCCTTTCCCTTTATCTCACTCCTTACTCTTCTTTATCTATCTCCATCCTTTCCTTTATCCCTCTCCTCCATCCGCTCCTTACTCTTCTTTATTTCTCTCCTCCATCCTCCTTAATCCTCTTTATCTATCGTCAGTGTCCTTTCATCACCATTCTTCCTATCTTCCCCACTCTTTACCCATCTCTCTTCTCTCCTATTCTGTATCACTTCTCACTCTTCCTACCCTCCCATTATAAGTTTTCATAATCTGTTTTACTCATAAGCTTCTTACTCTCTATTTATCTCTTCCGTCTCTCTCATTCTCTCCTTACTCTCTATTAATCTATCTTCTTTTTTCCTCATTAACTCCTTACTCTCTATTTATCCATCTTTTTTCCTCGTTCACTCCTTACTCTCTATTTATCTATCTTCTTTTTTCCTCATTCACTCCTTACTCTCTATTCATCTCTCTTCTATTTTCCTCATTCTCTCCTTACTCTCTATTCATCTCTTCTATTTTCCTCATTCTCTCCTTACTCTCTATTCATCTCTCTTCTATTTTCCTCCTTACTCTCTATTCATCTCTCTTCTATTTTCCTCCTTACTCTCTATTCATCTCTCTTCTATTTTCCTCCTTACTCTCTATTTATTTCTATTTTCCTCATTCATTCCTTATTCTCTATCTCTTCTTTCCTCACACTTCTTATTCTCTCTCTTCTATTTTCCTCATTCTCTCCATTTATATCTCCCTCTCTCTCTCTCCTTACTTTTATTCATCTCTATTCTACCCGTCCCATCCTTACACCTTCAATTTAATTCCTTCCTTCTTTCCCCAATCCATAATTCTTATTCTGCCCTTTACTTCCGTTCTGCATTTTCTCCACAACTACCCAGACTTCAAATCGCTGCCGTTATCTCCCTCCAACGAACTTTCTTCACCCCCTCCCCACCTTCTTTGCAGATAATTCAATTACACACTATGCCTTCCCCTGTCGACGTCTCCTACACTTTCTTCAATTTTGGATGTTTTTACATTTCCAATTTTACTTTCAACCAAGATAAAACATACAGAAAATAAAAGAAAAAGACAGCGTGCTGGCGATCGACATAATCATAAATTTACCACAAACATCTCTCGTACTTTTTCTCGTCTGAAGTTAAACGAATCAATAGTGTTCCGCCTATGCATATCGGCAGAGAAAACCTGTTGTGCAGTCCCTCCCAACAGGTCTACACAGATTTAAAGTTAATCACTCGCCCAGTTCCCAAGTTAGTCGCCCATTCGGTGGTCTTGTGATCACAACTGAACAGTTAACTCTTTCACCCTTCTGAAAGTCATGTGTAACCCTCAGTGTTTCCTGTGACACGTTGAGGGTCATATGGGGCACTCAAACCACATTTAGAATAGAGGATAAAATATTATGAAAATGTGTGAGTTGGCATCCTCCCGTCTATAAAAACGATGGCGTAGTGTCCACTTTTTTTCTCTTTCATCTACAGCTACCTGAGTGGCTGAACAGACCAATTTTTTTTAATGGCCATCACTGGTACAGTGATTTCAAACAAAAGGTGATGCTTGCTGGAGAATATTGTGTCTCCTTCCTTTTAACTCTTTTCTACGACGGCTTCTTTCCTCTTTTTTCACTCCTTTTCGTTCCTTGTTTGACTAGGAGGTGCCAGGTCGTGTTGTCTTTTGCACAAGCCTCCCATGTGTTTATGTCGATGTGGCATGTCTTCATGTTTCTCTTGCAGACATCTTTAAAGCGTACGCGTGGTCTCCCTACCGGTCGGGTGCCCTCTACTAGTTCACCATACAGTAGGTCTTAGGGGATGCAGCCTTTGTCCATCCTCCTGACATGATCAAGCAAACGCAGGCGTCTCTCGCAGATGATGGCAGGCATGCTGTTTATGTTTGCTCCTTCTAGCGCGTCTGTGTTGGGCACTTTGTCCTGCCAGCGTATGCGTAGAATGCGGGGTCTCAAACCACATTTGGAATAGAGGATAAAATATTGTGAAAACGTGAGTAGACACCGCTTATTTGTCTTGAACATTGAAAGAGTTAAATAGTTTTAATCAATCAAGCACATAACAGACCAAACGTATAAGAAAGGGATTTTGGCTTAGAATAGATTAGGTTCGTTGATTTTACGATATGCCAATCCTTGTTAGATTATTGAATCAAATGATGAACCATTTTCATTGAAAGCAATTATTATGGTTTCAAGTAACTATTCCTATTTAATAATATTTGCACTCAGTTATATGGTATCAAGTACCATCTAATATTATTTATACACGGTTATATGGGTTCCAATATTTCTATGTGATATCAACAATTTAAACAATTATGAGAAAGAGGGGGATACAAACATACAGAGTGTGTATGTGTGTGTGTGGTGTGTGTGTGTGTGTGTGCGAGGGCACAAGGAGATTGAGATACAATGCCCCCCCACCACACACACACACACACACAAAACAGAGAACGGAGAGCGAGAGAGACGGAGAGGGAATACAAACAGAGCGAGAGAGACGGGAGGGAATACAAACAGAGCGAGAGAGACGGGAGAAATGCAAACATGGCGAGAAGAGACGGGAGAAATGAAAGAGAGAGGGAGAGAACAAAGAGGAGAGCGGGGGAGAAATGCAAAGAGAGAGAGACGAGAGACGGGAGAAGGAAATGCAAAGAGAGAGCGAGAGACGGAGAAACAAAGAAGAGCGAGAGAGCAGGAGAGACGGGAGAAATGCAAAGAGAGAGAGAGACGGGGAAATGCAAAAGAGAGAGCGAGAGACGGGGAAGAACAGTGAAATACAAGGGAGCGAGAGAGTTTGCGAGAGACGGGAGAAATGCAAAGAGAGCGAGAGAGACGGGAGAAATGCAAAGAGAGCGAGGAGAGACGGGAGAAATGCAAAAGAGAAGCGAGAGAGACGGGAGAAATGCAAAGAGAGCGAGAGAGACGGGAGAAATGCAAAGAGAGCGAGAGAACGGGAGAAATGCAAAGAGAGCGAGAGAGACGGGAGAAATGCAAAGAAGAGCGAGAGAGACGGGAGAAATGCAAAGAGCGAGAGAGACGGGAGAAATGCAAGAGAGCGAGAGAGACGGGAGAAATGCAAAGAGAGCGAGAGAGACGGGAGAAATGCAAAGAGAGCGAGAGAGAGGATAGTGAAATACAAAGGGAGCGAGCGATGTTTAACAATTGTTTCTAAGATTTTGCAATACGTTAACTCTACTAAAATAGTGAGTGTTTGAAAGAGAGAGAAACTAATATATATCTACCAGTTTCTCTCTCTGTCTCTCCATCTTTGATTCTAGATAGATAGCTAAACCAATCGACAAAAAGTAATGGTTTTCATTGTTGGTCTTTTTTTCCCCGTGATGCCGAAATTTCGATCCCCCCCCCCCAAAGCCATACTAAAACTGGTCACCGAGAGAACAGCTTACTTTATAAGAAAACGAATCGTTACAAAAAGTGCGCTAGTTCTGACAAAGAATTGATTTATTTTCTCTTTAATGTTGTATGCCGAGTGCACCAACTGAATGCAATAAAAGGAGGACTGTAGAGACGAAATTATACCATCATCGGGACCGTTATCTTTACTGGATCAAAGAATCCCTCCAACTACCACAAACACTGATTCCCCCACCGAATATTCTATTTCTCTGAAGAAAAAAAAGATAACTTAAACGTTGTCCTTTCACATCATACTCACTCTCTCTCTCTCTTTCTCTCATATATATATATACTAGCAAATATATGCACCCTCCGGGAGCAAGTATTTAAGTTTGAATGTAATAAGATATTTTATTAAATTAGAAAGGCTAATGAGACTAAATAAGAATGCAGATAAAAAGATTTGAAACATAGAAGAACTGAAACTTACTCTTCCATCACTCTCGCCTTTCGTTGCTATTTTTTCTAATTTAAGTATTTAGTTAAAAGAGGAAGTAAAGAATAAATGACAGTTATTTTTTCGTTAATGGATTTCATTAAGTTCATTGCTTTATATTCATTAAAATAAAACCAAACATATTAATCAATAACACTGAGCACATATTTATTAAATTCGATTTTTTAATATCAATATGCAAATTAGCCTTCCCGTTCACACGGTAAACCGCTATTTTGTTGTATATACAAATATAATTGCATGTTATTCGTATGTACATATGGTTAACAGTATTATAATGTAAAACATTTTATTAATTATTAAAAAGGTTAAAATAAAATAATGGAGAATGTGATGTCAATAACTAAGGGAATTGTGACTTGAGTAGTAATATAGTTTCGGTTACAGACAGAAAAACACACAATCTCCATTATAATAAGATTATATATATATATATATATATATATATATATGATATAACCAATTTCGTTGCAATATTGTCTGCTTTCCAAATATCCTGACTCGACCAAATGCTCACGTTTGCAATTTGCATTTTGATAACCCAAGTAGATATATCCTATGGCGTCTAGTAGTCATTGTCATAGTGCGCTACCGCACTGAAGCTATTGCAAGAACAAGCAATGCTTACCTCGCTAGGGTAGCTGGCCATTGCCAGAAAAGAGAAGATAGTTTCTGTCTCACTGGAAACCCCATATTTCTGGTCTTATGCCAAACTAAGCTAAGGTTTAGTAAATGATTACTGATGTGGCAGAATTAAGACTAAAAAGAAATGTCCAATGCATTTCAACACTAAAACCATACGGTAATCATCATATGGAATGATACCACGTTAAACCAAATACTTTGACATAAGTATTGATAAAATGAAAAATAGAAATTAGCAACACTTTCCAACAATAAAAAGATACCCCTTTTTTAGCAAATTCCTACTTCAAAATATTCTCTATTTAAGTTATGCTTACAGGTTGATAACTAAACACAAATATAGATTATTCATGTTCGTCAAAAGGTCATAGACGTGTTACTTGCTTACTTTAGAATATGTTTCCGGGCAATCCAATATATGAATAAATTCTTTTGTTAAAAAAAAAAAAAAAAAAAAAAAACTAGGAAAATTTTCCTTGATCTTTAAGTCTATACGTTCAAATCTTACTATTTTTCTATTATTGGGGTCCAGGTGGTAGAGATGATATTTTGTACCCAAGCGCTTTCAACCATATCCATGGTTGTCATCTTCGATATAAGAACAATTCCAAGAAAGTCTGAACGTATGCATTTTAAGATCATCAAGAAGAAATATTCAGTGTTTTTTTTTACAAAACTTGCTCTAAAAATAACTTACTGACAATATATATATATATATATTATATATATATATATATATATATATTAGTTAAAGTAACTCTTCTGATGTTAAAGATCATGAAACTCAGTGGTGAATTGAATTTATCTCTTAATATATTTTAATTTTGTGATATTTGCTCGTTAAATTTTTTTCACTACTCTCGAATACTAAGCACTGTCGGGTTCTACTACAGATTTAGATTTTCTCAATTTAGTTTTTTTTTATATGTAAAGTGTCGTTTTGTTTTTGCTGGATTACGGTTATATGCATTTACCCAACCCCTTCGCATGATGAGGATGCAATACAAAGGTAATTCTTAAGAAAAGTCTAACGGGTTTGAATTTAGAATTGTATTTTTCCTAGGCCAGTTGACATAAACATGTTAAAGAGCTCAGTCTGCTCTACCACTTACCAATAGCTGGATAGAGAATAGGATATTATGTGAAATGCAAACAGCCTCGTCCAGGATTTGAACTTCATTTCCCTTGACGATAACCACTATACCACAAGTGGACACACAGCTATATATATATATATATAGATAGATATATAATCTATGAAGGTGCATGGTATAATGGTTACCATCGTAAAAAAATGGACACGGCGAAATGAGCGCAAATCCTGGACGAGGCTGTTTTCAGTTCATATAGCACTAATACTCTTTGGAAAAATATGAATCAACTATTCCCCTCCAACTATGGGTAAATAGAGCAGACTGGGCTTTTTAACCCTGGTTAGGCAACTAGTCTAGGAGAAAAACTGATTTCCAATCTGTTAAACTCCGATATACTTGTGTCACATCCTGCTCGTGCGGAGGGAGATATATATAAGAGATTTGATAAGTCGAAACACGTGTCTGTGGATGACACACACACACACATATATATATATATATATATATATATATATATGTGTGTGTGTGTGTGTGTAAGCTTAAGGAGTCAGAGACTACCTAGGTTTATCATCAGGATAATTCTGACTTTTATTTATTGGTTCTATTTAGTGTATTGAGCACTTTAGTATATTTAACTTAGGCAACGATTACGGTATTTTTAAATTTTGTCATAATAGTGCCGACTGATTATATTCAGGTGGTGCATAGGATTTGGTTTTTTGGGGTTTTTTTTTTCTCCAGGCAAAATTTCTTATTGTGTAATTACAAATTATAGAACCAGGAGTTTTTTTTTATACTGCCGGAGTTTAGAAATAGAAATAAATACATATATACATTATATATATATTTCATGCACAGAAGCAAGGTACGCAGCAGATTAACCCCTACAAAAATTATTTCGTACAAAATTTAAACTATTCATTAAGTTTAACGTGCTATTTATTTATTTCAGTTCTATCATACAACGCCTTGGGGAAACTTAGTTAATACCTATTGTAATGAATACTTAAAACTAGAAACTTGTAAGCGGGAATTCGGATTTGACAATCTACGGCGCAGATACGCAAATATATGAGAATTTTAGCAATATAAATCTTTGATGTCCAACACTGACTTTCCTCCCAAAATAAACGGTTGTGAAACTGGTAAAATCTGTTATCCTAATGTTGTATAAACATCTTCCTAAAATCTGCAAAACCTTTTTTCCATATCCGTTTGACTATTGAACATTTCTCTATCTAGCCATATCTTTCTCCAATAAGAAACAAAAAATGCGCATGCGTTCTACCGAGCTCAAAATACGCTTGACAAGAAGATTACAAGATTACACACAAGAAAAATGGCGCCGTTCCAATTCTTTTTTTTTTCTTCAATTTTTGCATTCATTTTCTTGTGACAAAGAAAAAAATATATCTGTACCTTATAATAATATTACATGTCAGTGCGCATGTGTATCTCATAGAGCGTACTTTAAACGGAGAAAATAAAATAAAATAAAAAAAGGAAATAATAAAATAGGAAGACATTTTCTTCCCTGTCTTTATATTTTTTTTTTAATTTTCTTCCCTTTAAAAAAAAAAGATCAAAAAATGTATAAAACATTTCTTTATTGTAGATATGCCAAGATAAAAATTTCAGTGCCCGCCATATTTGATACGAGAGCAAATATGTTCGTGTTCAGAAGTCTATTTTATTTTATTTTATTACGAAGTAACCGTAAGTTTTCATGACGACTAGAGACATTTTTTTTCTTCTTTTGACAAACTGCTATCGAGACAATTAATCAGAAAACATTGGTAATGGGAGTCGTGAAACGTCAGAGTTTCGACTTTTGCCGCCACATTTGCCTCAATTAGATTTTCCTTCAAAATAGGGATTTCATAACAAGCCTATTTTCAAGGAATGTCGTTCATAGCAATGAAACATTTATCACGTGAGCGGAAGAATTTGGAGTTGTAATTTGTCTTTTGCTCTAAAGTAAAATGAAGAAGAAAAAAAAAACTGTATCCCCAAGGTTAAAACTAACAATACCACACAAACGAGCACCATATCCCGGCTCAGTGGTTAGTTAGCAAATGCATTGGATCAGTTACTAGGTAGAGAGTTCGATCTTCACTAGGTGCCCAATTCTTAACTAGTCTTGATTTTTTGTCATAGAAATTAAGCAGTTCAGTACAATTGTTTAGTTCCCTTTACGTCAGTTCAACATTTATTGGGTTATTTAATGCCGAAATCTTTTTTTCAAGCAATTATATAGTTTCCAGAATCATATTTGATAATAATTTGCAAACAATTATATATCTTCAATTAACTATTACTATCTAATACTAATAATTTACGAGACTTTATATGGCTTTGAGTAATTATTATTATCTAATACAATCAATATGTTCATAATTATATGGTTTCTAGTATTCTTATCTAATTCAATGTCAAAACCACCCTTTCAGAAGTGTAATAGTGGTACTATTTAACCCATAGCAGGTTTGGTTTGTTTTATGACATATCAAACTCAGTGGGTCATTTAATGCCGACAAAGTTTTGAAATAAATTCATTCTTAAGACTCACTTTTTATAAAATCATGTTTTTCTATTAACCCATAGATGGACCCTAACAGGTACTACCTCTGCGAGACAGGGTGGACCTGGGAGCAATGGTGATGAAGGGTTCTCCACATTCCCAAACTGGAACCTCACCATCAGAGAGTTTAACGTCATTCCCAGGACATGTAGACCCTCAGCTACCGCCGTTCTAGTACCCATATGATAAAATGGGTTGGGGCTTGCCATAAGGGCAATAGGGTTGGGAAAATCATATAGGTGCTAAGGCTTGACGTGACCAGCTGATTGATCAGAGGGGGCCTCTCCAACCGCCCGTCTAGCCTAAGTAAGGGTCTAAGTGGTGTGTTGCAGGTCATGGACTGCTCATCCACCAAGACTCCGTCCTTAAGCATGACGGGTCACCACCCACGGCCAACAGGTGGCCCTATTTGGGGGAGTCTTACCCCTGTCCGTAAGAAATTAAAATGTACAGTACATAATTTTAAAAATGTATAAAAACTGTTTTTCTATTGAGCTGATACAGGGATTATATATATAACCCTAAAATTAATAAGGAGTAATGTTCGGTAAGGTAACTTTTAGGCCACCATATATATGTGTGTATGTGTGTGTGTGTGTGTGTGTAATACCTGTAGTGAATTGAGGGGTTCTGCAGTGAATATATTGATAGGGATGGAAGACGGGATGATTAAAACTGGGGTGTGCATATGATCATATGTACGGCAGATTATGTTGCCTCTCCGGTATTTTAGCCCTGACAACACTGGGACATCCTGCTAGTTTGGTCATATTCCGAGAAACTTTGTGCAGTACATCGTAGATGGAGTGAGAAAACAATTATTAAAACCATTACTAGTAAGCAGTGATAAAATGATAAACTTGAAGTGTTGGACATAGCGGACCTTGCGCTCGTAAATCTTCTAGTCTTGCTCTTTATAAGAGATTTTATGTACTTTACTCCCAAATTGATTCCGAAACAAGTTTTACTGATAAAACTTTGTTATTCATTCGTAAATTGATTTTGGGAAGCGTTGCTTGCTTTTATTGTTGTTACTATTATTGTCTGTATTTTGCCAATGTTTCCTCTTTGAAGAATCTGAGAGACTCTGCACTGTCAAAGTTCAAAGGATACGTTGTTTTTTTTGTTTGTTTGTTTTTTATTATTTGTTTTGTTTTTTTTTTTTGTGAAATAGGGAAAAAATGAAAGCTTTTTTCTAGGCAATCTCATTACATCAATGTAGTGTGATTTGATTCACGTTTTTTTTTAAATATTTTTTTAGTGTATGTGTGAGAGGAGTACAATTTTTATAAGCGCTAACTTGTCCTGTCAGAATTAATCTTACTGGATGTTGAGACGAAGCAATGTTATTGTCCTTAGCCATTAAATTTACAAAACAATCTGAAAGTAATACAGAATTCTCTGTGCGGAAAATGTACTTTTCTATCACCAACGTATTTAGAATTCTAAAGATATGAAATATTTTAAACAAAATTTGAATTGCTTCCAAATGGAAAAATTAACACTTTATATACCATCTTGCTCAAAATGTAAGTTCTGTCGGCAGGTATTAGAATAGCTGAGCTTTATTCCCAGCATACAGGTGAGATCCCCTCAAAAAATTGAGGCTCTAGCTAGGTAATTACCCAACCCGTTCATCACTGGCTGTAGCCGACACAAGGTCGCAAGGAGAGTCCCCATGGCGCAATGGTGAACGTGTTGGACTGTGACATCTAAGTAAGAAATTTTACTTTTGGACTAATATCCTTGGGAAAGGTATGAACCACCTCATTCTCCCAACTATTACTGTTCTTAAATTAGGGCTTTGACATTAGATGAATCCTGATAATTGATATACTATTAAAAAAAACAACTAAAATAATGTATACACTCTTTTTAATGATTGTATACATTATTTTGGGACACCATGTATTTTTATATTTCTTATGGTCATTTTTTACGGGCTACCTGCACAAATATCTGCATAAACATTGGCCCGGACTCCATCTTCAAAACAAGAAAACTTAAGAGATCAAAGTATTTTCTATAGATTTCTTTTTTCTGAAGCAAAATGCTCCGAATCTGTCATCAATTGTTTACGTAGAGGGTGCGTGAAGACTAGATACAAATCTGGTCTACTTCCTTCCCATCTTTCTTGCTTCCACCAGCAAAAACTAACTTCAAAGTTGACAGTTAAGAAATGAAAGGAAAGAAAGAAAAAAAGAGAAAGGACTGGAAAAAAAGTCTACAACAGAGGCTTTTCTTTTCAGTCGGCGTGGTTGGGTGGAATGGAGATTTTTCTTCAATCTATTTTTCAATAAATCAATAAAAAGTACTCTTCTGAGATTATTTTTTTTTATTCTTATTTCCATCTGTTCAGTTTTTCCATCGTACAATATATTTTTGCCAATACGTTATAATTCAAATATGCTATCAATGGGAGGGGAAAAAAAGTTACTCTTTTCAAAAAGAGATTGTATATTCTCATTGTCTTAAAATAGATATTTCTATTTGTGCACAAGAAAGTTGATCTTTAACTGTATAGTTGTTACAGTGTTTTTTTTTTTGGGGGGGGGGGGGGGGGGGGTCTGTGTTTTTTTTTGGGGGGGGTCGGGGTTTTTGTTTTTTTATTGTTTTTTTTTTTACCTGCTAGCCCATTAAATAGAATCTTCTGAAGAAGAAAAAAGAATTCTCTTTTTGTAATCACAGACCTATTTGCATGATCGCAAACAAGCACGGTTCAGACAACTTTAGATGAATGGTATCGTAAAAATCGGACGCACAAATTATGAACTGAAACTTGATATTCTGGCTTCATTCCAACTGCGGGTTTTATAGTACTTGCCCGGCTTAAAGAACTAAGTTACAATCGATTTGCTCGGCTCCGCCTATAGTCTTCAAAATTGACCAATCAGCATTGTCTGTTCTCTTACCTATTCGTGACTTTAAGGACTGACCTGTCATTCTGATTGATTTGACTGTCTCCACCTTAAGCCAAAACTGACCAATCAAAATGGCGTGTTTTAGATTTGTGTTGGGAGTACTTCTACATTCTGATTTTTAAGATTATATATATATATATATATATATATATATATATATATATATTTCTAGACAAGTACTGTTGAATACGACGGAGTATTTCTTCTTTGTGATCTTTATCTTTTCAAGTCGTCTAATCATTTTTCGTAATTCAGGATCCGGTTGGTAAAAAGGTACTGTCCCATGCTGTTTACCCTAGCGCTTTCAACCATTTCGTCGGTCGTCATCGGGGGGTTGTACTTTTAGGGTTTTTATTCTTGTTGGATTAATATATATATATATATATATATATATATATATATATATATATATATATGTGTGTGTGTGTGTGTGTGTGTGTGTGTGTGTGTGTGTGTGTGATCGAAAATATTGGGACACTAATATCTTATGACATTTGGTCAAGAAATATAACAACTAATGAAAACCAAAATTTGAAAATTATTCTTATATAACGTTGATACAAGATGTCTTTAACAAATCTCATAGTCACTTGTATGTGAGTCTAAGATGGTTGCATCGACCGTTTTTGGAGAGTTAAAACAGGGATATCCATTGAGTGGAATCCTTTCAAATCACTCGAGGGGCAAAGCAAAGAAACAGTGGGAGACAGAGAGAGGAAAGTAAGAAAGAACAGCGAGAGAGATAGAACAGCAAAAGAGCGAGAGAGATAGAACGGCGAGAGAAAGAGGGAAATAACAGCGAGAGAAAGAAAAGCCAAAGAACGAGAGAAAGAAAGCCAAAGAACGAGAGAAAGAAAAAGAACGAGAGAAAGAAAGCCAAAGAACGAGAGAAAGAACAGCCAAAGAACGAGAGAAAGAACAGCCAAAGAACGAGAGAAAGAACAGCCAAAGAACGAGAGAAAGAACAGAAAGAACAGAGAAGAACAGGAAAAAAAGAACAGCCAAAGAAGAAGAAAAAGAAAGTTTCCAAGAAAAAGAAGATTTAATTATAACATTTTTCTAGTAACTATCAGATTGGAAATTGAATTTGTCAGTGTGAACGAACTAGGATTTGAGGTTTTGCATTGCCCACCGTATTTTCTAAACATTTTCACTATAGATTATTATGCCTTCAAGCACTTCAGGAAACAGTTAAACAATTAGCTCCATCATAACCAGGCAGATGTTCACATTAATACATGATGAATCAACAGCCGTTTAGTATTAGCACTGTTACCAGAGAAAAACTTTCTTGGTCGTAACAAGTCGAAAATAACGAAAAGAATGTTGTTTAACACTATACAGACTTAAATACGAACAAACTATTTATGGGCTTTGGTGATTTAGACGGGGGTGACTTGGAACACATTTCTCACGGATAACATATATATATATATAGTCGAGTTGGCCTAAAGTCGGTAACAGTCAAAAAGAAGCGATGTAGTCTATCCCCTTTTCACTATCGCTAGACCAAGGAGATGGTTTTTGGGTGAGGTGGAGCGTCACACCTACCATAAGCTCTTTACATTACTGCACAAATCTCTGTGATAATAATACGCTGACTTGACGAGGGACGGTATTGAACCAGGAACCTTTCGGTTCCTAGGCGTATGCTCTACCGACTAAGATGATAAATGTGTTGGATATAATATCCGACAAAATGGCACTTGAAAACCTACAGATGGTCTTAAAACGGTTTATTTCCTGTCTAATGTTTGAGCGAAACATTACACAGGAAATAAACGAGATTATATATATGTGACAGTTTTTAATTTTAACGTCATATCCACCCAGTAATGGGGTATTTATTCCAGTAGCTTGATTCAAATAATTTGTACTCAGTTACATGGTTTAAGGTAACTATTTCTATTTATTGATACATATTTTTTGCACACAGTTACATGGCTTCAAGTATTCCTATATAATACAAATAATTCGCACAGTTATATTGTTTCAAGTTCTCCCATCTAATAATACATTTAACCTATAGATGATACCCTACCAGGTACTACCACTTTGGGTCAGTAGATCTGGAGTAATGTCAATGAAGGGGTGACTAAACGTGGATCCAACACTTGAGTCTCACAACTGGATTCAGTTTCGTGTAATACCTACGACCCCTCTTTTTGGTAGGGTCTTACCCCTCTGTATGGGTGACGGGTATGTTTGTGTGCGTGTGAACGAGCGTAACCCAGCAAAACATTGATTTGCACAAATATTGTTTTAAATCACACTAATTTGGAGAATGAATTAATTGCTAGTCCAATTTCATAACGAGAAAAAAACACATAGGAAAAGAAAAATAATGCAACTACAGTTGGTTGAAACGTAATTCTAGTAAAAATAAATGTGTTTCATCAAATAATAATAATAATAAAATAGGATTTAGAAAAAGGGAGATCTACAATGGGAGAAGAAAAGATATAGAATAATAAAAAAAATTTAAAAAAAAACATAATAGAAAGACAAATAGATTGAGACGATGGAAGGACTGAATTCAGGTGGGCAGAAACGTTCAAAAAAGAGAACAGAACATGAAACCTGTTTTGAGAAGCGGGAAAGGAAATGTTTGTCCACATTGAACTTTTTTGGACCATATGATCTTTAGGCACCCCTTTTGCGATCTCGATTCATAAGGACATGTTTTTCATTCTCACCGTCAAAATCCGGTTGTTTGTTAACAGATGATTTTTAGGTTTTTTTTTTTTACTATGAAACTAACCCCTAACAAACAACCGGATTTTGACGGTGTAAATGAAAAACATGTGCTTATGAATCGAGATTTCAAAAGGGGTGACTAAAGGTCATATGGTCCCTTTTTTTAAACCATCCAAATTCTCGACATTATTTATTTCACACTTTACCAATGTTTCATACTAAATCCAAACAATATATATATATATATATATATATATATATATATATATATATATATATATATATATATATATATATACACACACACACACATTCATTTACACATAAATATGAAACAATGTTTCATTATATAATGTTATGCTTCAATGAGATTTAGCATGTGTATGAGCATACATATATTTGTCTATACATGTGTTATTTAGGTAAACACACGCACGGTGCTAAGAAGAAAGAAAGATTCTAATTATATGTGATAACTTCCTAAATAAAAACATCAACTCATCATGGACAGCTGTTAAACCGAGAGATCAAAAGATCTGCGGCTTATCTAGCTTCATCATGAGTTATATGAATTCAAGTATTTCTATCTAAAACTAATCATTTGTATACAATTATGTTTATCAAGTAACTATTCCAATTTCTCTAAATGTTTGAGATGAGGCTTGATGATTAGTATTATCTGTGTTATTCGGACTATTGTCCTCATCTTCATTGTTATCTGTACAACGTTTCGGCCGATATGCCCTCCGGCCTTCTTCGGGTATTCCTTCTCGGACTCTGGAACCTTCTTTTCGTAATCGGGAGCCATCACGGAACTTTGAACCTAACGCTTCATTCATTCCAGGGGGGGGGGCTGTTCTTATTCCGCTAACCATAGTTGGGGTAGAGGCGTTAAGCTGTGTTAATTACTATTCTATGTTACTGCTACCCTTGATCAGGATTGAACCTGCAATCTAGAGATAACTGTCACTTAGAACTGTCTTAACCTAACTTATTTATCCACTAGGCCATGTGTCCAATTGGAACAGGATACCCCCGTGGACTGAATAAAGGGTTAGATTCAAAGTTCCGTGATGGCTCCCGATTCCGAAAAGGTTACCGATTCCGAAAAGAAATATCTGAAGAAGGCCGGAGGGCATATCGGCCGAAACGTTGTACAGATAACAATGAAGATGAGGATAATAGTCCGAATAACGCAGATAATACTAACTATTCCAAGTTAAGTGCCATGTATTTGACAGCATACTAATAATAGTGGTTTCAAAAAACTAATCTTATAATGGAGATTATGTCTGTAACAGGAACTACGTCACCACCAATGTCACAATTCCCTTAGTTATTTATGCCACATTCTCCACGATATTTTTCTATAAATCTCAATTATCAAGAAAATTGCTTTATATTATTAATAATGCTGACCTTATCTGCAAACTAGTAACATGCAACTGTATTTATATATACAATCAAATAGTAGTTTACAGTGTGAACGGGAAGAATAATTTCCATATTAATCTTTAAAATTTGATTTTCATAAATATTTTCTTGGTGTAATTGATTTCTAATGGTTTGGGTTTTTTTTATTTTTGAGTAAATATCCTATCTATAAATCTTAAAAGAAATCCATTAACAAAAATAAATCTAATTTTATTATTTATTGTCCTATTTAGTTAAATTAGGACAATTTAATCAGGTGTTGGAAGAGTTGGCGTCCAAGCTGTTCTATTCTTCGATTATACTCACTGTTTTAAATAAGTTGAACGTAAATTAAATTTTGAATAACAAATGCTATTTTTATTATGAAACAAAAGCAATTATATATATAATTCTATATATAAATCAAGAAAAAATCAAAATTATATTTTATATGTGTTCTTATTTAGTTTCGTTAGTATTTCTAATTTAATATATTCTATTGCATTAAAATTGAATTTTCTGTCGGTTACAAGTAATAATTACAATCCTTAGTAAATGATTACAACTTCCGGTAATCATTCTCAATACAAATAATTTTCACACCGTTATAGGGTATCGAAGTTCTTATCTAACAATTTTCAAGCAGATCTATTTGAACCATATTTTTTATTATATATAGATCACTAATTAGGACTGCGCGGATTTAACAGGTTTGAATTAAAAGTTTTCTTTCTCCTAGATTGGTTGCCTAACCAAGGTTAAAGAGCCCGGTCTGCCCTACTATTTACCCATAGCTGGAGAGCCTAACGGGTACTGCTACTGAGTCACAGTGAACTTAGGAGTAAATAGCAGCGAAGGGATGACTCAACACTCTCTAGAATTAGAATCTCACCACTAGACGCAGTGTTATACCCGGGACACCCTTGACGTGGAGAGAAGAAATATTATCTTACCTTTTGCAGTTTCATAAAATCTTGTCTTGATAATTTTTTATCATGCTGAATATCTGAAAGAAAAAAGAAAAAGAACCATCAAAATTGCGAAAGTAAATGAGAAAAAAGATCAATTTTCCATTTTTCAAAAAACAAAAACAAAAAATGGAGTCATTGGGAGGGATGCTGAAAAGTTCTCGGATCAATCAAGACGATAGCATTTTATCTTATAATTCACCAAATTTCCATCCATCCATACTCCTTTGGCTCCGCCATTTTGGACTAGTTTTCAACCAAACTTTCAGGAATTGTTAATTGATTTTAACGGCATTTCAAGCCCTCTAGGGATATTTTAAGCCTAGAGGTTACAGAATCACATTCTTAGTACGTTAACGTTTACAATTAAAATATTATATATTAATGATTTGAAGGCCAATACAATGCACATAAAAAATAAAAACAAAAAGATCCTTTTTTTGTCTTATCGATTTCAAAGTAAACCTTTATCTTCAGAGACGATTTCCGAAAATCGTCTCTGAAGATAAAAGGTTTACTTTGAAATCGATAAGACAAAAAAAGATTTTTGTTTTTATTTAGATGGTACCTTAATTTGTACTACCACTCCGAGTCAGAGTGGACTTGATAGTAATGGCAATGAAAGTACTCCACACTCCCCAGAACTGTAGCCTCACCATCAGATGCAGTTTATTTGGTTTGGTTACTTTGTTCAATGGCATATCAACCTTTGTGGTTATATTATGCCAGAGACATCCTTGTAGAAAAACAGTAGTGATAGTATTTGGCCTATAGCTAGGGATGAGGAGTTTCGTACCTTTCCTTAGGGTATTAGTGCGAAAGTGAATGCAGTAGCGCAACTGGAATTCGAACTCTTACCACACTGTTCAGCACGTTAGCCACTACACCACTCGCACTCCCCCCATCCCAGATGCAAATTAATTTTATACCCAGTAAACCCTTTGGAGTGTCTTACCCATATTCAGGGAAGTGTGTAAAGGTAATACCCAAACTATTCTTTTAGAACTCGAGTAGTTTATATTTGCACCGTTACATAAAAAAAGTAAAAAGTAAAGTCGTCGGGGTGGCCTAAAAGTATCAGCCAATCAGCGTCTATCAGAGTCTATCCCCTTTTCACTCACGCTAGACCAGGGAGACTGTTTTTGCGTCTAAGGTGAACGCCACACCTACCTTCAGCTCTCCACTTTACGGCATATATATAACCTGTGCTACCCATGAGCTGAGTTGGCGGGGGTCGGTACTCTACCGACTGAGCTGTGCCCTTTAAGTGTGTTTATTAAATAACTGATTATTTCTATAAATGAAAATATAATGCTAAACTAAGGATTTACATGAAATGCACATGTTATTCGTAAAAATGTTTTATTTTTGGAAAGGGAGTATGTAAAAAATGTAAAAAAAAAAAAAATTTTTAATTTAGGAGATCCTTTTTTACTCATTTCGATAATTATTTAAAAGAAGAAAAAATTTATACATTGATATTTTTTCTGCTTAAAAAGGGGGGGGGTACATTTTCAATAGAGTTTTTCTTGAAAACATTACTTTATGTGTCTAAAATAAGGTTTGCATTAAGTAGATATTTATTTCTAGAATCTAAAAATATAACATTTTAAACTGAAAATCAGGCTTTTAGCATTTTAAATGAATTTTATATATTAATTTTTCATAGCAAAAATACTAAATTAAAGTTTTTAAATAAAATAACTAATGCATCATAAAATTCATTAATTGATAAATCAATACTGAAAATTTCATTAAAATCTGATAATTACCTGATTTTTTGGTAAATTTTTATGCGATCGCGAATGTTACATTAAAATTGTAAACAAGCGCGTAAAACTATTGAAAAATAGACAGAATGGCGTATCACGTCGAAATTGACCAAAACAAACAGTTTTAAATCTATTAAAAATAAACTGCATATGTAATATTTTTCTTTTTTTAAATGATGGTTATTATGTTACTACTTATCGATTTAGACAAAGTTTGACCTTAAATAATAGATTTAATTATTTTTAATTAGCTTTTAAAATTCGTAGCAGACGACAAAAATGTCAGTCCCTACATTAAATAGATATTTATTTCTAGAAACTAAAAATAACATTTTAAACTTAACATTAGGCTTTTCATATTTTAAATGAATTTTATATATTAATTTTTCATAGCAAAAATACTAAATTAAAGTTTTGAAATAAAATAACTGATGCATTATAAAATTCATTAATTGATCAATCAATACTGACAGCGTCACAGACCGAAAGCGATAGAAATTGACCGAAAAAATCGTTTTAAATATTTTGAAAAAAATTGTATATGTAATTATATTTTTCCTTTTTTAATGATGGTCATTATGTTGCTATTTATAGTTTTAGACAAAAGTTTGACCTTAAATAATCGATTTAATTAATTTTAAATCGTTTTTAAAACAAAAAATCTGTCGCGAGCAGACGAATTTTTTAGGCCATACTAATATATACTATATAAAACATTTTGTTTTACTTGTCTGTAGAAAGAAGTGGGAATTTTAGTCAGGGGAGATAATTCAAAATAAAATAGAGAGTAACTTCCCCTGAGTCGTATTAGCATATGTTGTGTCTGTTCTCAGCTATATTATACACACTCACATACTGGTTCTCGAATTACTGAATTGAAGATTTAGCATACATTTATTTGTTCGGACTAATATTCTTGTCTTAGCTATGATAATCACATTAGGTGCAACAGTTTTACCTACTGTCTAGGATCAGATCGTAGCTTTCCAACTTTATGGCTGGGATTGAGTATAGTATTAGATTAGGGACTGGCAAACGGAGCCTAAAATGCGTTTTTGACAAAATGACTTTAGCCCCCCCTACAGAAAATAATTTATCAAAAATCAGGAAATTATCGGATTTTAATGAAATTTTCAGTATTTATGTATCAATAAATGATCTTTATAATGCCTTATTTATTTTATTTCAAAACTTTCTCATTTTTTTTCAGGTCACTTAATTTTGACCCCCCTTATATTGGGGGCGTAAAATGTTTTGCAAGTTAATCATTTTCGATACTAATTACAGTATAAATAAAGAGATAAAAGACCGAAATTATGAATAGAAACAAACAAACAAAAAATAACGGTGGCTTTTCTATGAGAAAATAAGTACCGAAAATCGAAAAATAAATGTAAAAAAATAAATAATTCATTTTTTGGAGATTTCTTTTTTACTCATTTCGAGAATTATTCAATTGGCCATTATCTTATAAAGAAAAAAATATACATCGATGTTTTTTCTGCTTAAAAGGGGGATGGGGTACATTTTCAATAGAGTTTTTCTTCAAAACTTAGGACTTTTGGCGCCTAAAATAAGGTTTGCATTTAGTAGATGTTTATTTTTAAAATCTAAAAATATAACATTTTAAACTTAACATCCGGATTTTCATATTTTAAATGAATTTTATATATTAATTTTTCATAACAAAAATATTAAATTAAAGTTTTGAAATAAAATAACTAATGCATTATAAAATTCATTATTTGATAAATCAATACTGAAAATTTCATTAAAATCGGATATTTACCTGATTTTTGGTAAATTCTTTTGCAATCGCGAATGTTACAGTAAAATTGTAAACAAGCACTTAAAACCATCGAAAAAGAGGCTGACTGGCTGATATCGTCGAAATTGACCAAAACAAATAGTTTTAAATCTTTTTTTAAATAAACTGCATATGTAATTATGTGTTTCTTTTTTTTAATGTTGGTTATTATGCTACTACTTATCGATTTAGACAAAGTTTAACCTTAAATAATAGATTTGATTATTCTTAATTCGCTTTTAAAACTCGTACTATCCGATTTTTTTTGCTACTCTCAGTTTTTACCTATTTACACGCAGAAATATACTACTTGGATCTTAGTAGCAAAGTGAAGAGCCAATAGTAGGTGTGGCTCTCCACCTAAGAAGCAGAAACAATCTCCCTAGTCTCGCGCTAGTAAGAGGCAAATAGACTCCCTCACTGTCCGGCTGATACAGACTTTAAGCCACTCCGCCGATTTATCCGATGCAAAGTCACAATAAAAAGGGGCGGGATGTTTTACTCTTCAGAATGTATTTTAGATATGATACATGGAATTAACAATAAAAGATTAGAAATAATAACTTAAAATATTACAAAATGTATAAAGGTAGAAATTTAATGTATAAATCTAAAGGTAAAGAATTCCATCCATTATTCTTTATAAATTAAGTCTAAACTATTCTTTAATTTTTTTTAATACATTAACGAGAGTTACATTCTTCCGTATGTTGTTTACACTAAACTTAATGGTAGAAATGTGAGGAGGTTAATCCGACAGTATGTGGAGAAAAGTAGACAAACACGGGATGTTGTGGAAACTTGATGTTTATTGTCGACGCTGCAACGTTTCGGTCTCTTATTAGACCATCTTCAGGACTTGAATATAGTTCTTACTCCAATGATGGAAATTCTCAAAAAATTTGAGAATTTCCATCATTGGAGTAAGAACTATATTCAAGTCCTGAAGATGGTCTAATAAGAGACCGAAACGTTGCATCGTCGACAATAAACATCAAGTTTCCACAACATCCCGTGTTTGTCTACTTTTCTCCACACTAAACCTAATGTATTTGTCGTCATACTTCAGGCATTCATAAGGCAAACCACAAGGTAAATAAAGTCATTTTATTGTGTTCATTGTTCTTTTAAAATATTACGAAAATGTATTTTTAGTGTTCTTTAAGGTTTAGCTATAGTTGTTTTTTTTTTTTGTTTTGGGGGTTTTTTTTGCGAGTTATTTATGCTAGTTTTACTGTGTTTGTTCCCATTTAAAGGCATTACATCAGGTTTATGTCAAAAGTTTTGTTGCATCACGGCTTTTTGAACAAATCAATGACGTGGGGCTAGGTATGACCATATATATGCTCAAAAATTATAACTATTTAATAAACTTATACGGCTTCAAAATATAAAATTTAAAACCAAAGATCATATTGATTGAAATAGCATATGAAGGACGATCCTTTGCAGAGGGAAAAATCCCAAGAGATATCTTCCAACGAGACTGATTATCACTACAACTATTTCTAATATCAGTGATACCACTGAATTGTATACTTAGAAAATGCAAAGGAGACTCCTGATTTATAAAGTCGCAGGTAAAGTTGAACCATCTCAAGTACACTAAGATGTTTGCCAAGATTTTTTTTTTAAAGAATAGAAATCCTAGGAATGAAATTTCGGATTGAAAAGTGTGCGATTCTTATAAGGGAGAAATAAAGAAACAATTGAATGAATAAAAAAAAGTAAAGTCGACGGGGCGGCCTAAAGTCGGTATCAGCCAGAAAGCGAGGGAGTCTATCCCCTTTTCAATAGCGCTAGACCAAGGAGATTGTTTTTTAGCATCTGAGGTGGAGCGCCACACCTACCATCAGCTCCTTACTTTACCGCACAGATCCCTGTGCTAATCATACGCTGAGTTGGCGGGAACCGGTATCGAACTAGGAACCTTGTGGTTTCTAGCCGAACGCTCTACCGACTGAGCTAACCCGGCCCCTATCAGAATATTATCAGAAAAGAAAACTACAAATTTCTGGGAATATTGAAAGTGGACACCAAAGAAAAATCAAGACTATCCAAACCAAAACACTGTTAAGATCGGCTAGAATACTCAGAAGAATCCTGGAGACCTGAGGAGACTTGCTGCCACTCAGACTCCAATGAATATCTCGCAAGGAGCGATATAATTGATATTAATATTAATTTTATAATTTTTAGTATGAATACAATATTGAAATAAGATTAGCCTATTTTTGTTTGTTTTTGGGGGGATGCAGGGGTTGCATTAATCTTTGGTCCCAATTTCTGAAGGTGAAAATATTTTGCGATCTATCAGCAATCCGGTCTTATTACTGAAAAGGTTAGTTCTTTAATAATCCCACAGATTAACGCCATTATTTGCAATTAGACGCCTTATATTTCAATGCTTTGAGCGAAGGTTTCTTTAATCTTATAACTAGCAGTACTTACCCGTATTACATCGAGTGCGTTTTAAGATGGTCACTGATGTCCATAAAGTACTTTGTTTAGTTACGTAAGCAAAAGCTCGACGTACATTGCCATCACCCGCTGTAAATGTTGCCTAGTGTTACCATCAAGACATAATTTCTCATTAGTTTGTAAAGAGTCTGACTACAATAGATAAACTTTTTTTTTTTTTTTTACAATTCCAGTTTATGTTTAAATTCTACTTAAGTAAAAATTCCAAGAATCAAATAAATATAAAATACTCGCTGGTCTCGTGGAAATATCATTAGTCGTGCATATATATATATAATATATATATATATATATATATATATATATATATATGTCTGTAATTACTTACAGGATATGGCTATTATATGCATATTAAATGTAATTTTAATTTTACACACCGAAAATTAATGAACAAAATTAAAATTAAAAGAAAGGGAAGGAGTGAAGAAATAGTAGGGAAGAAAAAAAAGGAGGATCTTAAGTAATAACATTAATAAAGGAAGGAATAATAATAATAATATGTAAGATCATTAAGATATTCTGGCCATCGATACTTCCTCTTTGCAAAGCATAAGAGTAATTTCATAAATAAAGAGGGTATATATGCGCGCGCGTGTGTGTATGTGTAAAAAACAGACAATGACAGACATGTAAGAAAACAGGTAGATATGAAATAACGGAGCTACAGAAATTATATATTTTCACTGCCAGCATATATAAAGCAATGATCGTCTGTTTACGGACTTGATCTCTCTGGTGATCGTAAAATATATAAACAAATGTATGTATTTAATAGTTTAAACACCACCCCTTTACGGTAGCTGTCAAATGACCGAGAGGTTAACGGATTGGGCGACGAAAAGTCAGTCGGATTTCGCTCTGGTCAGGAGGTAGTTGTTGTGTCTATCCACACTGAAGAGGCGTGAAACGCCGAAACACGCGTCTGTGATGACACACATACACATACGTATATATATATATAATCGATTCTAGTCTTCAGAGCAAGAAAAAATTGGAGAAAGTAAAGATACGAGAAAGAAGGAAAGGACAAGAAAATTAATTTAAAAAAGGTAAGAAAAGGGTTTGGGAAAGATAGGTATAGTTATTTAATTGTATACTGGCATATGTCGGTCTCTCGCGACCGCCAATCAGTGTACGGATCATGGGGGAGGCCTGGACAAGGTTATATGGAAGACTGATGATATTCAAGGAAAGGACAAGTAGCTGTACAACTATCGACGTACGCCAGAATGAGGCCATAGACACACGTCGGACTGCCTTAGGGACTCCAGCTCCTGGTTTTAAATTCAATGAGCGCATCCATCAAGTCAATGTGCAGATAGATAAATAGATCAGCGTGATTTGAGGAGTTTCCCCATTAGACTTCCATTAGACTGTATCTTAGTATATTGCAATGCCTTGTTCTTTTCAGTCCTCCATATAGGAGGTCATGACTGAATAAAGACCGTAGGATGAAGGAACATACTTTATCAAAAGAATATTCCACGCTTTTGTAACTCTTTGCCAACTAAATTTTCATGGTATCTTTTACCGGTATGATGGGATATTTCAAAGTTCACTATCTATTCACTTCAGAACTCATTCTATTCAAATAAAGTCCTATTTGTATTGTAATCCGAGTCCTTCTGCTCATTTATGATGAACTAACATCAGATTTTGTACTTTGCTTGGGTTTGGTGTGAGAGCCACTGTGGGCGGTTTAAAGTAGGCAAAGAATTGAAAGCCTATTGTATCTTTTTATTCTATGAACTTGTGCCAAATAATTTTTTTTTCAAGAAATATCAAACGTGAACAACTTAACTTTGTAAGTTTAATTTTTATTCTATATTCAAATAGCAAAACAGTAGCCTCATAGATATGTTATCTACTTTCATATCTCGAATTCAAATTGCAAGAACTATTTGATATACATCAGTGTCGATTTAGGAGGTAGGGCTTTTTGGTTCAGTCCATAGAGCTAAATTCAATTCTATTTCGAAACAATAAAAGTTCTCTCAGAACATGTCATTTGTCCTCGACAATGGATAGATCCAACGTACGGATTCGAAACATCATTTTCACTAACATTTATAGCTTTGTTTTATTTTCATGCCATTAAAATGTTGATTTTAAATCATTTTTTCTGACAGTTTTCGGACCCATAAAAACCATAGCTAAAAACAAACAAAATCCTAATAACGTGACGTGGACGAATAGATTTCTGGTTGAAATAATAAAAATCATCTTTAAAAATCTAAAATTTGTTTTTCAAAGAATATATTTTTGTTTCAAATTAACAGCTAAATTTTAATTTGGTAATATTTTTTGTTTATCATAATATCCAAGGGAAATTTAATACGACATAGGCCCCCAAAAGATTTCCCATCTAAGTTCTGAGCGTGCTTGTGTACGTCTGTGATCTGTTCCGCTCACACAGACATTGAGCGATTAACATCTAAGATTCTAATGGCGACAGAGACATTTATTCTTAAAAATATAACAGATAAAGAGAAAATATAGTTTTTATTTTTGTAGAATGATCAGTTGTCAAGTATCAACTGTGCAATTTAGCATAGGCACAGAGATTTGATTAATTGTATTTAGAAATAAAATAAAATGTAGCTGGATGCTAAATTCTTATATAGTAAATTATGTTAAACATATGAACCAAAGTAACATTCGTGACCTAACGTCGTCGCAGATCATATATATATATATATATATATATATATATATATATATATATGAGAGTAAGTAAACAAACAATGTGTTTATTTGATATGGCTTTTAGCCGACAATTTCTGGGGTATATGTGCTTAATTGAAGTCACACCTAATTTTGAAAACTAACCAGTTAACAATTAATGGATTTAGGCGGGCATATATTTTCAAATGCAAGGCTAAACAAATCGAGAAAATTTCAATCCCTGAATGTACATATCGACCTTGCTGATGAGACATAATAGGTCGAATTGTACATTCAGGGATTGACATTTTCTCAATTTGTTTAGGCTTAAATTTGAACATATATGCCCGCCTAAATTCATTAATTGTTAACTGGTTAGTTTTCAAAATTAGGTGTGACTTCAATTATATATATATATATATATATATATATATATATATATATATATATATATATATATATATATATATATATATATAGCGTTTGTTTTAGTGTAACCACTAATAAAAAATGTCGTGGGCTTTTCGTAACCCGGTTTACCTGGAAGTTAAAGCATACGTGTGTATTGTGTTGGTAGGTATTTAGCCAACCTGATCCTAACGGGTAGCTTGTGATAAGGTCACAAGTATGAGGCATCCAACCAGGATCGAACTCGCTATTCAGTACTAATGGAACTGCGATACAATCTTGCTAACCATTACACCACGATTAGACGTCTTAATCCTGGTGGCAGGAATAGGTATGTAGGTTTCGCTTATACTTGCCCCCCCCCCATTTGGCGTTATACATACCAAATCCCCTCATACAAAGGTATAGTGATAACTGTATTAATATATACATCATAGAAATACTGAGCCTAATAGGGCGTTCACGAAATAAAAGATTCTAAAGTGGGTTACAGAGTTTGAATCCATTGATCCGGTAAGGTTTTCGAACCGGAGGACAGAGAAAGAAAATCTATTACCTTTTGTAGTAAAAGTAATAAATATTTATAACATACTAATAAATAAATAAATATAGTGTAATAGATAATCAACCATATTTATGATATCATAAATATTGTTGAACGGCTCAATAAATCCATAAATATTAACGATTTCTTCGTCACTTTCCGGTGGATATCAAAAACTGAAAGCTATAAATAAAAAATAAATAAAAGAATCAATGCGTTATATTCCATATTCCTCTAGTAATTTAGATTGATTTTTAACGACATGTCAAACTGCCTAGGGTTATTTATGCTTAGAGGTTAGAGAATCGCGTTCATTGTACGTTTATATTTTCATTGTTTATGTACTTGTTTCTCAAGAGATTTTTTCTGCGCAGGGCTATATCGAATACGAATCATTTCGAAACGGATCTATGAGACCCTAATAGGTATTACTACTCTGGATCAGCGTGGAACTGAGAGTAATAGCTGAACCTTAACTTTTTGGGAAAAAAAAAGATATTTTGTTAGGATAATTTGAAAAAAAAAAAAAATCAAATACGAATAATCTTTAAGTCTACTTGATCCATATTATTATTACTTGCTGTCCATCGTATCCGATAATGACACCACATGAAACCTTTTCCTCCAATTTATTCGATATCTCGTTACGTCTTGCCAACTGTTTATGGGGATGTTAAAGTCTTCAGGTTTCTCTTGATGTTGTCTTTGTACCTGAGCTTTGGTCTACAGATTCCACGTGATCCCTCTCTCAGTTGAGAGTAGAGAAACTGCTTTGGTGGTTTGTCATCTGTTTAAGTGACCAGCCCATCTCAGGTTGTGTTGGACAAGTATTTTGTGCGTACCAGGGAGTCCAGTTCTCTTCAGGATGGTCCTGTTTGAAACATGTTGACACCACTTGACATTTAATATACTGCGCAAGTGATGCATGCAGTAGTAGACATGTAGTCTGTGGGCATCCGCTTTGTATACTGTCCAGGCTTCCGCACCATACTTGATCCATAGATGGGACCCTAAAAGATACCACTCCGACACGGCGTAGACCTGGGATTAATTGTAATTAAGGTGTACTTCACACTCCTCAGGTCTCCAAAACAGATGCAGTTTAGTGTTATACCCAGGGCATCCCCTTTTGAAAGGTGTCTTACCATTATAGAATTCTAAGAATCGTCGATAGGGTCCCTTCTATTGTTGAGTCGTACGTAAAAGAAGATTTCTTACAACCTTAAACACAGTTCAACAAGAACAGAAATAAAATAGAGCATTCGTGTCATCTTCTCAACAACTTGAGAAAAAGTAGCAAATTAATTAAATTCCAGGTGTTCAGTGAAGCGAAAAGAAAACAATACATCACAATGTTAAAGTGAAACAAACTGAAATCCAATTTGTAAGCTCAAATAACTAAACCAGTTGAACGAGGTAAACTGAAAAGATCAAGAAGGAGGAGACATTAATAACCGGGAAGCTGCACTCGTGTCACGTGGAGATAATTTGCTTTGTTATTTAAAAGGGGGACAAAATTTAACAGAAATCATAAGAAAGTAAGATGAGAGAGAGGGGGAGAGAGAAAAGGGACGTAAAGACCAGAGAGAGAGGGGGAGAGAGAGAGAAAAAAGGAGACGTAAAGACAGAGAGGAGAGAGAGAGAGAGAGAGAAAGAGACGTAGAGACGAAAGAGAGAGAGAAAGAGATAGAGAGAGAGAGAGAGAGAGAGAGAGAGAGACGTAAAGACAGAGAGAGGAGAGAGAGAGAGAGAGAGAGGGAAAGAGACGTAAAGAGAGAGAAAGAGAGAGAGAGAGAGAGACGTAAAGACCAGAGAAGGAGAGAGAGTAAAGACCAGAGAAAAAGAGAGAGGAAGAGACGTAAAGACCAGAGAAAAAGAGAGAGGAAGAGACGTAAAGACCAGAGAAAAAGAGAGAGGAAGAGACGTAAAGACCAGAGAAAAGAGAGAGGAAGAGGCGTAAAGACCAGAGAAAAAGAGAGAGGAAGACGTAAAGACCAGAGAAAAAGAGAGAGGAAGAGGCGTAAAGACCGAGAAAAAGAGAGAGGAGACGTAAAGACCAGAGAAAAAGAGAGAGGAGACGTAAAGACAGAGAAAAAGAGAGAGGAAAAGACCAGATAAAGAGAAAAGAGAGAGGAAGAGAAGACCAGAGAAAAGAGAGAGGGAAAAGACCAGAGAAAACGTAAAGACCAGAGAAAAAGAGAGGGAGACGTAAAGAGAGAAAAAGAGAGAGGGAGAGAAAGACAGAGAAAAAGAGAGAGGGAGAGAAAGAGAGAAAAAAGAGACCAGAGAAAAAGAGAGAGGGAGACTAAAGACAGAGAAAAAGAGAGAGAGAGGGAGACTAAAGACCAGAGAAAAAGAGAGAGAGAGAGAGAGAAAAGAGAGACGAAAGAGAGAGAATACTCGACAGAAATATCGAGATAACAACACATGAAAATAAAGTCATTAATAGAAATAGTCAAGACTGGATTTGGGTTGACCAAGCGTATCGAGGCCTACAATTCTCCAATAAACATTGTTTTGAAGACATACAAATTCACAACGTGGCCTCATTTAATTGAGAGAAAAAAAATGAAATGTCAATCAGAAATTACGACACATCTGAAACTGGGCAGAAACCCAGGAAAAACAAAATTCTAAAGATTTTATTAACCCAAAAGTTGTTTATATAAGGAATAGGATTTATTATACAAATACGTCAAAACTGACATTCCTACTGAATTAGATTGCATCTGCAATCCAGCAAATACAGGAAGTTCGTGCCAAAATTATAAAGTACATTTTTGTGCAAAGATACAATAAATATAATACTTCAAAAGTCTATATATGTTAGTAATATGTTTTGCCGTAAGTGACGCATCATAGCAAAACTTTTGTTATAGCTGTAGCGTTAAATTAATACAAGTGTGAGCATATAAAGCAATTTTCAACAATATCATGGGGGGTCTGAACTCGCACTCACCCTAATCATCCAGGGTGTTTACCCAAAAGTTAATTTGAAAGCAATTTTTATTTATTTGAAATTATAAATTGTGTAGATAGGAGGTTGCTGGACACTGTACTTAATAGCCACTTAAGCGAATAATGATTAATATATAGATATATATTTTAGTAATATACTTTACCCAACCCGTTCACCACGGGTAGAATGTGACAAGGTCGCAAGCATGAGGCATCCAGCGAGGAATGAACTCGTTATTTAGCAGTAATGAATCTGAGAGACGAGCTTGCTAACCATTACACCACGATGGGACAACCAACTTTGCTATATTTATAAATAATATGTGCTCAATATCAGTAATAGTATCTATATACCATTTATATATATATTACACACACACACATATATATATATATATATATATATATTATATTATATACACATATATAAATTAGTATAGCGTAGACAGAAACAATGCTCAGAAAAAAAAAGATTGTACACTAAATTTGAATATAAAAAGGTATATCTTTTTTATATGCAATTCAATAGAAGACCTAACCTCTCTATGAATTGGTCATCAATTAAGTTATTTTGTTAATTGGCTTATCAACCCACGTGGGTTATTTAATGCTAAATCTTATTTTTCGTACATATGATCTGTAAGCGATTAATTAGTAAGTAGATATTTTTGTTTTTAAAATAATTGTTACAGGGGTTTTGTTTAGCGGCATATTAACACCATGTGGGTTATGTATTGCCGAAACTAAAACCTAAACTAACCGATTCTAACTAGTGACAGGAAAAAATAATATATAAAATAGGTTAAAACAAACAGCAAATCATCTGAAAAAAAAAGTCCGAAAAATATAAATGATCCCTGTAAGATTTATTTAAATAAATAAATAATCGTTTATATGTACTTAGAAATTGTTAAAGGCGGAATCTAAAAGGAAATAAAATAAAAATACAACAAAATCTATTAAAATATACAGGTCCGACTTATCTAATATATCAAATCTTGGACCATATGACCTTTAGGCACCCCTTTTTGATCTCGATTAAGAAAGGACATGACGGTGTAAATGAAAAACATGTCCTTTCTTAATAGAGATCAAAAAGGGGTGCCTAAAGGTAATATGGTCCCAAATCTTTATAGGTTTTTAATTCAGAAATTAGATTTTGGAATAGCACTTTGTCTATAATGATAACTTGTTTGCACATAGTTATAAAAAGGCATCAAGTTTTTCCATCAAATACAATTCATTTTTTTTAATCCTATTTGACACAAACGGGACCGTAACAGGTCTAAAATTCCGGGTCAGATTGGACCTGGGTGTGATGGCAATTGAAGCCTCAGCGTGGAGCCTCACCATTTGTTGCATGTCAAGACCCGGAAAAGAAAAGAAAAAATGCTTTTTGTAGTGAGAGAGGAAACCTACCTCGTGCAACACGGTGTGACAGAGAGAGTGGCGGGCGTGAAGACTTGCCGATTCTCGAAGGAAGCGGGCTAGGCTTTGCCTGGCGTGCAGGACTGACCTAGAGTCGAACCCGCGTCCTTCAGAATGTGAGCGCTGTGGACGAGCAGTGAAATAGGAAATAGCAGAGTGGCCCGGATGTAGGTGGTCGCGCCGTAAGGATTGACGCGTACTTACAGTGCTGACGAGTGTCGCACGTGCTGCACGGACAATTCTGAGTGAGAGCCGGGGTATATTTAAAGGATTTACCCTCGCAGACGAGGGAGAGAACAACTGATTAGACTTTTAGTTACGGTTTTTGAGAACAATAGAAACATTGTTCAGGGTCTTGACGTTAAGTAGCCCTTTAAAGATGAAATACCCAATAAATTTATGAAATGACAGTTAGAAACCCACAGAAAAGGCTGGCCTGGTGGAATTGAAATATCAAATATAAACCAAACTAAATAAAAATAGATACGTATTTGCTAACTTCTTTTATCGCTCTGATTGAAAATGACGACCGACGGCTTTTGAGACCTGACAGAGAGCAAACGCCACCAAGACCCCCCCTCCGATGATACAATATGATTCATTTAGTGGTGAATGTACCCAACAGCTGGTAATAGTAAATGGTATTCCCATAAGTTTTGGTTTCTACCCACCTTTTAAAAAGTGAGGTGTGTCAAAAAGCCGGGTTGGGAGAAATAAAGCAAAATGCTTTGTTCGAGCCCACACAGAAAAGAGAAGCCAAGAAACGGAAGAAGTCATATTCATTTCCGCAAGAAACAAGACAAGATCTGTTTTTAAAAAGAGTAAAATCATTTCTTCTTGTTCTCTTTATTGAAAAGTGCTACCATTAACGTGGTTATTTTTATAGATAACCAAGTTTCCCAGGAGCCAAACTGGACATGAATTTGAATCTTACCGCGAGCTTATTCGCCATTATTTTCAACGATACGCGCTGTCCTTGTTGCAGAAGGATTAGAAAGAACGGCAATGAAGGGGTACTCCATACTCCACGGTACTGGAGCCTCACCATCATATGCAGTTTAGTGACATACCAAAGACACATTGGCAGAGAGGCTCTTGCTTTATGCAAGTCAACGTATTCTAAGCTTCGCCGTCTGGGGGGCGAGGTTTGTTTATATTTAGTATAAATGTCATATCAAAATACAAGTTACTTCTCGGGGCCCCACAATCTTTTTATGGGACCACTTTCGGGGGAAAATACTGCGCTAATTTATGAGCACTTAAAGGGAAAAGAGGGGGAGGAAAAATAGCAAGGAAATTTTCTTTTTAAATAAAAAAAAAAAAAAAAAAAAAAAAAAAAACACGAAAAAGGGAGAGAAAAAAAAATCAACCTTTGAGGGTTATTTAATGCCCAAACCATCCTTGTTGAAACGTTTATACCTTTCCAAGGGCATTAGTCCGAAGGTGAACGCAATTGCACGACTTTAATTCGATTTCGCTTACTACGACATCGCAGTGCAGCACTAGCCGCTACGCTACGGGTCCCCCACTCCACACAAAAAAAACATTATGTACGTTCGATTTCAAACTTGATAGATTAAATTAAATGTGTCTTCCTCTATTTTAGTGAGTAGCGCGACTATTATACTATTTTAGAAAGGTGACCATCCTCCTCCTATATGAGTAAGTAAGTAAAGTCGTCGGGGTGGCCTAAAGTCGGTATCAGCCAGTCAGCGAGGGAGTCTATCCCCTTTTCACTAGCGCTAGACCAAGGAGATTGTTTTAGTATCTGAGGTGGAGCGCCACACTACCATCAGCTCCTTATTTTACCGCACAGATCCCTGTACTACTCATACGCTGAGTTGGCGGGGACCGGTATCGAACTAGGAACTTTGTGGTTTCTAGCCGAACACTCTACCGACTGAGCTAACCCGACCCCCTATATGAACAGTCCCTTTATTGCCCCCAATTTGTGTGGCGGTTCATCTCTTTCTTTTCAATTACAGCAAAATAAACGGAGTGCTAAGTACTTATACATATTTCCTCTGATCTGAGTCTTGTTTTATTTCCATATACTAAATATGAACCGACCTTTAGCATTTAACGCAACAAAACTGAACAAAAAAATCGCTTTGAACTAGCCACTAAAAAAAATATCTAACACCAAAACATTAATAACCGAATTATGTTCCGTATAAACAACTAAAAAATAAGCAGACTGCAAGCACCCAACTCCAAGTTCAAAATTTTGGTGACGCCTTTCAGAAAGTCCAGAGGAGAGCGGAAACGCTGATTTCAAAGTAGGACAAAGGATCAATCCTGGGTGGAGTCTGATAAACGATATCTACAAATTACAAGTAATCAGACGATGTGTCGCACAGGTTTTGCCCTAATAAGATTAGAAAAAAAAATGAAGGCTATGAATTATACCGCTCCATTTTTTATGTACCAAAAACCACGCCCTAATTCCCCAGGCATAAGACATAATATTTTATCAGAAGGAAGTTGTTTTATTGCTGTAAAAGAAGAGGACACTGTTCAGGTGTGTAAACTATACACTTGATTTTTAGTTATTCATTTTCATGATAAAAAAAATTGAATAAATAACTTCTAGGGTCATGAGCAACAAAAAAAAAAAAAAAAAAAAAAAAAAAAAATCAAAATCAATTTTTAAAAAAAACAATGAACTAAATGACCTGATAAAAATAACTTAAAACATAAAAGAAAAAAATCAGAGAAGGGAGATAAAGAAAAAAGAGGAAAAAGACAGCGAAGAAGAAAAAAAGAACAGAGAAAAAGAACAAGAGAGAGCGACACAGAGAGAGCTAAGAAGAAGAAAAGAGAGGATAAGAGACGAGAAGAGAAGAGGATAAGAGGAAAGGAGAAAAAGACAAAGGAGAAAGAAGGAAAAAAAGACAGTGTGAAAATATGAAAACAAGATACCAAAAAAATGAGGACAGAGAGAGAGAAAAGAGGAGAGGTAGAAGAGAATGGAGAAAAAAGAAAGAACACAAGAGAGAGAGAGGGGGAGAGAAACAGAGAGAGAGGGAGAGAGAGAGGAGAGAGAGAACAGAGAGAGAGGGGGAGAAGAGAGAGAGAGAGAGAGAGAGAGAGAGAGAGAGAGAGAGGGAGAAAAAGAAAGAAAGAACAGAGAGATATATACAGAGAAACACACACACAAAGTAAAAGAAAAAGGATAGAGAAAGCAAAAATATACAACAAACGAATTGACTGAAACCAAAGAGAAAAAAAAAAAGTAGAGAAATTAGAAAATGAAGAGAAAATAGTAAAGAATGTGTGCAGTTAACTTTTCCTCCCTCCTTCTCCCTCCTTTTTTAATTCGTATTTTCCTTGTTAAATAAGATTAGAGAGAAGAAAATAATGAATTATTTGCACCTTTATGCTTTCGTGAAGTATTGGTTGGTTTTTCGCTATGACACCAATTCCCATCCATATACAAGAATTCCTCCTACCACAGCCCCGATAACTGACAAGCACGTTTGTTTTCACCCAGCCAAATTCGCCAAACAATGCGATCCATCCAATGGCCGAGGGGCGAAAACGCAGATGAAGAGAATTTTTAACGTCATTCAAAGCCACACTTTTGATTTACAGTAATGCGATGCGCGTAGACAGGAACCGCCATACTGAACCCATTGGCTGATCGAGCGAAAGATAATGGCTTCTGTCCACCACACGGACAATGGGGTAAGCCATCACGGACAATGGAATAAAGCTAACACTCACGGGCGAAACGGAAATGCGATACAATGATAACACAACAAACTCAGTCTTTCAAAATAGGATATCACGCTGTCACCTCATCACGTATGTATTTACCCAACCCCTCTGACGGGGGCGGAATGAGGCCCAAGGTCAATTTTTAAATCGAGTACAGCTGGTTTGAATTCAGAGATTTTCTTCTTGACTGGCTGCCATAGCAAGGCCAAAGTACACAGTCTGCTCTATTTACTCCGGAGGATAGGGGGAGAATATATGGATTCATACCCTGCACAAAAGGCATTAATGCGAAAGGGAAACGCAAGCAGTTTCACCCAGGAATTGAACTTGGGTCTTTGTGCCCATTTTCTAAGACAATAACAACCGCTATGCCTCCAGTCTCATTAATTTTCGCGTTTAAATGCTACTAGACAGTCCGCGAACCTGTTATGCTTCCGTTGTAAAAGATTGATTCTAAACGGTATGTCAACTTGTCTGGTTATTTTATGACTAAAGGTTAGGGAATTTCGTTCATATTTATTTTTCTATTTATTAAGATTGCGGGGGGGGGGTCACACGACCCTATCAATACAAATAATCTTGAAAGATCTATTTGCACTATAGAGTGGGTCTGGGTAATGGAGTATTCCACATTCCCTAGATCAATCCAGGCTCAATATCAGATGTCATATCCAGGACATCTTTTTTGGTGGGGGGGTCTTACCCCCTCTGCAGGGGGATACACTCAGCCCATCCGAATTAGTACGAAAGGAACATAATAGAACGGACTGGAGTTTGAACACTTTACTAAGACGTTGCAGTCCAGCACGTTATCCACAACGCCACGGGTCTCCCCCATAAAAGAGGTGTACTTCACAGCCGACGACTGCATTGGGAAAGGCATACATAGTTTATTTTGGTGGTGGGAACGTTGAAAAACATTTCATATATAAAATAATTAGCAGCGACCATTGGCGTCGCCTGGGTAGAGGGTGATTTTTTAAGTTAGTCCCGCAGATCCATTATTACTGAATCGTGAGTTAAATCCTCATGAGATGCCCCATTTAAATCCCTATGTAAAAAAAAAAAAAGAATCTTTGACTCTCTGAAAGAAATGTTAATGTCTACTATCTAAAATATCAAATGAAAAAAAAATCCATGCTGTTATCATCTAAATTTTATTTTTAATTATCTTCACGAATATACATCAAGTCTATTATTTTTGCTCAAAAACCAAGCCCTGGTGTGTGTGTATATATATATATATATATATATATACACACATACATACATACATACATACATACATACATACACTTTGTCGTTAATCGTTTTATTATTAAATTTTCTTCCGGACATACATAGACATGCAACTGTCCTTTATATATGTATAGATGGTACTTGCCTCTCCGCTTTACGCCATTTCGGATAGCAAAGAAATCTAATCATCTTTCGTAAAAAAATGGCTTCAAGCTGACACTCGAAAAAAGCGAAGGATACCTGTATCTATTTTGTTCTTCCCTTCCAAAATACGGATGTCAGCAGAGCAAAATTAATAACAATTAAATACAGTGGGCGGAAGAGGTGAAAGAAGAGATTGAAAATGTCAGTCGGCGCTCATTTTACAGCGCAGTAAATGGCGATCCAATTAGAATGACGGTGCCCCCCGTTTAAAATGGACGTGTTCCGGTATTAATTAGGAGAGAAATACATTGCCCTTTCTGGCGACGAAGGCTACTGCGACTGTTTAATCAATGAATAAACAATTTAAGTGAGAGGGAGAACGGATGCTGTCGATAGAGATCAAGAGACAGCAAGTCTGGAAAAAAATAGAGGGTGGCTTCTGATCGTCTACCCCAATCTTCGGACAAAAAAGGGAATAGGAAAATGCAAAAACGAAAAGGGGGAAGACGGAGGAAAACGAGAGAAAAAAAAAGGAAAGAAACGAGAAAGAGGGAGAAGGAGGAAAAAACAGGGAAGGAAAAGGGGAGAAGGAGGAAAAACGGAGGAGAAGAGAGAGAAGAGAGAGAAGGAAGGGAGAGGAGAGGGGAGAGGGAGAGAGGGAGAGAGGGAGGGGAGGGAGAGAGAGAGGGGAGGGAGAGAGAGAGAGGGAGGGAGAGAGAGAGGGAGGGAGAGGAGAGGAGAGGAGAGAGATGAGGGAGAGAGAGAGGGTGAGGGAGAGAGGAAGGGGAGAGAAGAGAGAAAGAATCGGATAGGTTGTACCCAAAACGTTCACTACATTTACCAACCCCGCACGAACAAGATATGATACAAGGTCAATTTTTAGGGGAGTCTAACAGGTTTGAATTCAATTTTCCTTCTCATAGGCTGATTGCCTTACTAAGGCTAAAGACCACAGTTTGTCCTATTTACCCATAACTCGAGGGAAAATAGAAGGATTCCCACCATTTCCAAGAGTATTGGCACTATGTGAAATGCAAACAGCCTTGTTCAGGATTTTACCTAATATCACAGTGTCCATTTCCTTCGACGATAATCATTTCACGACGAGCAGTGACAAAGTTACAGGTATGGGAGCAATCAGCAAGGACCGAACTCGCTATAGGCTTTCATAGTCCGACGAAGAGAAAATAACTCGAAAATTTACTCAATAAATTAAACTTAACACTGAAGCCCAAACAATATATATATATATATATATATATACACCACCAATAGACGGCTATATATATATCTTATTATAATGGAGATTGTGGGTTTGTCTGTCTGTAACAGAAACTATATTACTATACAAATCACAATTCCCTTTGTTATTTACATTACATTCTCCATGATTTTATTTTTTATTTTAAACCCAATTATTAATAAAATTGTTTTACATCATTAAGTCTGTTGACCATATCTAATGATATTTTCCATACCCCACTTGTACGGGTCGGCATTCCCCCTCAAGGGGGCGCCTCAGGCGCTGGGCAATAAACCCAGCCCTGCCCTTTAATTGTTGCCTGTGGGATATCGACGCTGTTAATTATATCAATGGTCCAGAGGCCGAAGCCACTGTTGACCATAGCAATTGTATTTATATATACAACAAATAGCGGTTTTACAGTGTGAATGGTAAGGCTAATTTGCATTTTGATCTTAAAAATTTGATTTTAATAAATATATGCTTAGTATTATTGATTTCTAATTGTTTGGTGTTATCTTATTGAATATGAGCAAAAATCTCTTCAATAAATCTTAAAAGAAATCCATTAACAAGAAGAAATAACTGTAATATCATTCTTTACTTTCTATCTTAACCAAATAGTTAAATTAGGAAAATTTAACAAAGACAGACGGGAGTAATGTAAAATGATGGAAGAGTTAGTTTCAAAGTTGTTCTATTTTTCAATCATACCCCCTCTGTTCAAAATCTTTTTATCTGCATTCTTATTCAGTTTCATCAGCCTTTCTAATTTAATATATTTTATTATATTAAAACTTAAATACTGGCACCCGGAGGGTGCATATATTTGCTAGTATATATAATACACGACACACAAACACACATATATAAGACACAACACACACACACACATAATACACAACACACACATAATACACAACACATATATATATATATATTATATATTACAAGAGATTATAAAAGTCCCTTGGGGTAGGTTAAAATGAAAGTTTTATAAAAACAGATGATTAAAGTATTGAAAATAATAAACCCTTGAAAAATGATTTAATTCAATCTAATTAAATTCAATTTATATTAATTCAGTTTCATTAGATTAAATCTAATTAAATCTATCATATTATCGGTCAGATGAAGAATTTCTTCTTGTTGAATACATGGAATTCAGTAGAATCTTTATCTTGTTATTTGAAATAGAGAGAGGCGCGGCCAATACCAACTACCATAAAAAGAAAATAAAAAGAAACTTCATAATTTACTTTGGCAATGACATTACTATTATTTTGATTAATAAAAATATTAGCAGAACAATTTACAGTAAAATATATGAGAAATTCAATATCAAGCATTATAGAAAGTATATTGATTTTTATTGATTGATTCAAAATATTGAGATAATGAAAACAGGCATATACAAGACACTACACGTATATACCATTTGTAAATGGATCTGCAAGACTAGGTTGCTAACCATTACACCACGATGGGATGCCCAGAGAGGGTCTGAATAGTATGACGCCTGCGTGACAGTAGTCACCGAGCAAATTTTCTCCTTGTCTACACAATACGCGCGTGAGCCCCTACACATTGAATTGTCCATCTGTCGAGAGTCGGTCAAATTTCAAGCCTCCAGCATCGTAGTCTGTACTCTTGCTGACCTACGCCCCACCAAACTACCGTGATGATAATACCCTTACCCTAACTATCAAATTTCGCCAATAGGATCTTTAGGAAGGGTTCTCGTTGTTCCATTGAAGATTAGTCGCCCATTGAACGACTAATCTTCATATTCGACCGTTTATTTAGTTCCAGTTGTATATTTTTCTTTTAAAACTTCACCCAAGAGTCGATCAGAGCATTCACAACTAAAGTTTGATATTGTAAAAATTCCCAGCACTTTTTTTTCTAAAGACTGAATAAACAGTTGAAAACCAGACTTTTTTTTTTTCAAAGTTTTTAAGCGGTTAAAACAGTGGTTCCCAACCTTTTTCTATTCCCGCATCTTTAAAAGAATTTTGCTCTGACTTCGCACCACAACAATTTATACTTTTGTTCAAAAATATAGAATGTGAATCCATACTACAGTTTTATCAAAAGAGTATATACATTTCACTCTCTAAATCTAATATAATACTGAAATAAAGAAACGAAAATATAAATAATATTGATTTCAGAAGAAAGAAAAATTAATCTAAATTTGAACGGACATTTCTCACCCCCTGGAATAATGCACGCATCCCTGGCTGGGAACCCCTGGGTTAAAAGTATTTTGATTGAAACCTAAAATAATAGGTATGTGCAAAAGCTTAACAATCCACGACACTAGTGAGACCGTTTTTTGTGGGGGAAGGGGAGATTTTTTAAAATTTGGTGTTGGGAGATAACTATAGCTTTGACGAGTTGGGAGAGGGAAAACATTTTATGCGCAAATGGAAAGATTTCAACGAGCTCGATTAAACGATAGAATGTGTTTAAACTAGCAATAAAAACTTCCCCAGTAAAACAAAATAGGCATCAATGGTGTCGCGAGTAGAAAATTATTTTTTTTTTTAGATTTTTCGTAAATGTTTCGTATTCATTTCGAGTTTCAAAAATGTGATAAACAACCTCGAAGATTTTGCAGAGGATACAAAGATAAAAAGATGTTCCTCTTCCTAGTAATTTAAAGACAATTACACGTGTCAAATAAAATAAAAACAACACCAACAACAACTACAATGCAATTAAGTAATCTGAGATCAATGGAAAGCTTGTTTCGTTTATTTAACAGCATATAGATTATCTTAAAAATTAATTGTATTTTATAGTTGTATGGTATCAAGTATTCCTAATACACATTATCTGCACACATTATATGGTATTAAGTATTTATATCTAATACCAATTCATTTATACGCAATTATATGGTTTAAAATAACTATTCCTACTTAATGTTTTGTTTGTTCGGTTATCGGATTCTAAATATTCCTATTTACAACCAATAACTTTCAAGCAATTATATCGTTTAAACTAACTAATAATTATTATATAGACGTGACACTTCTTAATACCATATAACTGAACATTTTTTTTATCATGAATTCTCGTGTAAAAACTAATTTGTATTAAAAATAGTTACTTGAAGTTATAATTGTTTACTAATTGTTATATTAGTTACTTAGTGGTCGGGACGGCCTCTTGTCAGTATCAGCCAGACAGCGAGAGAGTCTATCCCCTTTTCACTGGCGCTAGATCAAGGAGATTATTTTAGCGTCTGAGATGGGGCGCCACACCTATCTTCGGCTCCTCACTTTACCGAACAGATCCCTGTGCTACTCATACGCTGAGTTGGCGAGGGCCGGTATCGAACCAGGAACCTTGTGATTCCTAGCCGAACGCTCTACCGACTGAGCTACATGGTTCAAAGTTAACAGAACTGAAAAATCTAAAAGTTTTTAAATAAAATAACTGGCGCATTATATATTTTATTCATTAATATATCAACACTGAAAATTTCATTAAATTCGGTTAATTCCCTGATTTTTCGTAATTTATTCTTTCGGCGGAATTTAGGTGTTTATAGTTCGATTTAACCATAATTCTAATCGAAATATTCGATTTAGACTAGTATACATATTTACCAACCACTTCGCACTAGTAAGATAAATGGTAAAATTCTTAAGCGGAGTTTAACTGGTTTGAATTCAGTTTTTCTTCTAGACTGGTTGCCTACCATGGCTAAAGTGCCAGTCTATTCCACTATTTACCCATAGCTAGAGGGAGAATATATGGATATGGGTATATACTTTTCCAAGGGTATTAGCGCTGTGGGAAATACAAACAGCCAAGTCCAGGATTTGAACTTATCTCGCCGTGTCCATTTCTTATGATAACCGTTACACCACGCACTTTCACAATTTAACCTAGGATAGCATCATTTATCTAGGTAGCAGACTAGAAGCAGTTTTCCACCTGTCGACGAGGCTTAGAATACGCCTTCCCCTGCAGACGATTATGACCACACACATATACACACAAAGAGGTGTCCTAGGTATAGCAATAAACCGCATCTGATGGTGAGGCCCCAAAATTGAATTAATATTAAAGATTATTCGTATTCGATAGGACGATGTGTAAAACGAAAAAAAATAGAAAAATGTAAATATGAACATACGATGAACGCGATTCCCTAACCACTAAGCATAAAATAACTTTAGAAGGTTGATACGCCATTAAAATCAAGTTTGTGTATTACACTAAACAAAAAACAAAAAAAAACTTTTTTTGAAATTAAATTACTGAAATAGATCACTAATTAGGACTGGACCTATTCTTATAGTGACCACTCCAAGCGGAGTTTAACAGGTTTGAATTCAGAGTTTTCCTTCTCCTAGACTGGTTGCCTAGCCAAGGTTAAAAGCCTAGTATTCCCTACTATTCACCCATGGCTGGAGGGAGAGTAGTTCGATTCATACCTTTCCCAATGTATTAGCGCTATGTGAACTGTAGCTTCGTCCAGGATTTGAACTCGGGTCGACGAGTCCATTTCTTACGACTAACCGTGAGACCACGCGCCTCCAATAATATTACTATTTCCAAGGTAGCGAATACAGGGAAAACTTTAATAGATAAATAAAATGATGGTACAACAATTTAAAAAAGAACCCGTCCTGGTATTGATTATAAGGAAGGGGAAAATCTGGACCATATGACCTTTAGACACCCCTTTTGCGATCTCTATTCATAAGGACATTTTTTTCATTTACACCGTCAAAATCCGGTTATTTGTTAACAGACGATTTTAAGATTTTTTAAAAAGTTATAATCCTAACCCCTAACCAACGACCGGATTTTGACGGTGTAAATGAAAAAAAAAATGTCCTTATGAATCGAGATCGCAAAGGGGATGCCTAAAGGTCATATGGTCCAAAGATCTTACTATTCTTATTACTAAGACTAGTCCAATTTTATCAACGAATAAAATACGAAAATTGATGTCAGAGAACGACGTTGCAAAAAATAAAAAAATAAATAAAAAAGCCCTGACAGTATGGTAATGTTTAGAAGGGGCGGGGAAAATGTCGGTTAAGAATTCTGAAACATTCATTTGGGGATCGGGAGGGGGGGTTATAAATCATTGATTCGGTATGTTACTAATTAATCAAGTGGAAGAAAAACTGGTTTGAATTCAGAACCGGTTACCTACAATTGGAAGAATTATTGCATGGTCTAGTCTCCGAAAGCTAATCATTTATCTTCTTTTTTTTCTCTCTCTTATCAACCACCACTACAACCACCTCATTACTCCTGTGACCGCTTACAGTATCACCGGCAAACATTTCTGTCGGCAAACCTCACGGTCAGTGTGTGGTAAAATAAGAGGCTAGATGTCAACGAAAACCTATCAGAATCTTTGAAACATATCCAGAAGTTAAGAGTTTTGTAGTTGAATGGTACTTCAGCTTGTTTATGGGTTTGAAATGACAGTATCAGTCGTGTTGAGAAGACAGGATTGAGTGAAATTCTTTTTTCAAACTACAAGAGTAAACAAGAAAGGTGTTGAAGTGAAACTAAAACAGTAAACAGAAAGAGAAGGCCATATATATATATATATATATATATATATATATAATAAGAGAGAGAGAGAGAGAGAGAGAGGTATACAGAGAGAGAGAGAGAGAGAGTATACAGAGAGAGAGAAGAGATTATACAGAGAGAGAGAGAGGTATACAGAGAGAGAGAGAGGTAGAGAGAGAGAGAGATACAGAGAGAGAGTATACAGAGAGAGAGAGAGAGAGAGAGGTATAAGAGAGAGGAGAGAGAGAGAGGAGGTATACAGAGAGAGAGAGAGAGAGAGAAGGTATACAGAGAGAGAGAGAGAGAGAGAAGTATACAGAGAGAGAGAGAGAGAGAGAGAGAGAGAGAGAGAGAGAGAGAGAGAGAGAGAGAGAGATATACAGAGAGAGAGAGAGAGAGAGAGAGAGAGGAGACAGAGAGAGAGAGAGAGTATACAGAGAGAGAGAGAGAGAGAGAGAGAGAGAGACAGACAGAGGAGGTATACAGAGAGATACAGAGAAGAGACAGACAGACAGACAGAGACAGAGAGGAGAGAGATACAGAGAGAGAGAGACAGACAGATATACAGAGAGAGGCAGACAGACAGAGATATACAGAGAGAGAGAGGAGACAGACAGAGAGAGGCAGACAGACAGAAGAGGAGGTATATAGAGAGAGGCAGACAGACAGACAGAATATATAGAGAGAGAGAGAGGCAGACAGAGCGAGTGGGTATACAGAGAGAGGGGGGTAAAAAAGAGGGTTGTGGTGTAAAGAAGAGATATATAGATAAATATATAAGAGAGATAAATATATAAGAGAGATAGAGATAGAGAGAGAGATAGAGATAGAGATAGAGAAGAAAGAAAGAAAACTCAGTTAAGCGTAGGTAAAAATCTAAATTTCCAGCTCAGAAAATGGTGCGATTTCTATTGGTGTTAATCATCAAGCAAGATCGGGGCCTGAACATGTAATCATTTACTGCAATTCCTCGAGATATATATATATATATATATATATATATATATATATATATTATATATATATATATATATATATGTGTGTGTGTGTGTGTGTAAGCATTTTGTTTGAAAATTACCAGATTGCCCAGAGCAACACTTATGTCAATGAAGAAATTGTCTAGGAATGTAACAGAAGAAAAAAAATAACTGCCAGTCGGAGACACCCATCAAGACAAATGATTATATCTCTTTTTTATAAAAAAGGTATGTTGTTGGCCGAGATTTGGAACAAGTCATCAAGTGTGGAGAATCTAATAAAGATCGAACTCAGTACTTAATACTAAATGATCCGCGAGACTAGTTTGCTAACCGTTGCACCGCGAAGAGAGGTTCTCCGTTCCAAAACAATTGTAATATTTTTTTCATATAAATTCCGTACACGAAATGTTACAACTACACTGACAAAAATAAATAAATAAATAAACACACACACAAATAAAATTACAATACCCGTATTAACTATACAAATTTTACGCTGTGTACTAAGAGAATGGTATCAGACTTTTATTGGTGTACGCCTAATTTTGTAACCTGACCATGTATTGAACTGCTCATGTTATCAATTACTGTACTCAGTCGGTAGAGCATTCGGCTAGAAACTACAAGGTTCCTAGTTCAATACCAGCTCTCGTCAACTCATCATATGAGTAGCACAAGGATTTGTGCGGTGAAGTAAGGAGTTGGTGGTAGGTGTGGCGTCCACCTCAGACACAAAAACAATCTCCTTCGTCTAGCGCTAGTAAAAAGGAGATAGACTCCCTCGCTGATTGGCTGATACCGACTTTAGGCCACCCCGACGACTTTACTTTTTTCATGCACGTCTCTTACTGAGATAAATTGAAATATTCAGAGAGTAGCAATTTTTATTTTCCGACTGTTTTATAGGGTTGGTTGTTTTTTTCCGGCATGTCAAGTCTTGCTGGGTTATTTAATGCCGAAGTCATGTAGTTAATATTTCAATTAACTTATTCTAACGATCATTTGTAAATAATTATGAATACAAATAGTTTATATAAAAAGGTTAGTATGTGTAATGGTTATCGTTGTATGAAATGGACACGCCGAACAGAGTTCAAATACTGGATGAGTCTGTATTTCACATAGAACTAATACCCTAAGGAAATGTAAGAATCCAACTATATTGGTAAATAGTAGGGAAGACTGGGCTCAGTAGTCTTAATATGGCATTCGGTCTAGAAGAAAGAAACCCCTGAATTTAAACCTGTTAAACTCCGCTTAAAAAATTACTTCGTGTCACACCCTGCGTGTGTGGAGGGGATTAGTAAATACATAAACGGTTATATATATATTTACCAACTCCTCCGCACGAGCAGGATACGACACAAGGTCAATTTCTTAAGCGGAGTTCAACAGGTTTGAATTCAGAGTTTTCCTTCTCCTAGACTGGTTACCTAGCCATGGTTAAAGAACCCAGTCTGCCCTGCTATTTACCCATAGCTGGAGAGAGAGTAGGATTCATACCTTTCCCAAGGGTATTAGCGCAAAGTGAAATGCAATTAGCACGTCCAGGATTTGAACTCGGGGCGACGAGTCCATTTCCCATGACTTTAACCATTACACAACGCGCTTCCATAAACGGTTATATGGTTTCAAGTATTCCTATCTATTGCAACCAGTTTCTACGCAACCAACAGTCCTGTTTAGCAGAGATATTCGGTGTATGTGCTGCCTCTCCCCACGCGTGTGGGTCAAGTTGTTTTGGGACAGAAAAATAACGCCCCTGCCGAAGATACGATCCAATGGAAGACGTTAAAAGAATAAAAGAGGTTAGAATTTAAGTATACAACAACATTGACCAGTAGAAAAAAGATTGGAAAATGCGTGTTGAATATCAAAGAGACTATTGATAAGAGAATTAACGTTTTATTCATTGTTAATATAGATAAAAGGTTTGTTTTGTTTTACGGCATATCAACCTCAGTGGGTCATTTAATGCCGACAAAATTTTGAAATAAATTCATTCTTACCGGATATTCAATTTTATTTTATAAACAATTTTTTCTATTTAACCCATAGATGGTACCCTAACACGTACTACCATCCAGGTCCGAGTGGACCAGGGAGCAATGGTGATTATGGGGTGTTCTACATTCCAAAACCTCCAAAACTGGAACTTCTATAACATCAGATCAAGTTTAACGTCATTCCTAGAACATGAAGATCCTCAGCCACCACATTCTAGCACCCATATGATAAAAAGGGTTAGGGTTTGCCATAAGGGCAATAGGGTTTGGGAAATATGTGCTAGGGCTTGACATGACCAGGCGATTGATCGGAGGAGGCCTCGCCTACTGCCCGTCTAGCCTATGTAAGGGTTTTAAGTGGAGTGTTACATGTAAAGGACTGCTCATCCACCAGGATCCCGTCCTTAAGCATCACGGGTCACCACCACGGTCAGTAGATTGTCCCATGGGTGGGGATCTTACCCCTCTGTGTAGTTGGTGTATTCTAAAGCCCCAGCCAACAGGGATGATACAAATTCAGTATTTATACTTTTTCAAACACACCCTGTAGTATTAATAGAAGTAACATTAAGTGATACAGCACAAAAATTTTGTTATAATACGTTAACATTTTGTAAACTGTCAACGGAAAAAAAATACAAGTATTAAATCAATTATCCTTTTTTATTAAAGCCTAAAAATAAAGACATCGTGATTAATATAGGCGGAGTCCACCATCTGTTTATACAATAGAAAGACTTGAAAAGGTTTCTAAAACAGAATATATATGGGGGGAAAAGGAAGGAAAGTCACAGTAAGTCGCCTTTTGTGAGTCATACGGAAAAAAAAAAGAAACGTACAATTCTGTACCGATATTCGACATTCTCTTTTGCTTCAACCCTTCACTTGTGTTCAACCCCGCCCATCAAAAAAGGCCCCTACCCTCGTCTAGCGTTTTGCGAAGCGAAATCAAACCTCCCACACAATAGAATCTTTGTCCTTTCCTATCATCATTTTTCCAGCTGCCCAACAGAAGACACATGTTGAATACAACAGTTTTAGGCGAGCAAATAGGTTTTTTTTTTTCATTTTATTTCATTTTGTTCGTGATATTATATATACCAAAAAGATCTTAACGTGATAAAAGGTCAGAAAGAATGGGAGAAAAATTGGTTAGTAACGAATCTGTGTCAACTGTAGAATTTATTAGGCAGGGGGGAGGTGAGTTCAGAAAATAGACCACCAGCGATATAATATCTGTCAAAATACTGAGGGAGAAAAAAAAAGATCTTTTGAAGACATTGTCAGGTGATGAAGATTACTTGTCTGAAGTGCTTAGATTCATTATAATTTATGACTACATTTTTCTTTCATCTTATTTTTCTATTTCGGGTCTTTGTAATACTTTTTGTAGCAGTTAAATTAACAATATAGATGAGAAAAAAAATTGTCTCATACAAATAGATTTGTTTACTACTAATACTATTACTACTAATAATAATAGTAGTAATAAAGGGATTTCCCTTTATGGTGTAAGGGTTAGCAAGCTATGTCTCGCAGATCCATTACTAAATAGCAAGTTCGATCCTCGCTGAGTGCACTGTACTAGTGACACTTTGTGTCACATCCTACATATAGTTAACGGATGAGGTAAATACCTACTACTACGAACAGATGAAGAACAGAAAAATAAATGAGCATAAGAGCGAAAAAAACGAAAAGTAGACGAGCGTAAAATTTTGAATGTACGAAGACCGAATATCAAAAGAACAGTACGAAGATCGAGGAGAATAAAAACAAGAACTGTACGAAGATCGAGAATGAAAAAGAAGGGAAAAAAAGAACTGTACGAAGATCGAGAATGAAAAAGAAGAAAAAAAACTGTACGAAGATCGAGAATGAAAAAAAAGAAAAAAAGGAAAAAAAAAGAACTGTACGAAGATCGAGAATGAAAAAAAAAGGGAAAAAAAAGAACTGTACGAAGATCGAGAATGAAAAAAAAAAAAAAACTGTACGAAGATCGAGAATGAAAAATATATATACGAAAATAATTTTAGATGTTTGAGAGTAGATACGTAAAGTACGAGAATAAAGATCTGTAAGAAACAAAGTAGAAGCGCAATTTCCTATGAATACAAGTTCAAATATTGATGGCTAAATCTTTCCAATCCAAATATCCTTAATAGTAGAATATTTATTTAAAAAGAGAGATATATATTGGACAAATGAAATGGAAGTGTTTTTTTTTTTTTTTAACATTTCATTCGTCTATTAATTTCGGTGAGTGCAATCGGAGCCTTGGCCAACAGAGCGGGTACTTCAGCTAGTCTAAACGTAGTGGGTTGTATTCTCAGTTGGATGAAAATCACTAGAATTCTATTCCTAAGTGAAAGGTTGAACTGTGAATTTCCACGGGTCCTAACGGGAAATGTTTTCCTGTTGAGTTATGAACTCAAACAATTTGTCTGTTGTGAAAGAACACATTTCCTTTCAGTGGATGTGGAGATATATATATATATATATATATATATATATATATATATATATATATGTGTGTGCCCACTTTATTAAAAACAGATGTTTCCTCTTGGTATATACTCACACCCGACATCAGAATCTCTCACAAAAGAAATAACAAAATAGAACGTGGGGTCTTTCTACCCTGACGACTGTATAAGATTTTTTTTTAAATAAGTAGAGACAACCTACTGACAATTATGATGTGGGCGATAGACCAACGAAAGAAGTTATCGGAGTCGAGCGAAAACTCGATTGAGTGACAGGGCAAGCCGTATGGAATCATATTTATGAATACCCCTTTAAAGTGGATGTAATGGTTAACAAGCTTGTCTCGCTGACAGGAGCATGGGAGATGTGCGAGATGACTTCCATGAGCGATTTTCATTGCTTTTATTGTTTTATCTATATTGTTATTACTTTTTGGTACGTGGTGACAAGACTTTCGGACCACCCTGTACTAACCTTAACATGTATATTCTGTATCAAAAGTCAAAAGCGGTATTGCTCATTATGTTATTACAATTTTCAAAGATTGGTAAGACCTCATTTAGAATTTGCTAATGGGGTTTGGAGTCCAAGACTAATCAAAGACAAAACTCATTGAGGAAGTTCAAAGGAAAGCTACTAAAGTAATGAATGGTTAAAAAAAAAAACCTTTCTGATGAAGAAAGATTTAGGAGAATTGACTTACCAAGTTTGGTTTATCGACGAACAAGAGGGGATATTATTGAAGTATGAATAAAATCCATGGGTATATTTGTAAAGAACTTTGATCTACTAAATATTGTTCAAAATATCAATACCAGGGGTTATAAATTAAAACTCTTTGAAAGAAATTTGCAAAGCAAATGCAAGACAAAATTATTTTAGTAATAGAGTGGTGAATACATGGAATAAACTATCATCATCAATAGTGAATGCCCCATCTCTGAACTCCTTTAAGGCAATGTTAGATAATCTGGGGAAAGATTATAAATATTCTGTGGAATTAAGATGAATGTTTATTAGGAACAACTGACAGGTCTCAGACCTAATATACTAGCTGAAAAAGATATTATTATTGTTATTATTATCATTGAGAACCTTTTTTTTTTTTTTTTTTTTTTTTTTTTTTTATTTAAAATATCAGCACTTTCTTCCCCATTAAAGATAAGGAAATTAAGAGAATTATCGTCAGAATAATAATCTCATTAATATGACTAAGTGAAATAGTTTATCTCGTTACAGACTTACATTTTAACATCGACGATAGAAGAACATTCTGGTGATGATATCTTTAATTGTACACCAAGCCTTAGTCAATTATCTCATTATTTAGATAATTTCGTATTCTTTAACACCAGTTTAATTGTTTCGTGCTAAACGACATATAAAGCTCTGATAGTCGGAAAATTAAAAGATAGAATAATCGCTGGTTTGGGGATTGTTAGAAGGAATTTACAATTTAGATAAAATTATAAATCACCGGGTTTTTTTATTGTTTTAAATTATTAAGAGAGAGAGACAGCTAGACAGAGAGAGAGAGGAGAGAGAGAGAGAGAGAGAGAGAGAGAGAGAGAGAGAGAGCGAGAGAGAGAGAGAGAGAGAGAGAGAGAGAGAGAGAGAGAGAGAGAGAGAGACGGGGGAAGGAGAGAGAGACGGGGGAAGAGAGAGAGAGAGGAGAGAGAGAGAGAGGAGAGAGAGAGAGAGAGAGAGAGACGGGGGAAGAGAGAGAGAGAGAGAGAGAGACGGGGGAAGGAGAGAGAGAGAGAGAGGGGGAGAAGGAGAGAGAGAGAGAGAGAGACGGGGGAAGGAGAGAGAGAGAGAGACGGGGGGAAGGAGAGAGAGAGAGACGGGGAAGAGAGAGAGAGAGACGGGGGAAGGAGAGAGAGAGAGAGAGAGACGGGGAAGGAGAGAGAGAGAGAGAGACGGGGAAGGAGAGAGAGAGAGAGAGAGACGGGGGAAGAGAGAGAGAGAGACGGGAGAGAGAGACGGGAGAGAGGGAGAGAGACGGGAGAGAGGGAGACGGGAGAGACGGGAAGAGAGAGAGAGAGACGGGAGAGAGGGAGAGAGAGAGAGAGAGAGACGGGGAAGGAGAGAGAGAGAGAGACGGGGGAAGGAGAGAGAGAGAGAGACGAGGGACGGGGGAAGGAAGAGAGAAGAGAGAGAGAGAGACGGGGAAGGGAGAGAGAGAGAGAGAGACGGAGAGAGAGAGAGAGAGAGACGGAGAGAGAGAGAGAGAGAGAAGAGAGAGAGAGAGACGGAGAGAGAGAGAGAGAGAGACGGAGAGAGAGAGAGAGAGAGAGAGAGAGACGGGGACAAAGAGTAAGAGAAAATAATGGAGACTGAGAGAAGGACCAAATCGACTGAAACGTTGCACAGACAGAAAGATGTGGACAATAGTCCGAATAATGCAAATAATCCAAATTACCAAGCCTCATCTAAAAAAAAAAATTTTTTTTAAATTAAAAAATAGGATAACTTTATACTTCAATTATCTTTGTCGGGTTTATTTAGAGATATTTCTACCCATGCTTCTCTGTCTTGTTTTCTTTCTTGCTTATTAGAGTCCTGGCTCGTGTAACAACGGAATTTCTCATTACTCTCCAGCGAGACGTCTGCGTGACCGATAAATAAATAAAGTCACAAATTATTTCATACACAACTAGATTATAGCAGCTTAAATAATAGTTAATTCACATTGGAGTGATGGCGATGCACCAAGCCAGCATAAGTTGCTAATTAAATACACTAACGAGTCCTAGACGGACGCGCCAGCGGGAACTTCACGCTACAATTGATATTAAAAATAGTTATTGTAAACAGCTTCAGTGGAACTATCAGCGTCTACAACCGGCAATGGCGGTCTGCCCTTTGCTGTAACTCAGGATAATCAAATAAGAAATAAATAAATAAAGGAAAAATCTTTATGTAATTTGTCTACGTTTTATACATACTGCTATGAGGCAGGAAAAGGGCGGCATTTAGACTGGGTTTGCAATGAAGTGAAAGTCAAGAGGAAATTCTACTAAAATGCAATTGTATATCTAATGCACTTCTGTGTGTGGTTTTAATAAGTGCCGAGTCAGCTTATATATATATTAAAATGGAAATAAATCCGACGATATACAAGTATAAAAATATTCATTCAAAGGATTTTTTTATGAATGAATGAATATTTATGCGGACGTTGGATATATATAAGACGAAACACTCGAACGTAGGCGTAACTACTCATTCATAATATATCTTAAGAATATTTTTTTATACTTATATATACTAGCAAATATATGCACCCTCCGGGTGCAAGTATTTAAGTTTTAATATAATAAAATATCATGTTAAATTAGAAAGGCTAATGAAACTGAATAAGAATTCAGATAAAAATATTTGGAACAGAGGGGGTATGATTGAAAAATAGAACAGCTTTGAAACTATCTCTTCCATCATTTTCCCTTACTCCCGTCTTTCATTGGTAAATTTTCCTAATTTAACTATTTAGTTAAAATAGGAAGTAAAGAATAATATTACAGTTATTTCTTCTTGTTAAGGGATTTCTTTTAAGATTTATCCCCGAGATTTTTGTTTATATTCAATAAGATAAAACCAAACAATTAGAAATGAATAATACTGAACGCATATTTATTAAAATCAAATTTTAAATATCAATATGCAGATTAGCTTTCCCGTTCACACTGTAAACCGCTATTTTGTTGTATATATAAATACGATTGCATGTTATTTGTATGTAGATGTGGTCAACAGACTTAATGATGTAAAACAATTTTATTAATAATTGAGGTTTAAATAAAAATAAAATCATGGAGAATGTGATGTAAATAACAAAGGGAATTGTGACTTGAATAGTAATATAGTTTCGGTTACAGACATACAAACCCACAATCTCCATTATAATAAGATATAATTATTTATTATATGATATACACACCTTTTTTCAACTAGTCCAAGGTATTCATTTAATATGTGACGCTATTGTGAGCACCTCACGTGGTGTGATGGTTAGCAATCTGAATTAGCAAACCATTGTTTGTGGAGTTCGATTCTCACTGGGTGCGCCATACTTCTGGTCTTGTGTCACACCCAAGCTAAAGCTTAGTAGATATTTTCCGGACATTCTACCAGGTCGGGTGAACATCTATTCATCCTATTAACGTGGGAAGCGACGCGCAAACCGCAGCTCGTGCAGTGGCCGGTGTAAAAATTGCACAAATCCCTTCGGCATTCCTCTTTTGAGGTGCCTTAGGCACCACACAAACACAGCCCTGTCCCTTTTAGACGAGGAGACAGGTGTTGCCTGGGAGAGAGCCTCCTGGGATTCACGCTGATCATACACTTACCGGTCCAGAGGCCAAAGCCAGCGGACACAGGACCCGAAAGCCGGGTAAGTATAAGCCACCGTCTTTTAGCATCTATCACAGATAAGGGTTGGGTGGTTGCTACGAGAGCAATTTGAAGAATACGGCTGGGACTTAATCTTAGAGGTGCTCAGAGATGCGTTCTTCGGCACTGGCGCATAAAAATCTAAAAAGATGCAGTAAAATTGTATCCATGCGTTCCAATATTTTTTCTTCTCCCACCATTTCAAGCTGTGTAAATAGATTTCAATAGTTTCAATAGTAAATACAGCTTTAAACTTCGTACTTTTTTAACACACCTTGTATTCTGGAAATTTTTTTTACATGGAATGGGGTAGAAGGTAGGTGTTAGATGGCTTTAGTCGTTTTTCCAGATCATAAATAAAAACCCTACAATTCATTAAGAAACTTTAGTTAAGATCCATCAAATTTCCCGGGAACTAATTCAAAGCAAATATTTTGGTCCCAGGACGCACTAAATCAAAAAGCTATCAGCATCAGAGTTTTTCTACTATTTAATAGTCATTTGTTTGCACACGGTTATATGGTTTCAAGAAACTAATATTAATCTTTTAGAAAACAATTATAATTTCAAGTAACAACAAAGAATTTACAGTTATATGCCATCAAATATTCCTATTGAATACGAATAATTTCTACACAGATCTATTTGATTCATAGATAGGGGGTACTAACAGATACTACTACTATTATGGATCATAGGGGACCTTGGTGTAATGGCAATAAAGAGGGATACTCAATACACTCCAGAAATAAAACCTCACCATCAGATGCAGTTTAGTTTCATACCCAGGACACTCCATTTTTATAGGGTGGGGGTCTTACTCCTATGCAGCGGATATAGTCAGTGTATTGTAAGTTCCGCTGACAGGGCGGATACCTTACTCAAGTGCGAACTCAAAACTACGTCAGTGGGAATATGACTTCGTTTTGCAGATTCCACTTTCTATGCCGCCAAACATTAGGCCAACTCCTGCGCCTCGTTAAATCAACTAACAACACAAATAACCAAATACGAATTACTGTCCCATAACACATTTTTATTTGCTTTTATTTTACGATATTTACAAGAGCATAAAATATGTGGGTTCGTGTGGTTGTTTATTTTAACATCAAAAAGAAAGATCACGTTTGTTAGTTACAGAGAAGTTACGCTTCAAGCAGCGCGCCATGGTTGCGTATCACAAAATGAAATGAGCATTAGTAACAGTTGCGTATTAAAAGCTTATATTATGATATAAAAAAAAGAAAGAACAAAGGTCCTCAGTGTTTATATAACCTAAAGAGTTTCAACTGAGACTTTATTTACCAGTTGCCTGTGGTGGTTATTGTCATATGGCGTGCTAAACTTAATACTGTCATTGTTTGTTTTTGTATTAAAAAAAAACAACTCCTTCAAATGCATTCGCATATTAAAAGCATTTTTTTATTAATAAAAAAATTCAAAAATAACAAAAAAAAAAAAAATTATTTGCCGGATTTATTGAATTAAATTCGGTAAATCCGAAGTCAGTTCGGATTTATTGAATTAAATTCGGTAAATCCGAAGTCAGTTCGGATTTATTGAATTAAATTCGGTAAATCCGAAGTCAGTTCGGATTTATTGAATTAAATTCGGTAAATCCGAAGTCAGTTCGGATTTATTGAATTAAATTCGGTAAATCCGAAGTCAGTTCGGAGGTAATTCGTTATAACCGAAGGCCATTCCATCCAGGTTCGTTATATCGCGGATGAATTAATTCAATGGACGTCAAATGTTAAGCGACTAGACGAAAAGGTCGAAGATTTTGTTTTTAGTCACAGAAAAGCCCTTTTAACTTAGAAATAGATACATAAAAAAGATCTTTTTACGCTATCTTTCAGTCTTTATTGTAAAAACTAAAATAGCTAAAAGAAAACCCAACCGGGCATTAATTTGCTCCAAGAATTCCGGCGAACTTATCTGTCGAGTTTCAAATAAAATTTATGATCGGCCAAATGAGGGGAGAGTGTAATATGACACAAATCATCACCGAAAGTTTTTTTTTTTTTTTTTTTTTTTTTTATACTCGTCTCTCGGAAAAGTCATGACCCTTGACCTATGACCTATTCTTACTACAAACCGGCTATAAAAGAACACAGTGCCCGAACTATTAACACAGACGGCATGAACAGTAAAAAACATTCTCTACAGAAATTTACATTAACACTCCCGCTGAATCACCGAAGTTAAGCAGCGGTAATCTATCTGATTTCTCTTCAAGATCTTTTCAAATCAGCCTCACTCTCTTATCTGTCTATATAATTTCGCTTTAAATATGGGCACTTAATTTTAGCGGTTTATAAGTGGTCACCCATTTAAGCTTACGCCTGTGTGTCAGATAAAAAAAGATTTAAACTTTTACATAAAAAAAAGGTAAACTTTTGATTAATTGCTTTTAACGCTCTAATGTTATTTTATGCCCACACACACGTCAGGGAATCGCATTCATTCAATATTTACATTGACCTTTTTTTATAATTTTTTTTCATCCATCCTATTGGGCGCGTCTCATCTGCTGATCCAATAGATCAGCAAATTTCTCATAGCGGGGGTGGGGTTCCTTAGCGGCGCCCATCCCCCTTTCAGATAACTAGTGAGATTATATAAATCTACCAACCCCTCCGCACGAGCAGGATGTGACACAAGGTCAATTTCTTAAGCGGAGTTCAACAGGTTTGAATTCAGAGTTTTCCTTCTAGACCGGTTGCCTAACCAATGTTAAAGAACCCAGTCTGCCCTACTATTTATCCATAGCTGGAGGGAGAGTAGGATTCATACCTTGCCCAAGGGTATTAGCGTAAAGTGAAATGAAATTACCACATCCAGGATTTGAACTCGGGGCGACGAGTCCATTTCCCATGACTTTAACTATTACACCACGCGCCTCCAACTAGTGAGATTATATAGAGCCAGAAGAAGCTATCCCGGTCTTTGTCAACTGGAAAAGTTAAATTCATGCCTAGATTGGTTGATTTTAACAGCATGTCAACCAGTCTAGGGTTATTTATGACCAAAGGTTAGGGAATTGCATTAATTACACATTTATATTTTTGTGGAGTTGTTTCGTAAGAGTTTTTTTTGTACCTAGTCATATGATATCAAGGGGCCGGGTTAGCTCAGTCGGTAGAGCGTTCGGTTAGAAGCCTCAAGGTACGCCAACTCAGCGTACGAGTAGCACAGGGACCTGAGTAGTAAAGTAAGGAACTGATGGTAGGCGTGGCGCTCCACCTCAGACGCCAAAGCAATCTCCTTGGTCTAGCGCTATTGAAAAGGGTATATACTCCCTTGCTGATACCGACTTTAGGCCGCCCCGACGACTTTACTTACTTCATATGATATCAAGTATTTATCTGATGCAAATTATTATACAGGTTGTAACGTTTAATTATTATAGGGTTTCAAGTAATTTTTTCTATTTAATGTCATTTGTATGCACACAGTAATGTTTAAGTAACTGATAATTCTAAATTTAAGAATCTATTCTTAATACAAACAATTTAGTTATATGGTATCAAGTATTCCTATCGAATACGAATAATATCTAAACAGATCTATTTGACCATAACAAATACTAACACTCCAAACCAGATTGAACTTGGGGGTAATGACAATAAAGTGGCACTCTACATTCCTCAAACCTCTAGAACTAGAGCCTCACCATCAGATGACGTTTCGTTTCATAACGAGGACATCCATTTTTTGATGAGTGGGATGGTCTTAGCCGTCGGCAGGGGAATACAATCAATATATTCTAAGCTCCGCCCATATCAATAATTTGCATGATTAAAAATGGCGTTCAGTACGGGCACAAGCTCCACATCATTATCACTCAGCAGAAAAGTATTTTAAGTTTATTGCTCTAAAAAACGCTATAATGTGCTGCTTTTGTAAAGTTTGATTTCGTTTCGTTTCTTTGTTTTAATAGCATGTAAACATTCGTGGGTTATTTAAATCTAAAATTATCCTTGTAGAAGAACAGTAGTGGTACTATGGAGGTGGGGGGATTACTGCCTTTCCAAGATGAAAATGAACGTAATAGCTTGACTAGGGTTCGAACACGCTTAGAATAATGTCGCAGTCCAAAACGTTAACCACTTCATCGCCATCTCAAACAAACTGTTTGCGCACTCTCATATATATATATATATATATATATATATATATAATATATATATATATATATATATATATATGTGTGTGTGTGTGTGTGTGTGTGTGTGTGTGTTAGATAAAACGTGTGTCAAAAAGTATCGAGATTTTGTCATTTTTGACACCTTGTATTCTGAAAAAAAAAAAAAAAATAACGTTCCATTCATTCTTCATTTCTATCTTAGTAAATACAGCTTTAAACTTGGTACTTTTTTAACACACCTTGTATTCTGAAAAAAAAAAATGAATGGAACGTTATTTTTTTTCTTCAGAATATAAGGTGTGTCAAAAAGTTTTTAAAAATCGACACTTTTTGGCACACCTTGTGTGTGTGTGTGTATATATAACAAATGTAGTAAGATATAGAAAGTCTACGAATTTCTTTTATTTACAGATACTTATTTACGTATGGATTGGTAATTTAATGTGATTTTTAACGGTAGTTTATTTAATAAAATTTAAATAAACTCTTAGCAATCTCCTTGGTTCGTAAACAACTAGTCACTTTCAGCCAATGAATTCCGAGCTAATCCAATGGAAATGCAAGTCCGTCAGTTGCCGACCTCAGACGAGACTTATCAGAGTTTTTTTTCTTTTTCTCAACAACCCGATTATCGGAAAAGATCTTAAGTAACAAACACTTATAAAGAAGAAAATTAGACGCAAGATATTTATCACAGTTCAGAGACGGCGCCTCTCACAAACACGGCTCAGCGAGATTATCAAATTAAAAGGAGACAATTTTCCAGGCGTAGGTGATGGTTTATAAAAGTAATTTAGTCAGCGATATCAAGTCTGGACAAAGGAGAGGGGGAGGTACTAGCAATGTAGATCCACATCCGCTAGAGTTGCTGACATTTACTAAGCCAGGCTTCGCTACTGTAGAGGAGAGTACGGACGACGCATGCTTTGTAGACGTGCAGTTAGGTTCCAAAAGGAAGGGGAGACAACAGCAACACCAGCAGGCATCACTGTTTGTTTGCAGTCACTGCTCCAGAGACTGTCATTCAAGAATTGGTCTGTTCAGCCACTCACACAGTTACAGATTAAAAAAATAAAAAATGACACTACGCCATCGTCTTCAGTAGACGGAAGGATGCCAGCAACAAGCTTAGCACTAGACCGGAAATAGATATTTACACAACCCGTTTCCCCAGAGGAGAACGGATGGATTCATGCCTTCCCCAAGAGAATTAGGGGGAAGTAGAACGCAAACAGTCTTGTTCAGGATTCGAACAATAGACACCAATTCCATTATCTACGGCGTGAAGTGCGTCTCCTAGTATAGATTATGTAGCTTACCGAGGTAGAAGCATCCGTGGTGGCCGGAAATACTCCACAATACATACAGGTACGCGTGCGCAATAACCTGTATTTGTTACGATCGTGGAAGGACTCATGCAAATGCGTTACACGCGAGCTGCTTGCTATATAAGAGGCTGTCACGCTTAGGCAGACAATTTGAAGGCTGCACTAGCGGTGAATGTGAACCTAATCCCGTTACAAATTGCTCCGTTCTACGCCATTTCAATCCTTATGTTTATTTAATGCCGAAGTCAGTCGTTTTTTCAAACAATTACATGGTTTCAAGTAACAATTTCAATTTATTAATTATTATTTGTTTGTACACAGTTATACAAAAATAATAAATTAAACAAATATGAGGTTTTTCTTTGTTTATTGATTTTAACGGCATATCAACCCGTCTGGGGTTTTTGTCATGCCTAACGGTTAAGAAGTTATACATATCGTGTATTTATATTTATACTTTTTAGTAATTGGTTTAAAAAATGTGTTAGCATTATTGGGGATTATGTTGTATGGTATCGATTTGTTTCATGTCTATTCTATGGTATAATTTTATTTCTCTCAAAAAAGAGAGAATATCCTCCATGTTGACATTTTCAAATAGATCTTTCATATTGTTTGCTTTAAAATAACGGTTTCTGGTGTGAGCAAGAAACCTGCATTCCATGAATAAGTGTTTAACTGTCAAAGGTGTTTGACATGTTCCACATTGTGGTTGTAGTTCTTGTTTGAGTATATTGGAGTGCGTTAGTCTTGTATGAACAATGCGTAATCGAGATACAATGACTTGTTCCTTTCTAGACTTCACCCACAATAAACTCTTCATAATCAAACCCACTTTGAGGTTTTTCTTTGTTTTTTGGGGGTTTTGGGGTTTTTTTTTAAATCAAGGCTTTCGGGATATACTAGTATTTACCTCGTACCCCACGTGTACGGATTAGGCACAAGGCCCTATTAATGTGGGACCACCCACAAGCCGAGACTCATGGGTGGCGGGTGAAAAATTGCGTTGATCCCGTCGGCATTCCCCATCAAGGGGGCACCCCAGGCACTGGGCAATAAACCCAGCCCTGTCCCTTTAAATCGAAGGGGCAGGTGCGTCTCCTAGTATTAGTAGAATCGTAGCTATATTTTTTTACTAATACTTGATACAAATAATTTGCACACAGTTATATGGTATCAAGTAATCCTATCTAATACAAATTATTTTCAAACATGTCTATTTGACCGAAAAGATGGGTCCCTTACAGTTTGTGGGGTTTTGGGAGGTGAGAGGGGATGACTTACCCCTCAACGGAGGATGTAGTCGGCGTATTCTACGCCACACCGACAAGGTGAATAATAATTTAAACTATTCGTTTTAACTAATAATCATTCGCAAACAATTGTGGCTTCAAGTAAGTAAAAGTAAAGTCTTCGGGGCGGCCTAAGGTCGGTATCAGCCAATCAGCGAGGGAGTCTATCCCCTTTTCACTTGCACTAGACCAAGGAGATTATTTTAGCGTCTGAGGTGGAGCGCCACACCTACCGTCAGCTCCTTTACGGCACAAATCTGTGCTACTCATACGCGGAGTTGACGAGGACCGGTATCGAACTAGGAACCTTGTGGTTTCTAGCTGAATGCTCTACCGACTGAGCTAACCCAGGTTAGCTTCAAGTAATTATCCTTAATACAAATGATTTCCATACGGTTGAATAGATTTACGTATCCCCATCTCAAATTAATAATTGTATTTAATAATAATTTGTTTCTACACAATTGCATAGCTGCCCTGTCAGCTGCGGCGTTAGACTGCACTTCTGCACAGGGAAAAGACTCCCCCAAATAGGGCCACCTGTTGGTCGTGTGTGGCGACCTATGATACTTAAGGATGGAACCCAAATTGCAGAACAGTCCATGTCATGTAGCACTCCACTTTGGCCCTTACTTAGGCTAAACGGGCGGTCGGAGAGGGCCCCCTCTGATCAATAGTCATTCCCAGGACATGAAAGCCCCCATGATAAAAAGGGTTGGGGCTTGCCATAAGGGCAATAGGGTTGGGGCAATCATATAGGTGCTAGGGCGTGACCAGCCGATTGATCGGAGGGGGCCTCTAGACCAAGTAAGAACCAAAGTGGGGTATTGCATGTCATGGACTGCTCATCCACCTGGGTTCTATCCTTAACCATCACGAGTCGCCACCCACGGCCAACAGATGCCCCCATTGGAGGAGTCTTATCCGTCTACAGAGGTGCAGTCGGTGCATTCTAACGCCCCACCGACAGGGCGGTCAAGTCAACCGAATATGTGGTAATAGCGATAGATTTTTTTCTGTACTTATAGTACATATTGTATAGTTTAAGATGAGCAATCTAAACCTTAGGGAATACATTGTCTGACTAGTGGGTCAGAGAAGATTAAAAACTGATTTAAACTAAGAAAATCTAGCAAATACATTATTTTAAGTCTCTGACACGAAGGCGTATGAAAAACGCTGACTATGTCTTCAGGCTGTCACTGCGTCAAATGTTCATGAGGGTGGGGAAACGGACACATACAGATGTCTTTTGGAACAATATTCACACAAATGTTTGCGCTTTGCGGAATATTGTTTGGGGTGGGGCAAATATAAACAGCCCTTACAGATTTTGTGCATGTATGAAATCCTTCCAAAGACAGATATGAAAGTAGAGAAGCTCATCACAACTTAGGGAGGAACAAAGAAAATTTGACGAAAAAAGACAGACTATATTCTAAATATTATGTCTAGCAGAGAAATTAACGTGATGGATGTGTACAAAGTAATTTCTTGTTGTTTTTATCTCGTCTAACAGAAAAGCATATCTTGGAAAAATAGAATTCACCAGATAAGCAAAACTTACAACTCTTTTGTAAACTTTAATAGTAAAAGGTATATTATGAATATAAATCAGATTATATATATATCACACGTTTCATACATGTCACACATATATATATATATATATATATATATATATATATATATATAATGCATGTGTGTATTTGAATTAAATCTGAAAAAACTCTCAAAAGCCTTCCCACTAAAGTTTCACGTATTATATTAGGCACCATTTTTTTTGTATAAGATTGAACCAAACCTAGGAAATCTTAGAATCTTATTAAAGTACAATTGTTTTGTGTTTTTTTTTTTACATTAAAAAATACCTAATTTCTAATGACACCTACCTATGAGAACGATGAATATATATATATATATATATATATATATATATCAGAGATTCCTGATGGTGAAGAATAACTGAAATGCTATTTGACCAATAGATTGGACCTTACCAATTCGAGTCATAGTGGACTTAGGAGTAATGGCAATGAATGGGCACTCCAAACTCTCCAAAATTACAGAACTGTGGTCACACAACTACATGCTGTTTAGTGTTCAGAACCCTTATTTTAAGGGGAGGAGGGTTACTCTTCCACAGAGAATGCAATCGGCGTATTCTAAGCCCTGCCGCTTAGGCTGAGATTCGGTTGGAAACAAACGCACAGTTGGCCAACCGTGTCTGACCCGTTCATCTGAAAAGGGTTAAGGGGTCACAGTCTCGTATAAAAGTTTATATTCCTATATTTGTTATTTCACTCACGAACAATAAAATAAATCACTTCATATTTCGGGTTATTTCAGCTATGAAAAAAGATATTGTTCAGATGCATATTGCCTGATACAACAATCTAAAAAGCTTTATCCCAACACACTCACATTTTCTCTCTCTTTTTCTCTTCCAATTTTTCTCTTTCTCTCACGAGTGAGTAGACAGAATAAGGTCACTTATTCTTTTGATTATAACATACAGACCTTAACTTCTATTAGGGGGCAGAGACTGTGTTCGTGCGATGCTTTGTCATCTAGTCTTGCAGAACAATCGTTAGAGTAAATGTGTTCGCTCTCCTAGTGTGACACTGTGCCAAGGAAACTTTGTAAATAACGACGAGCCCCGACTGCAAAGAGTCGACAGTTTTTATTTAAGTTTATGTAGTAAGTGTAAAGTTATGTAAATGTAGTGTAGGGTTTACATTCCTTATTTGACACTAGGGAACATGAAAGGTAATTATCTCCCATAATGTACTGGGTATAACGTTAGACTATCTGATGGTGAGGTTCCAGTTCTGGGAAATGTGGAGTACCACTGCATCACCATTTCTCCCAGGTCCACTCTGACCCGAAGTGGTAGTACCTGTTAGGGTATCATCTATGGGTTAAATAGAAAAATGTGTTTATAAAAAAAAGAAAGTGAGTATCCATTAAGAATGAATTTATTTTAAAACTTTGTCGGCATTAAATGACCCACTGAGGTTGATATATCGAAAAACAAAACAAAAAAAAACCAAAAACAAAAACAAACAAACAAACCTCGCGTGTCTGCTAGTAGTCGCTAGGTAGCGCAGCGAGCAGCATTATTAAGAAAGCACTAAAGTCAAACCCTATTTCACCTTTTAGCATCGACAGAATTAACAGCGCATTTCCTGTCTACGAACTAGAGATTGTGCACCCAGCAATCACGTGTAGTATGGCACACCAGAATATGCAAATCATTTAAGTTCACATACCATTTTTCTACCAGTTACCCATCAAAGCCCTCAATACTTTCTCTACTTAAAGACTATCTACATATTAGGATATTACTTCATACGTAGGCAATAAAATTGTCTTTGTTAATTTGTCGTGAATTGTTTTTTTGCGTATATATGTTCCTGGTATGTCCAAAAATTGAACTCTGATCGCCTTGTACATGTCCTTCGTTCCCGACGCACAAAAATCTAAAATGGCACAGTAAAATCGTATCCATCGCCCCAGTGTTTTTTCTTTCTTTTTACTTCTCCCACCATTTCAAGCTAACTGTAAATACATTTCAATAGTTTCTTAGAAACGAATAACACAGGATATGTTACAAGGTAGGACTTAGACGGCTTTAATTAGGATCTATAGATTTTACCGGGGACTTATTCAAAGCAAATATGTGCATCCCAGGACGCACTAAATCCAGAAGCTATCAGCATCACTGTATATACATACGAGGATATATCACGCTACACGCAGTTTTAAGTTAGAAAGTGTCCGGATTTGTTTCTATCTCAACTAAAAATGTTAGCGGCGAGTTGTAGTGTCTAAAACAACAAACATACCAAGACAACCTTCAGTTGTCGAGACAATAGCTCATCCATCATAGCAGTAAAGGGTGTCAACTGAATACAAAAGATTCCTGTTGAGATTTAAAGAGATTTGAATTTGAAGACTTCAGAGAGAAAGGAAAGAACTGTTACCAAAAATAAATTCTAGTGTGACTAAGAAGAATTCCAGAAACTTCAAAGAGAATTTGAAAAAAATCATGGACCAAAAAAGCAAATATACACATAAACAAAACAAACACACATTGATAAGTAATTCAAGTAACTATTCTTAATAGAAAGAATTTTCACGCTGTATTATTGTATCAAGTATTCCTATATAATACAAATTATTTTCTAAGGTCTATTTGACCTATAGATGGGACTCTAACAGGCTGGTTGGTTTGATTTGGGGTTTGGTTTGTTTTGCGGCATATCAACCTCAGTGGGTCATTTAATACCGATAAAGTTTTGAAATAAATCAATTCTTAATGGATACTCAATGTTTTTTTATAAACACATTTTTCTATTTAACCATAGATAGGACCCTAACAGGTACTACCACTCCGGGTCACAGTGGACCAGAGAGCGATGGTGATGAAGGGGTGCTCCACATTCCCCAAACCTCCAAAACTGGTATAATACAATGGTGGGTGCAAGAATGTGTATGTGCATATAAATGCACACTTAGTATATAGTTAAATAATAGTTAAATCGAATTAAAAAGGTAGTAAGTCAAACCACATATATGTATAAATATGTGTGTGTGTTCTAGTGTAGATAATGTGTGAGATATGTATGTATATATAGATATAGATATATATGTGCGTGTGTATATATACATGTGTGTGTGTCTACATATATAGTATGTGTAAAGTAGGGTCAATGATAAGTTAGAGAAACCATTAAAACTGAGGATAGATATAAAAGGATGATAATCTCTTCTTAGGAGACGAGAAGTCTGGGTTGTGAACAACTTTAATAGTTGACCAGTTGGTCAGATAGGTCATAAAAAATGAGGGTGGTCTTTTAGACAAAGAACCCTTTCAAATCCTACAGGGTTGATAAGATCTCAGAGGATGAGATTTGATACGAGAGTGAGATGAGATTTGGGGATTCTGGGAAATTTAGAAAGTTTTGACAGTTAGTCTTGGACAGCGGAGAGACCAGTTAGCTTCTGGACAGCGGAGAGGACAGTTGGTCCCTAGGAGCCGAAGGGGCACATGACCAGTTAGCTTCTGGACAGCGGAGAGCAGTTAGTCTAGCATTAGAAGGGGTCTCCAAAAGGAACGGGGGGAACCCCCCCCCCATCTCGACAACCAGTAGAGATAGCAGCAGATGGATACGTGTTATATATCTCCCTGCCTTTTCTGAATGTTCACCTGACTGACATTGTCTTGTCTTCATCTCTTTGTTGTTGTTTATTCTCTCTTTCTCTTTGTGATACTGTTTGTTTGTACACCCCTTTGGCGGGGCCCCTGCGAGATGTTTGAGCACATATGCGCAACGTGGACAGGTCCTAGTGAGAACTAGCAGACGAAACGAATCATGGCCAGAGTTTAGGAGTGCAGCGAAGATGCAGAATGCCAGAGAGATGCAGAGGTGTGCAAAAGGGTTCGCAGCCCGCCGGGGTAGTCTTACAATGGTGCCGACTGACCAAGGGTATCACCTGAAATCACGGAGAGAGTGAAGAAAAAGACAGAGGCGAGAGAGAGAGAGAGAGAGAGAAAGAGATGGACTGACAGTCAGACAGATGGACGAACGGACAGATGAAAAAAAAATCAGAGATGGAGACAAAGAGAAACATATATATATATGTATATATATAAAAAAAAAAAAAAGAAAAGAAAAAGAAAACTAAAGGGAAAAGGAAAAGAAAGAAGAAAGAAAAGAAAGAAAAAAAAAAAAAAAAGAAAAAAAAAAAAAAAAAAAAAAAAAAAAAACGGAAGAAGAAAGAAAGAATCAAAGGGACGCGCGCGCACACACACATGAAAAAAAAATAGTATGTAAGCTCAAAAAATTGTTTTTTTTTTGTTTGTTTGTTCTTTTTATAATTTGTAGATCATTTTGATTGTTTTTGCTTTGATTTGTGTTTGTCTTGGTTTTTTATCTCGGAAATTCTCAAGCATAAGTTTATACATGTATACCATCGGTCTTTGAAAGGATAGAAATAGATTATCATATAAATTACTGAAATGTGTATATGTATGTATTATTATTTTTTTTTTTTTAACTATTTGTCCATAGTTGTTTTTGTTTGGAAGATGTTAGTAGATTTTTTTTTCCCCTCCATATTGAAAAGAAAAAGAAAGAAAGGGAAGTAGAGATAATAGGGATCTCTGACGTGTATGAGGACAAAGAAAGAAGCGGGAGGAGAAAAGGAAAGCAAAGGCCCTTAACGTAGAGAAAGAAAAGGGAGACAGAGAGAGATAGAAAGATATCTGATATACTAATGTTACGAACAAAGAAAGGAAGTAGGAAGTGTAAGATAAAATCTTAGGGTGAATGGGTCATAAAGATGACACTGCATTTTATTCTATGACCTGGGCTGAGAGAGAGAGAGAGAGAGGGAGGTGTAAAGAAATGGAAAGTTGTTCTTTCATTATCATTTTTATTATTTAGAGTAAGCAATTAAATAGACTTTCTTAATTAATTGTGATAGGATTAGTGTTGATCTTTATTTAAAGAAAGAAAAAGAGAATTTTCGTTTACAGAAATGTTTTTTTTTTTCTCTCATATTGAAGGTTGTATGTGTGTGTGAGAGAGAGAAAGATTTCTGATATACTAATGTTGACAAGCGGTGGGAGAAAGGAAGAGAAGGTGATCCTTACTACTGGTCATAAAGATGACTCGCATTTTTATTTTTTTAAGACTTGGTTGGAAAGTTAGTGATAGATAGATAGATAGATAGATAGATAGAGTGTGTGTGTAAAGAAATAAAATGTTTCTTTTGTTTTTTTTTTGTTATTATTATTTAGAGTAAGCATTTAATTAGACTTTCCTAATTAATGTGATAAGATTACTAATGATCTTTATTAAAAAAAAAAAAAAAAAAAAAAAAAAATCGTTGAGAAGATTACTGAATTTTTTAATTTTTTTATTTTTTAAATTTTTATTAAATGTTGAGAAAAGGAGAGACCCCCCCCCCCCCCGAGAAAGAGCGAAGCACCTCCCCACCCACACCTGTTGATTAGTTGTTTCTTGTCTTATACAGCCGATTTAATTGATTTTTTCCCTCTAGTTTTCATATAGTTGGTTAGAATGTTTGTAAAAGGGATTTTAAATGATTATTTTGTCTATTTATTCATTTTTTTTTAAATTTGCGATTTATTTAATTTTTCTGTTGTCCCACCAAAATATATATTGTAAGGTAGCTTTGAGAAGAATTAGGGTGAAGTTAATTGAATGAAGATTATTATCATCATCATTATTATTATCATTATTATTATTATTCTATATACAACAACTGACTGTATAATTTCTTTTAAATTTTAATTTTTTTTAATTTTTTTATTGTTTTTTTTTTCCTTCTCCTAATTTGATTTGACTTGGAGAATTGAGCTTGTTTTGTGTGTGTTAATTGAATGAAAATTATTATTGTTATCATCATTGTTGTTGTGGTTATCATTGTTATTATTATTTTATATACAACGGCAATTGACTGTGGGATTTTAATTTTAATTTTTTTTTCTGTCTTCTCCTATTTTATTGACTTGGAGAATTGAACTTGATTTATGTGTGTTGCGATCAGGCGTGTGCCCAAATAAAAAAAAAAAAAAAAAAAAAAAAAAGACAATGAAAAATGACAGGGATTAGATTTGAACTCTTCTAAATCTCCTGATAGGGTGAACATTGTATGCGTGTGATGAAGGGGCGAAACCCACCCCAGGGCAACTTTGGCCATTGAACTGTGCTGGTTTTGTTTTTTTTTTGTTGATTGCAAAATTGGGGCATAAAGGCCCAGAGAATCAAGAGACTGATGATTGTTTGGTATTTGTTGTATTTTTTTTTTTTTTTAAATTGTAATGTTAATGAACAGGGGGGGTGATGGAGACCCCCGGCCACAAGGTAGACCCGACACTGCTTCCAATCAATAATTCCGGTACGGCACCGAAAGAACTGCGTGGATCTCTTATGCCACCGCGTCGTAGGATTAAATGGGATTACGTAATACTTCTGAATCGTTTTAGTAGAGGGGTTAAAATTCCCCTGTGTTAGTGGGGGGTGGGGCGAAATCGAGGAGGTGAATTGAGAAGTCCTCCTGTAAGAAGAGGGTGTTTAAAATCCCTGTGTTTAGTGGAGGTGAGCTGAGGAAAGCCCTCCTGGTTTGATTAAGTAAGAAGTTTCCCCAAAAAATTGACTTGAGGAAGCAGGGTCGAAGAACCAAGCTGGCAGAAGATGATTTGTTTTTTTTTGTTTTTGTTTGTTGTGTTATGTGATTTTGGAAAAGGATAGAAATCACCCTGACCATTGTTGGCCATTGTTGCTGTTGTTGGTTTGATGAGAGGGGACTGATTCCCAATTACCAACATAGCATGAATGCATGTTCTTTTGTCGTTGAATTGTTTGCTTTGTTCTCTCCTCGGTGTGCCTCTGCTCTCGCGGGTGTCCTGTTGGGTCCCCGGGTCCAAACCCAGGGATACCAAGGGGATAGAAAACAAAGATGGGATGCAGGGCCGTGAGTGCGCGTATCCGGCCCAGAAAGAATGACCGCAGAAACAAAAATGGAAAGGTATGACCACGGAAACGAAATGGAATCGAGAAGGAATGACCGCCGAAACAGAATGGAAAGCAACGACCACAGGTACGAAATGGAAAAAGGTAGGACGAATGGTAAGAAGGAAACAACCAGGCAACGCAACCGGGATGGGAGAAGGATCTTTGGGTGAGTGCTCTGGTGCCCGGCGGGCCACTCCGTGTGGGTGGTTGCACTTCATGGAGAGAAACAATGTGTCATGTGAATTTTTTTTTTTTCTTGATTGTAATTTTTTTTGTTTTGTTTGTGTAATTTATGAATAAATGACAAGAAAGGCAAGGGGAGGTATATAATACAATGGTGGGTGCAAGAATGTGTATGTGCATATAAATGCACACTTAGTATATAGTTAAATAATAGTTAAATCGAATTAAAAAGGTAGTAAGTCAAACCACATATATGTATAAATATGTGTGTGTGTTCTAGTGTAGATAATGTGTGAGATATGTATGTATATATAGATATAGATATATATGTGCGTGTGTATATATACATGTGTGTGTGTCTACATATATAGTATGTGTAAAGTAGGGTCAATGATAAGTTAGAGAAACCATTAAAACTGAGGATAGATATAAAAGGATGATAATCTCTTCTTAGGAGACGAGAAGTCTGGGTTGTGAACAACTTTAATAGTTGACCAGTTGGTCAGATAGGTCATAAAAAATCATGAGGGTGGTCTTTTAGACAAAGAACCCTTTCAAATCCCACAGGGTTGATAAGATCTCAGAGGATGAGATTTGATACGAGAGTGAGATGAGATTTGGGGATTCTGGGAAATTTAGAAAGTTTTGACAGTTAGTCTTGGGACAGCGGAGAGACCAGTTAGCTTCTGGACAGCGGAGAGGACAGTTGGTCCCTAGGAGCCGAAGGGGCACATGACCAGTTAGCTTCTGGACAGCGGAGAGAGCAGTTAGTCTAGCATTAGAAGGGTCTCCAAAAGGAACGGGGGGAACCCCCCCCATCTCGACAACCAGTAGAGATAGCAGCAGATGGATACGTGTTATATATCTCCCTGCCTTTTCTGAATGTTCACCTGACTGACATTGTCTTGTCTTCATCTCTTTGTTGTTGTTTATTCTCTCTTTCTCTTTGTGATACTGTTTGTTTGTACACCCCTTTGGCGGGGGGCCCCTGCGAGATGTTTTGAGCACATATGCGCAACGTGGACAGGTCCTAGTGGAGAACTAGCAGACGAAACGAATCATGGCCAGAGTTTAGGAGTGCAGCGAAGATGCAGAATGCCAGAGAGATGCAGAGGTGTGCAAAAGGGTTCGCAGCCCGCCGGGGTAGTCTTACACTGGAACCTCACCATCAGAGAGTTTAAAGTCATTTCCAGGACATATAGACCCTCAGCCACTGCCTTCATATGATAAAAAGGGGTTGGGGCTTGCATAAGGGCAATAGGGTTGGGAAAATCATATAGGTTCTAGGGCTTGACGTGACCAGCCGATTGATCGGAGGGAGGGGGGTCTCTCCGACCGCCCGTCTAGTCCAAGAAAGGGCCAAAGTGGAGTATTGCAAGACATGGTTGGATTTTGCGGCATGTCAACCCTTGTAGATAACAAATGAGTTATGATCCCAATCTATGGCTTAGATAGATTAAAAAATGTTAAACATTCGCCGAAGACATTTTGTTTTATTCATTCTTGTTGAGTATTCATTTTTTTAAACTAAATCTTTTGAACATATTTTAATACTCATTTGTTAATCTATTTAACCCATAGATGGGATCCTAACAGGTACTACCATTCCAGGTCAGAGTGGAACTGGAAGCAATCTCAATGAAGCAGTTATCCAATACAGTGTATCAGAATTGGAGACTCACGATCAGATACAGTTTATTGTACTTAGGACGCCCCCTTTGAGGGTACCTTACCCCTCAGTAGAGGATGCAATCTGTGACAGGGTTGAACGAAACTAAATAAACGGAAAAAACTACAGTAGAGAGTAATAAAGGTATATGTTTCACTTTATCCCTAACACTTTGAATAATAGTTCAAGCTTATATATATCAGATAGACAGACAGATAGAGATAGAGAGAGAGATAGAGAGAGAGATAGAGAGAGAGATAGAGAGAGATAGATAGATAGATAGATAGAGAGATAGATAGAGAGATAGATAGAGAGATAGATAGAGAGATAGATAGAGAGATAGAGATAGAGAGATAGATAGATAAATTTTTAAAAGTTGTACTCTATTGGTAGCGCGTTCTGTAATGGTTATCGTCGTAGGATTCTGGACGAGCCTGTTCACATTTCACTGAGCGCTAATACCCTTGGAAAAGGTATGCATCCAACTATTCTCCCAAGCTATGAGTACATAGAGCAGATTAGCCCCTTTTATGCGGGTTAGATAACCAGATAAGAGAAGGGAAATGCTAAATTCAAGCCTGGTAAACCCCGCTTAAGAAATTGACCTTGTGTCACACCATACTAGTGCTCAGAGGTTGGTACATATATAAGGTTATACTCTTTTTGAATTCGAACAAGTACGGCTCCCAGTTTGACCAAATGAAAGCAGCAATCGACGAAAAGCATTTTTTGAAAAGGGCGTAATGTTCTATCAGGATAACGTTAGAATTGTTACAGTGGGATTGTGAAGCATTCACCCATCCTCCGTATTCAGCGATTACGTTCTTTCAAATCCCAGTGTTTTTCGTTTGTTTTCCTATACTAATCCTCTTCCATTTATTGTGCACAGCCATCACTTTAGCAGCAAATGAGTTAAATGCAGGTATTATAAAAAATAAATAAATTAAAAAAAAGATTATACTCGGCTTTAGATGCTAATTTAAAACGCTCTAAACCCAACAATATTTTATATCCAATGATGGCTTTAATAATAAATTATTGCAGGCAGAGGCCACTTCCCGTCATGCGGATATAAATTATTAAGTGCTCTTCAGCCGGGGGGGAGGGGTATCTGAATATCTCTTCCCCATCTTTCACAGAATAAATAAATATCCTTTCCTTTCTTGGTTGATATCAGACGCCCTGTCGACCGATTCCAAGTATACGCCCACTGTATCCCCTGTAGTGAGGTAGGACCCCAGGTAAAAGAATTTTCTGAATATAACATTAAGACAGAACCCGGTGGTGAAGTTCCATTTCTCGAGCTCCGGGAATGGGAAATCATCCCTTCGTCGCCATTATTCCCAGATCCATTCCAATACTGGGTCGTAGCACTCGTTGCGTTTTACAAGTATCAGTATTACACAGGAACACTTGAAACCATATAAGTGTGTGAAATTTGTATTTATAATATTTAAAGTTATGATTGTTTACCAATGTTTATCATTAACAACTGTTGAAACCATTGTTAGTTCTATGGGCTCAACTTCCGCTCTGAACGTCATTTTCTAAATCATCCAAATTATAATATACTGATATAACAGAGATAACTGAACTGCAGATTAGTGTCCTTCACAAAAATATAAGCATCAATATTATGGACCAATGTAACATTTATTTATTCTCGAAGTTAGAGCATTGTAAGTGTGTTGTTCTATATAAAATAACCCTATGACTCGCCTTTTTTCCTGGTTTACTGTTACAAACAATGAAATTACACACAAACTATATATATATATATATATATATATATATATTTAGAAAAATCAAACAAATGATGTTATAATTCGCTGACAGAAATCTGTTTCGACCTTTTATTAAAGCGGTCTTAATCAAGAGCGAAATGTTTGTGATAGAAAGACGGTGTGAGTAAACTGTTACAAAAGTGGTACAAACGAACGTTCGTGTTCGGGGCCGGAATGTTTTTAAATTTTGAAAATGCATATTCTGTTTAAAAAATAAAATAAATTTATTTTAAAAAAAATAAATAAATAAATAAAAAAAATAAAAAAACAGAAGCATTATAATCCACAAAGAAAACTCAAAAGAGTTTGATGTAAATATATATAAAAAAAAAGTATCAAAAAGTATCAAAAAGTTCATGATTCCAGCCACTGCAGACCACATTAATTATTTTTAAAACAGAATATGCATTTTCAAAATTTAAAAAAATTCCGGCTCCGAACACGAACGTTCGTTTGTACCACTTTTGTAACGGTTTACTCACACCGTCATTTTATCACAAACATTTCGCTCTTGATGAAGACCGCTTTAAGAAAAAGGTCGAAACAGATTTCTGTCAGCGAATTATAACATTTGTTTGTTTTTTCTAAAAATATTTATTTCATACTGTCGGATTCACTTCCATTCACTTTATATATATATATATATATATATATATATATATATAATGTGTGGGAAATGGTATCATGTGTTTCTGTGATAGGATTCAATCAAAATTGAGAACTCAAATGTACAAATAAAGATTTTGCGTACATTCGTATAAATATCAGTTCTATGCCCATTTTTACATGGTAAATATAGCGTGGTATATTATGCATAAATACATAAAGAAAATATAATTCAACAGAAATTGAAATTTTATATCGGTTAACTTCGCCTCTTCAAGTCTGATTTTAAAATGGATAATCTTTTTCCATTATATTAAAAAATATAAGTAATTTCTCGCTTTACGTCAAATTCGCCTTCATGCTACTTTTCTAGACTAAATTTCAGTTCGGCATTATCACTCAGTAAAGATAACTTCGGCTTGATAAAAGGACATGAAAAAAAAAATGTGTCCGTCAAGATATTTAAAATGCATAAAAAAATAACAATAAAATATACGTTTAAAAGAATTTAAAATACACTATGAATGTAAATACATTTTAAAAATATATATACAATAAAACATTTACAGTAAACACTTGTAAACGAAATCCTTTAGAAATATTACTAAGATATGTTTTTAGTGTTCTTTAACGTTCAACTATTATTATATTCTTTCCAGAGTCATTTACGCTAGTTTTACGGTGTTTGTTCTCAGTTTACGGCATTCTTTAGGAATTACGACCGGTTTCCGTAAAAAAGGAAAAAAAAAAACAATTGTACCATAACGTTTGGAACCAATTATGAACGTAGGGCAGTGTAAGTAGTTTTTCCAACTTTCCACCAAGACGTAGGGCGGGATTATATATATATATATATATATATATATATATATATATAGTCAACGCTTTCCGTGCTGACTGATCAGAATTTTACTTAAGATGCGTTGGGAAGTTATTTTCATAACATTTATTATTTGTATGAATTCCAAAGTTTTGTTGAAAGTTGGTAACACCTTCACTTTTCGCAACAGATAAAACATTGTTTGTTTTTAAGTTTATTTTATTGAGATGAATATTGCTAAGTAACCTTTTTATTTGTTTATAAAGCATGCTAACACTTAAGTTGCGTTGACAATAAATAAAAAGGAAAAAAAAACTAACATTGACAGCGCTTAAGAATAAAAGTAGTGAATAAAGTCAATTCATGACGAAAGTATTAAGTGGATAAGCCGGATTAATAAGAGAAATAGAAAGAGCTTAAAGATTAACTGAAAACCGGATACAACATAACGATAACAATAGCATTTCTTCTATTGCTATGGTCAACACAACTATCGTTTAATCCAGTGGTTGGTCTCTATGCACTGCAAATAAAGAAAAGGGGAGTTACAGAAAAAGGGGAAGAAAGAAAATGTCAAACGAATGAGAGAGAGAGAGAGAGATAAAAGGGGCGAGATAAAAAGAACGAACCAAAACCAACCAAACAACGGGAGAAATAGAAAGCGAACCATTTCAACTAAGGAACGAAAGAAAGTAGGAAAAAAGCAAACAAAAGACCCAACGATCGAGACAAAGAGAAAAAAATAACGAACGAACGAACGAACCAACCAACCAACGAGAGTAAGAAGAAAAAAAACAACGAATGAGAGATAGAGGGGAAAACGAAAGAAACAATCAACGAATGAGAGGGGAGACAGAAGAGATAGAGGAGAGACAGAAGAGATAGAGGAGAGAGACAGAAGAGATAGAGGAGAGACAGAAGAGATAGAGGAGAGACAGAAGAGATAGAGGAGAGACAGAAGAGATAGAGGAGAGACAGAAGAGATAGAGGAGAGACAGAAGAGATAGAGGAGAGACAGAAGAGACAGAAGAGATAGAGGAGAGACAGAAGAGATAGAGGGAGACAGAAGAGATAGAGGAGAAGACAGAGAGAGATAGAGGGGAGACAGAAGAGATAGAGGGGAGACAGAAGAGATAGAGGGGATACAGAAGAGATAGAGGGGAGACAGAGGTGGAGAGAAACGAACAAACCAAGGAACGAGATAAAGAGAAGAAAACGAATGAGAGAGAGAGGGGGAATAAACGAAAGAAACAAAAGAACTATTGAACAAGAAAAAGAGGCTAACGGACAAACGAACAATGGAAAGATTAAATAGAAATAATGTTAGCCATAATGCCCCACTGCCTTATGCCACACAAGACAAATATTGATACATACAGTATTTCGTTATGATAGCAAACTTTTTGTAGGCCATCATCACTAAAACGAGTCCAATCCTCACTATATAAACATACACATGCTTTTGTGATATTAAGGTTAGCGTGATAAGTGAACAAGTTTAAAGACGAAACCAGTGTTGCAAACCCACCGGGTACTGGGAGACCATCGACTGCAGCCAATAATTTTCCAAAAGTAGATTTGACAAGCGCAGATGTATTGGCACAGGTGGACACCATTTTGAAATGCTCACGCCGTGCCGTAGACTAGGGGGTCACCGGATCCGGCCCGCGAAGGCATTTTCTCAGGCCCGCCGACGGTACTTGAAATTGTAATGGTTTTGATAATGTTTTGAAAATAAATATTTTGGTTAAATTTTTTTCGTGCATCTTAACGCCACTCATCCAGGAATATAACATGGAAAGATAAATTTTTTTTTTTTACATCTTTTTCTCAGATCTTTCGTTCTGGCTAGCAAGTATTGAACATGATGTGGCCAGTTATTTTTTCAATTATCCGGCCCACTGGTGATAGCGTGACGGCGTAGATAAAGAGTTACTCAATACATGTGTAGCGTTGTATATAATATATATATTGGTTAGGAGGTTGATTTAGAAGGCTATCACAATGCAGGTGTAAAGAAAAAAAATACGGTAACAATGGTGTTGTGTGTTAACCTGTATTTAATTCTTGAATTTTCGAGATAATATCTCTTTTTCAAAAGATCACTGGAACTGAAGCAGAGATATTATCTCGAAAATTCAAGAATTAAATACAGGTTAACACACAACATCATTGTTACTGTATTATTATTTTTTTCTTTACACCTGCATTGTGATAGCCTTCCAAATCAACCTCCTAACCAATATATACACAATGCTTCAAACAAATTATAAAACTATATATATATATATATATATATATATATATATATATATATATATATGTGTGTGTGTGTTGTCATATATATGTTGCGACGTGTTCTCTAACAGGACAACCCCTGTATTAATGCTTAATTCAATTCCGATAATTATTTTCATCATTTTATTTTGTCACAATTCATATATTATCATCAATCGGACACTTACAAGTGATGTCCAAAAATTAAGGTACAAATATTTACTAAGCTAAAATCTCATATAGCGCTAATACCCTTGGAAAAGGTATGAATCCAACTATCCCTACAGCTATGGGTAAATAGTAGGGCAGACGGGCTCTTTAATCTCGATTTGGCAACCAATCTACGATATATATATTCAAAATAATGGAAATCCTATTGAAAATATTTATTAACATTATAATTAAATAAAATTGTTTTGTTTTAAAAGTATGTGTTAATCCCCAAGTACCAAGACTTTGTGGACACCCGAGAGACAGAGACAGAGAGAGAGACAGACAGACAGACAGAGATGGGTATGTGTGTGTGTGTCTTAATAATGTTAATAAAAGTTATAAGTGGAGAGGCATTACTTTCGAGAACCATCGTACTCTGATTAGTAGCAAGATTGACGTGTGTAAATTTGTCTAGTAAATGTTTTATTTTGTTTTTTTATTTTTAGTAAAAAAAAAAAAAAAAGAAAAGATGGCTTCATAAAGCAAAAAGGGTCTTTTTTTCCTCTTGTATATTATCCACTAAAGTAGCTCCTTTATTTTTTTTTTACCATGTTTAATACTTTTTAAAATAAAGTATTAGTAGGGATCCAGATATACCCCATATCTACAAGAATACAATAATTACATTTTTTTTGGGGGGGGGGGGGGCAAGTCATTAAAAAACATGAAATCTAACCAAGCGTTATGTATGATATCAGTATCAATCTTAATTTCTTTTTTATTAAGCCATTAACTTTGATCTTAATTGCTGCTCGTGGTGTAGTGGCTATCCTCGTAGGAAGTGTACACAGCAACAAGAGATCAAATCCTGGATGAGGCTGTTTGCATTTCACACAGGGCAATACTCTTGGGAAAGGTATGGATCCAAATCTTCACCTAGCTATGGGTAAATATTAGGGCAGACTGGGCTCTTTAACCTTGGTATGGCAACTGGTCGACAAGGAAAACTAAATTCAATCCTGTTAAACTCCGCTTAAATATTGACCTTGTGCCACATCTTACTCAAGCGGAAGGGTTGGGTAAATTTATAATGGCTGCTTTTATTTATCGTAATTCACTGATTACTTTACGGCAATGCGGAAATAGCGCAGATCGAAAATAATAAATCGATAAGCACTCTGTGAGAATCAAACTCAACCACTTTGCCTCAGTGAAGCCAGGTTGAAACCAGCAGTTCTTCACTAAAGAAAAAAAACAGTTTGTAGAAATCTAGTCTCCATTTCTCTTACATATAGTATTAGTACAGTACTATTTTTACCTACATATATACATTCCGATTTCCATTATGTTTAATATATATATATATATATATATATATATATATATATATATATATATATGAGAGTGTTGAGTACACATACATTGATATTAATGGCAGATTAAATAATGTGTTTGAAAATTCTTAACATTAGATAGGAATACGTGAAACCATAACTGTGTGCAAACAAATGACTTAATGAATAGAATTATTGATGTTAAATGGTTTAAAGTATTTCCATCTAACTGTATCCAAATTATTTCTGGGTTATTGATGATTAGCATAGTTAATTAAAGATAAAATTATTTATAACTGATTATTAGTTACTTGAATCCATATTATTGTGTACAAACAAATTATTAAATTGAAATAGTTACTAATAATATATACACAATTATATGGTTTCAAGTATTAGATTGAAATACTCGATATAAACTGTGTCAAAAAAATTAGACATTTTTAAAAATGCAATGGAACATTGAAAATATATTTTAGTTATGTTTACAATCGTTGGCATTAAATAACTCAAAGGTGTTTATATGCCTTTAAACAAATAAACCAAATCAATATGAAGACGGAGGAATTAACACTGGTCAAAATTAATGGCTGAGCAGAAATCAATGTTTGACCCCGTTTGTAATGACTGAATATGACCCCCCCCCCGCTAATTAAATCATTTAAATAAAGAAAGTAGATTAACCTATTTGCGTAATACGTATTAATCCGGTTTATATGACGATTACAAACTCCGTTTACAAATACTGCTTAATACTAATGACAGGGTTTCACTTTAATATTTTGTTATTCTTGTCGAGATCGTAGATTTATGAAAGATTCTAAACATGTTGGCTGTAATTAGAGATTCACTTATAATTTCGGGAGTTGCCGTTTACCAAGCTTTGCTTAGTCCAATACACGGGCCTTAAAATTCACTAAGCTTTGCTTGGTATAGCACATGAAATAAAAAGGAGGCAGTAATCGTCACAATAAGCTCCCGCTCCTCAAGGGCGGAGTTGATGGTCAAATTCGGTGCTTACAAATTACATATAAGAAACTAATTACTATTTACGCGAGCATCTGAATATCTGTTCATATCGTAAAACTGAGAGTTATGCTGTTGTTCTTGTGATGATCTTAAGAACGTTTTTTGGGATGTTCATTCTTAAAGATTTTAAAATGCCATTTTACTTAGTCTACATAGATATCTAAGTTAGGATAGAGTAAAAAGAGTCAACGGCGTATGGTGACTGTTAGTTCCTTATATTTGCAAGCATCAGACCAAGATGGTCTGATCACATAGGCGTGTCGCCATGTGCCGTTTACTTTCAAAGCTATAATAACTTAGATATATATGCTCCATCACCGATACTGAGCACTATTATGAGTATAGCAAACACTTATATATACGAGTTGACATACTTGATAATTCTTTTCAGAATTTTTTACCTAGCCTATGGCTTCACAAGAAAGACTGTTGCAAACTATTCGAGAATGAATGTGAAAAATTCACATCCTATTTTTGTCCAAGAGAAGGGTTTAAAAAAAAAAAAAAATTAAAAAACTACCTCTATTTTTCATAAGTTTTCAACCACGCGGGGTAAATGTTGCCACTCACACACATTATATATATATATATATTATATATATATATATATATATATACACACACACATAAATAAATACAGAGATACTGATAGGTACGCGTCCTGCTGTCCCTGGCACAAAAAATCTAAAAGGATGCGGTAAAATCTTATCCATGCGTCTTAGTGTTTGTCTTCCCTCACCATTTCAAGCTAACTATAAATACATTTCAATAGTTTCTTAGAAACGAATTACACAGGATAGGTTACAAGGTAGGAGTTAGACGGCTTTAGTTATTTCCCCAGATCATAAATAAAAACCCAACAATTTATTAAGAACTAGTTAGAACCCATAAATTTTCCCGGGGACTCATTCAGAGCAAATATGTGCGTCACAGGACGCACTGAAATGAAAAAGCTATCAGCATAACACATTATATATATTATATATATATATATATATATATATATATATATATATATATATATATATATATATATATATATATCGTATTATATGTTTACACAAACACATACGACAATGATAATTAATACAAATGCAAGTGTTGGTAGTGGAAGATAATGATGCTCAAAACCAAGAATAGAGCGGTATGAAACAGAAATAAAAAAAATAAAAACTATCTCTTACAATTTGTTTCACTTTTTTTTTTTACTGTTACCAAGTTTTCATATAGCAAAACATACGCGTTTTAAAAATCTATTATCAGCACATTCCTCTTTCATTTTGTGAGGGGTTTGAAATAATACTACATTTATCCGATATAATATATTTTTTCCTCCAAACCACGTGTGACAGAATGATAGTTTGTTGAATATCATTTACTCGTACTGAATAAACATCAGAGCAATTACCGACGAAGAAATAATGAGAACATTTTTTGCCTGAGCAAACTTAAAAGAATACAAGCATTACAAGAAATACAAGGAAGATCTTATACAGAGTTGTACGAGTGAAATGTCCTAATATGAAAAGAGTCTTTAGTAGAGAAATTATTTAGACCTTTATATATAGCAAAAAACACTACAATGTACATACTCGTCATATCGGTGGGACCTAGACTACTCCAACTAAATCTCTTGTGGAGGAGATAAGACCACACCCACAAAGGGAACCTGGATATCGCACTAAATTGTATCCACTAGCGAGGCTCCAGTTCTGGAGCTCCGTGAAAGGCAGAGTCACTCCGCTGTCATTACTCTCTGGTCCACTCTAACCCAGAGTGGTAATACCTGTTAAGATACATCTATGGATACAACAGATGTTTAGAATTTATAAGTATTGGATAGGAATACTTGAAATAATATGCGTGCAAATTATTTATATTAAAAGTTACTTTGAGCGATAATTATTTGCAAAGGATCATTAGTCGTTAATTGAAACCATAGAATTGCTTGCAAAAAAATCGGTATGCCGTAAAACCAACCAGCTATCGACGTACGAGTAATTATTTGTTAAATGCGGTTTTGTTAAAACCAATATGTAAATTAACCACACGATATATTATGTAAACCGGATTTTAAACGTACTAATACCATGGGCTGTTTTGCGGAAAATCTCAGATTTTCAAAGAGACCTCGTTAATAAATAAGATTTATTCTATGTATTAATGATTTTGACTATAAAGTAAATACTCATTGATAAACTTACGTCCCAATACCCTCAGCAATTACGTAAGTAGTGAGGTAGTTTTGGTTACAGACAAATGCCGAATCTCCATTATAAGTTTTAAATCCTTGATATAAAAAAATTCCCCATATAAACAAATAAGTCCATTATAATTTTCATAAAATATTAAAACCTAATCTTTTGATGTCTACGGTAGAAATATTCGTCTTTTATTGAACGCCACACACCAAAACCCGATGCAAATAAAAAATAACTATTCATACAGAGATTTATTATTAAAAAATGAAACGTTAAATTACCAGTTAAATTACGTCTAAATATATATTTTTTAAAACGATCGTTCCTTCCTTAATGAGCTGCGTGTTGGAAATATCTATGGCTTTTACTTGGAGCAGACATCAGCAACTAATTTATTTCCCATAAATTTTGATATGTTCATCCATGCGCTGGGAATGGACTCCATACAGAAAATATGGAAAAGCTTTCAATAAACCTTAAGAAAATATACATTTTAATCAGAGTTGATGAACAGTTACGAAGAAATGCAATTGGCAAACCGCGATTTTTTTTTGGGGGGGGGGGGGCTGATGGAAAACCAACAAAAATATTCTCATGACATAATGCGCAATTTTCCCACCTTACTTAGATAACCGGATATATCACTATTTTAACTAATTGCATCACTCTTCTGTCCCCACCCGAGCAATCGCCGTAAAAATCATTCATGAGAAAAGACCAGTTCGATTTTTAAGTATGTATTCATCTAGTCCCTCCGCCACGAGCAGGATGTCACACAAGGTCAATTTTTTAAGCCAGAGTAAAGCTGGTTTGAAACCAGAGTTTCTTTCTATCAGACTTGTTGCCTAACAATGCTAACGAAGACAGTCTTCCCGCCTATTTGTATCCATAGCTAGGAGGGTGGAGAAGAGATGGATTCATACCTTCCACAAGGCATTACCATAAAGTGAAACGCAAACAGCCCCATCCTGGATTTGAACTCGGATCACAGATTCCATTCCTGATAACCGTTACGCTATAAGTAATTTTTTGGAGGGGAGGTCAACGTTCGTTAAAAAAAATTCTGGATATAACGAAGGTAACTTTCGATTATACTTATCAGAATCCATCACTGAAATAGAAGCAGCGATATCACCACGGGCCGCTTTGTAACGGGGACCCAACAGGTTCACAGATCGTCTAGCTGTAGCATGAAATTTACATACCCATAAATCCCATGCTCTTATCTTCAGGATTACATCATCCTGCAACCCATCGTCGTTCATATCGAATAATCTCAGCTTATGTATATTTTTTTCATGACAGTCGTCTCCAGATTCACCTAGGTCTGCTTATTTTATCTCACACACGATTCATTCTTTTTTTTCTTTCGATATGCTTATTATATCTTGTCATCTGCCCATCTGTTTATATCTATCAACCTCAGTCTGTTAACATCTATTCGGTAAGAGGGCTTATCTTTCAGGATTTCTCTTGTTGCCACGGAAGTGTTGAATAGCTCCCAAGAGAAAAATCTAAAGAGATTTTTGTTTTGTTTTGTTCTAAATTATGAAAATTGGGTTTCTGTTTCTGGATAATGGTCAAAGAGTTTGTACAGAATACAGAGTACTAACACATTTATTAGCTCTACTTTTTGTATTGACCACTTTACTATATTCAACTTGAGAAACTCTTACAGTATTTTATTTTGGCGATTTATAGCACCATCTGATTATTTTCAGGGGACGTATATGATTTGTTTTTTTTCTTTTTATATCTTTTTTTTTTTCTCCAGGCAAATTTTGTATTGTGTAATTACAAACTATAAAGTCGGGAGTTTTTTTATACTGCCGGAGTTTAGAAATAATTTTAAAACACACACACACACATTATATATATATATATATATATATATATATATATATATATATATATATATATGTGTGTGTGTGTGTTTGTGTTTGTTTATAATCTCTCAATCTCATTCAGCGTTTGGACCAGTGTCATTATTGATTCTCTTTCGCCTATCTGCCTAAACTCTCCTCCCCCATAGCTATCCGGGTCTGGATTTTGGGTTTGGTTTGTTTTACGGCATATCAACCTGAGTGGGTTATTTAATGCCGATAAAGTTGAAATAAATTCATTCTTAAGGGATACTCAATTTTTATAAATACGTTTTTCTATTTAACTGATAGATGGGGCCCTAACAGGTAACTGGAACCTCACCATCAGATAGTTTAACGTCATTCCCAGGATATGTAGACCCTCAGCCACCGCCATCTAGCACATATATGATAAGAAAGGTTGGGGCTTGACATAAGGGCAATAGAGTTGGGGCAATCATATATGTGCTAGGGCTTGACGTAACCATCCGATTGATCGTAGGAGGCCTCTCCGACCGCCCGTCTAGCCAAGAAAGGGCCAGTGGAATATTGCAAGTATATGACTACTCAATAACCTGGATTCTATCCTTAAGCATCACGGTCGCCACTCAAGGTCAACAGGTGGCCCTATTGGGAGAGTCTTAAGCCTCAGCAGAGGTGCAGTCGGTGGAACTTATTTAGTTGGTTATTACCAATCAGGCCTGTGTGTGACAACATTTTAATCTGCGACTACTATTCTTTTTAAATGATCAATTTTTATCTGCCAATAATGGTGTGACGGATAACATCCAATTGTTATTTAGTTGAAAAACTATGTAGTTTTTGGGAAAAAAATTCAATTGTCAAAACAAAACATTCCGGTCCCAAACGATTTTATAACCTAACATTTTTTTCATAATAAATAACATTATGACATTCCAAACTTAAAGTGAATATTTTATTTATCGGTATTTTCATAAACAATTCTTGAGTGGGTGTGAAAAAAAATACACTTCATACCAAAAAGATTTAGCCGACTGCAAATTCATTCGCTTATCTTTGTATAAAACTGAGACCGGCGGAAGTCAACATCCCTATTCTATGACTGTTAAAATAAATATTAATATTAGATCTGCTCGTTTGCCTTTTACAGATGTTGTTATTAGGCGAGCCTTAAGGGTTAATCTGTAGCCATTATTAAAACGAATAGAAGATATGACATATACTTATGTAGTGATGCTGATAGCTTTTTAATTTATTGCGTCGTGGAACGCACATATTTGCTTTGAATGAGTTCCCTAAAGTTTCTTAGTAGATTGTAGGGTTTTTATTTATGATCTAGGGAAATAACTAAAGCCGCTTAACTCCTACCTGGTAACCTATCCTATGTTATTAGTTTCTAAGAAACTATTGAAATGAATTTACAGTTAGCTTGAAATGGCGAGGGACGAAAAAAACAACAACACGGAGACGCATGGATATGATTTTACGGCGTCTTTTTAGATTTTTGTGCGTCAGGGACGTAGGACGCGTACCTATCAACATCTCTGCTTATGTCCAGTCTCTTAGGGATCTTCCACGGTATAGTCGTGTCAGTTCTACGGTATGGCTGTACCACTTGGATTGGAAAAAAAAAGAAGCTAGATAAGAACTACACAAAGATGCTGCGTGCTGTCCTGAACAAATCCAGGAAGCAGTACCCCCACAAAACAGCTGTATATATATATTACCAACTCCTCCGCACGAGCAGGATGTGACACAAGGTCAATTTCTTAAGCGGAGTTCAACAGGTTTGAATTCAGAGGTTTCCTTCTCCTAGACCGGTTGCCTTAACCAAGGTTAAAGAGCCCAGTCTGTCCTATTTATCAATAGCTGGAGGGAGAGTAGGATTCATACATTTCCCAAGGGTATTAGCGCTAAGTGCAATTACCACATCCAGGATTTGAACTCGGGGCGACGAATCCATTTCCCATGACTTTAACCGTTACACCACGCGCTTCCAGCTGTATAGCCACTTACCTCATATCACACAAACCATCCTAGTGAGACGGTCAAAACACGCTAGAGAAGTAACGAGAATGAAAGAGACGTTCAACTACAGACACCTACATATTGACTCACCTGAATGGGCCGGTCAGCAAATAACTACATAGATCAGCTCCATGCTGATACAGAATATAGTAAAGACGACTTGGCAGGGGCGATGAGCGGTAGGGACGGATGACGAGAGAATCATGGGAATCAGTGCTGTCAGCGTGGCATGATGCTGAAAGGATCACTGTTACATAAGCAGCAAATCAGCCTGCCAAGTACTTACAGGAGTGACCACTCATAAAAACCACTGACATTGTCGAAATAAGATTTAAGTGACTTGTTCACGTAGTTGGAAAATAATTTTTTAATATCAAAAAGATATCTTTAAAAAAATGAAAAGTAATGCTTAAAATTTAGAAAATTATATTTTTTAGATTTCAAACTTATATAAATCAATCGGTAGAGTATCTGCGTAGGAACTACAACGTTCCGGCTTAGATACCGGTCCTCACCAACTCAACGCACGAGTAGCACTGTGTGGTAAAGTGGGGAGGTGATAGTCTGTGTGACGCCTCACCTCAGACGCAAAAACTATCTCCCTGGTCTAGCGCTAATGAAAAGAGGATAGACTCGCTGTCCGGCGGATCCCGACAATAGGCTACTCAGCGCGCACACATATATATGAGAAATTTGAAAAATACAGGTTTAAATAAAATAAGTGGTAAGGTTATTAGCCGACGCTGCAGTGTTTCGATCTGTTGAGTAGATCTTCCTCAGTCGACTAATAAACTTACCACTCATTTTATTTAAACCTTTGCTTTTTCAAATTTCTCACTATACTACATACCGTTGGATTCACTTCCATTTCTCTCTCATATTTTATATATATATATATATATATATATATATATATATAATGTGTGTGTGTGTGTGTGTTATTTTAATGTTTTTCTTTTATTTAAATTAGGGTAGGGAAGGGTAAAATAAATATGGAAAATACTATATTGGTCCTGTAACAAATTCTGAGATCACTACTATAGAATAGGAAATCTTCTACTGAAAGGAAGAAAAGAAATATAAGAGTGATCAAGTTGGAGAGAAAAAGAAATACAAAGTGACTTAGTAAGGAAAAAAATACTAACCTACAGAAAGTTACAACAAGAGAAATAGAAAGAAAAAAAGAAAACCAAAACGAGAGAGAGAGAGAGAGAGAGAGAGAGAGTCCGATCCATATGTAAATAATCACATCATTTATGACAGTCAGCTATACTGACAATAAATAAGGTCTTTTGTATCGAGAGAGAGAGAGGCCTACATATCATTTAAACTAGTTCACTTCAACAAAAACATCTTCGTCACAATAACACATAAAAAACAACAACTTTGTCAATAGTTAACAGCTCAAAAAAGTACTAAATAACCGGACTAAAAATATATATGTATGTGTGTGTGTGTGTGTGTGTGTGTGTGTGTGTGATGTTAGAGATAAATTAAGCAAGTAAGAACGTATAAACTTTGCTATAGGTACGATAAAAACAAAAATCTCACTGAAGAAATCCGAAAGAGACCACAGCACTCAATGCTTGATTAAATTCCTTTATCTTTCTTGATTGTATAAAAACATATATATAACAACACTAGATCCTTATAATTCCTTAGTACATCCATAGATATACTAACACTGAATATTCGGTAAGGAAAGACCAACAAGAAAAAAAATGTTTAAAAAAACTGAGAAAGCAAATAATGAAAAATAACAGAAAAAAAAAAAATGGTAAAAGCATTAAAAAGAATTCACATAAACAATGCACATATGAAAGTATAACACACACATATATATATATATATATATTATATATTATATATATATATATATATATATATATATATATATATATATATAAAATGAAACTGGATGTGAATCCGACGGTAGGTTGAAAAAATGAATAAAGGAAAGAAACTATAGAATGGATAATGAAGGATATTTTAATCAATTTTACTTACACGTGTTTCGGTCAGGAATTTAACCATGTGTACATTATTCAAACTATTATTATTTTTAAATAACCAAATGAAATGAAGTAATAATAATGAAATAATATTTTTTTAAATAATAATATCTTAAATAATTTTTAAATAATAATATTTGAAATAATATTTTAAAATAATTTTTTTTTTCCAACGAATTTCATTTCAAATAAGGATTTACTCTGATGAAGGTCGAATTTTCTTTGTGTGCGGAACATTTCTACATTTTTTCTATTATTATTATTTCATTTGGTTATTTAAAAATAATAATATATATATATGCCCTAAATAGGTACATGTGCACAATGCTCCAAAGATAGACTAAACAATGTTTGATAATGCAAAGGGTAATGTAAAGGTTTATCACACTGACATTTCATCGCCACTATGTGACAGTAGGATTTAGCTTATTGATTATGTTGGTTTTGTTTTATGGCATATCAACTTCGGCGGGTTATTTAATGCTAATTGTGAAAGATTCGTAGCGATAGTTTGGAAGAACATTTTTAAACTCAATTTTTTTATAAACAAATTTTCTATTTAACCCATAGATGGGACCCTAACAGGTACTACCACTCCGGGTCTAGAACTTCAACATCAAATAGAGTTTTACATCATTCCTAGGACATGACGAGCCTCAGCTACCGCCTTTTAGCACATATGATAAAAAGAGTTAAGGTTGCAATAAGGGCAATAGGGTTGGGACAATCATATAGGTGCTAAGGCTTGACATGGCCAGCCGATTTATCAGAGGAGGCGTCTCCGACCCACCCTGTCTAGCTTAAGTAAGGGCCAAAGTGGAGTGTTGCATTTCAAACTGCTCAGCCACTTGGGTTCCATCCATAAGCATCGCCACCCACGGCCAACAGGTGACTCCATTGGTGAAGTCTTACCGCCTCTGCAGAGGTGTAGCCGGTGTATTCTAAATTCCCAGCCGACAGAGCTTATCTTGTTGAAGAGATATAAGTATAAGTGTTCCCTCCAAAGTCATAGTAAAAACAAATGAAAAAAAGGTCGTTTCTCTTATATGACCAACCGTCACGACTTGAAAAAAAATGAATAAAAATGACCCTTTCAAAAACAAGATAACTCCTTGTTACCCTGCTGTAATAAACATTCACTGATTATTACTTCATATTAAAAGGTGTCATATTTAAACAGAAAAGCATGCCTAACACAAAAAATATTAATTTAAACATCTTAGTCTCATTCCTAGATTGTTTTTGAAAAATATTTTGTCTCTATAATATGATAACTTCATGGTATTATTGAGCCGAAAAGCTAAGTCTCTACTACGTACCCAATAGTCCCAAAAGCCATATATGCTTGAGAAACTTGGACTCTGAAGATAGACAGACAACAGAAAAAACGAGTGTAATTGAGAATGATTCCCTCGGGAATTTTGTGGGAGTTTCTGACATTAATCACATAAATATGGAATACCAGATAAAAACCACTGACATCAAGAAAGGATTTAAACGGTTTGGTCACATGGTTCGGAAAGAAAATGTCAGGTATGTCAACAATTCATACAAGAACGGCTTTTACAAAAAAAACAGGACGACTCACAAAGCGATGTAGTGACCTGATAAGAGATGACACAGAATTGCCTCTACTAACAATGGAAAGCTGACAAAAAAAAACAAATATGTGCTATTAATCGATTTTAACGGCATGTCAACCCGTCTTGACCAATGAAAACCATGGTTCCCAATTTCCAATGCCTTTTCACCGTAAAAGCCACTGACAATGCCTTCCCAGCTTACATCTAATAACGATCTCATGTCAGTAACAACTGAATTTCTCACGCATTTCAAATACTGAAAGAGTTAATGGTTTTGTATTTTAAAAATCACTACAACAGGGTCTCTCAACCAGGGGTGCTCACCTCCCGCCCAAAATGTTGCGAGATAGAAATGATATCTCGCACCCTCTAGAATGCTGTTTTTATTTTCTAATTGACTTTTTATATGGTCAGTTAACTTTTAGTTTGTTGTAATATTTTTTCCATGAGCTTCATTTTTGTTTATATATTATTCAAAGAAGGGATCATACAAATTTCTGTCACTTTCATTCATTCTTATTTTAATATTTTTGGGGTACAGGTGAAATGTTTAAGAACCACTAACCTACAGTTTTCAAAGTTTAAAATACTATATATATATATAGATAGATAGATAGATAGATAGATAAAAGGATATGAAAACAACACAATATGCTGTTAAAGTGAAAATATTTTATATCATATTCATAGCTAATATTGAACAATATTTCGATTTATAAAAATCATCTTCAGAGCTTGTCTTTCTCCGAACTTAAGAGCGGAGACGAAAATATGAAGATGATTTTTTATAAATTGAAATATTGTTCAATATTAGCTATGAATATGATATAAAATATTTTCACTTTAACAGCATATTGTGTTTTCATATCCTTTTATCTATACTCATACCGTCGGATTCATTTCCTTTCTATTAACATATATATATATATATATATATATATATGGTTAATTCACCAATTTTACTTATAAATGCTAATATTCTAATGGCAATTTGCATTCATTCATTCCTCTATTAACGGTCATCATCAATTTACAGAGAGGCTAACAATTGTCTGTTGTTTTGTTTACAACATATCAAACCTTTTCGGGTCGTTTAATGCCGAATCAAGTCATTTTGATATCAGGTTGTTTACAGTACCAGTTGTTGGTTAAATGGTTACCCATCTAAGTATTGAACTGGTCCATAGCTGCTTAACTTCGTTGAGCAAGCAGGAACCAGTGCTTTTAGCTTGACTTTCGTAACCAAACATTTGTTTATTACAAAGTTGGAGTAACAGCCAGTTTCCACAGGTCTCCAAAACTAAGTATTCTAGCTGATCTTAACAGTGCTGCAGTAGGAGTAATCTAAATTCTTCGTATTATCTACAGTTCCCCAGTCTGTTTCTAGGCCTTTGGGCACGGTTACAAGGGTACCGACTACAGTTGGTGTCACCGTCGCTTTCATGTTCCACAGCTTCTTCAGCACTCTGGCAAGGTCCAAGTATTTGTCTATATTTACGTTCTTTCAATTTTATTAAATAGCTGATATATCTTCAGGAAAGACCCTGAAGTTTTGTTAGCTACACTAAGAGGAAACTTGAGTCTGGCTGGTTTTCGACCACCATTCGGTTTTAATCGTATATTTAGCTCTTTTTATCGAGTACTTTTAAAAAAGTTTGTTGAGGTGCTGAATGTATGATTTTGAATTCTGGTTTTTAGGGGCCAGTTTAGCTCAGTTGGTATAGCACCGCCTCGGAAGAGCAAGGTTCCGAGTTGGATACCGGTCCCCGTCTACTCAGTGTATGAGTAGCACATATTGGGTTATCTGATCCGTGCGGTAAAGTGAGAAGCTGATGGTAGGTGTGGCGCTGCACTTCAGCAAAAACAATCTTCCTGGTCTAGCGCTAACGAAAAGGGGTTATACTCCCTCGCTGTCCGGCTGATACCGACAATAGGCCATTCCGCCAACTTTACTTACATTATATATAATTGGTGTTTTTGCTTATATCGTTTGGTATTTCAGAATAGTCATCATTTGCAATTATTCTGCTAGTACCAATCTAAACGAAGAATGTTATTGACTTGTTTTTGATAAATAAAATCTAACGAATTAGAAGAAAAAAAAAATAGTGCAAGCCCATTGGTAAATTCCTTTCATTCTTTACGACTTTGCATCAGTTCCGAAAATATTGCAAACATATGCAGAGCGGTCATAAAAATGGCTGATTTCAGCAGTTATTCATAAACAAAAAGGTAGAGAGAGAGAGAGAAGTGAAATAAAATGAAAAGCAGAAAAGTATAAACAAAAAAGTATAAAGAAAGAAAGAACAAAACTTAAACAGCTTCTTCTATGCCTCCACATATATCTCTCTCTTTCCAAACAGCCGCTTACGTCAATTAAAAATGCTCCCAAGCATAGAGTAAATTGAGTATACCATATCACTGCTCAAACACGCGTAAGGAACATTTGCTATGAGTTTTGTTGGATATCATTTTGCAGAATAAAGTGTTTTTAACTAGTGTGCTGTGGCAACAGATGTAGAAAAATAACATATATATATATATATATCCCAAATAATAATTTAAATATATGTATGTATGTCTGTTTGTCCTCTATAGATAGAACAGCAAAATTTTGAAGATATTCCAAATTCGGTATGTAGAAATACAAATGAACTTATCTGAATGTTTGAGATGAGGCTTGATGATTAGTATTATCTGCGTTATTCAGACTATTGTCCTCATCTTCATTGTTATCTGTACAACGATTCGGCCGATATGCCCTCTGGCCTTCTTCGGGTATTTTTGTTGGACTCGGGAACCTTCTTTTCGGACTCGGGAGCCATCACGAAACTTTGAACCTAACCGTAAAAGAAGGTGCGCGAGTCCGAAAAGAAATACCTGAAGAAGGCCGGAGGGCATATCGACTGAAATGTTGTACAGATAACAATGAAGATGAGAACAATAGTCCGAATAACTCAGATAATACAAATGAACTTTGATAAAAAATATTTTTATAGTACCAAAGAGATGAAATGTCGCGGGAAATGCTGGCAAATATCAACCAAGAATTTGACCGAACAATCCAACGTTGGTGCCAAAATCTTCGTAACTAAACGATCACCTTAAAGAGGAGGAGGGTCGCGGACGTCCTTCTATAATTGATAACAATCAATCGATACGAAACTACCTCAACCAGACCTCTCTTAGAAAGAAAGCCGATTTTTATGAAGCATCTCGAAAACGTTCTGCAAGAGGATGTCAAACAGCAGCCTAAAACGCATAAAACAAAAGAACATCGGTTACATTATTCCAGAATTCTATTGTACCCGATGAAAAAAGAAATTCTTAGTATTATCTGTATTATTCGAACTATTGTCCTCATCTTCATTGTATCTGTACAACGTTTCGGCCGATATGCCCTCCGACCTTCAGGTATTTCTTGTCGTAATCGGGAGCCATCACAGAATTTTGAACCTAACCTTTATTCAGTCCCCGGGTTAGGTTCAAAGTTCCGTGATGGTTGTCCCGATTACGACAAGAAGGTTCCCGATTCCGAGAAGAAATACCTGAAGAAGGCGGAGGGTACATCGGTCGAAACGTTGTACAGACAACAATGAAGATGAGGACAATAGTCCAAATAATACAGTTAATACTAATCATCAAGCCTCATCTCAAAAATTCAGAGAAAAATAATTTCTTGTTAGCAACAACGCATAAATTCTTGAGTCTCGTTGAAAGCACCAGTTTCCGTCAAATCAAAAAAATTTAAACAGCCATGAACAAACATCGTACTAAGAATGTAAGTGACTATTTCATAACCGTAGGTTATGCGCCATATGAAGCAACGCTTAATAAATAACAATGGGTGGGACTTCCGGTCAAGTCACTTTGAATACACCGGTTCCAGTCAGTTCATCGAAGTTAAGCAGCGATGAGCTTGTTCAGTTCCGAGATGGGAATTATTTACCAACCCCCCTCCCCCACTGGTAAGAAGTAGCTCAAAGTCAATTCTTAAACTAGTTTGAATTCAGAGTCGGCCTTTTTTCTGTACCCCGGCAGAAAATCCCAGTATACCCTGTTATGTACCCATACCTAGAGAAATAAAATGCTTGGATCTATTTTCTAAGAGCAAACAGTCTCGTCCAGGAGGCTCACCGCTACACGCAGTTTAATGTCACACCAAGACACAAAATACAATTGGCTTATAGTATCTGGTGTTTTTTTGTTTTTTTAATGGCACATCAATCTTTTTATTTAATGCTAAAGAAATCCTTTTAAAACAACAGTAGTTGTACTATTTAACGCATAGCTGTGGGTAGGGGCGATAAAGAGATTCATACCTTTCTCAACGGTATTAGTCCGAAGAATGTAGTAGCGCGATTTGAGTTCGAACTCGCTTACCCGCACTCCAGCACATTAACCAGTTCGCCATGTGAACTTCCCAAATACTGATCAGGCGTTAAGCTGCTTAATTTCTGATCAAACGAGAAACAATGTGATCAGAATGCTTTGACCGTAAGGCCGAAAGCATGGCTGAATTTGAAACTCATTATTTCTCTCGCAATCGTAAAAAATATTTTTAAATGAAAAAGAAAAAAAAAAGAAGAAAAGTTGCAAAATGAAAGCGACTTCTGGTACTGTAAGTCACTTTAATTTTGAAACTTTTTCTTTTCCACCTTTAGATCTTTTTTATGGTTGCGAGAGGAAGAAATGAGTTGCAAATCCAGCTAGGCTTTCAGCTTACGGTCAGACTCAAAGCACTGATAACATTGGTTCTCGTTCCCAAGCAGTCCCCCATCCAAGTACTAATCAGGCGCTACGCTGCTTAACTACGGTGATCGAATGAGAACCAGTGTATTCAGCGTGATTTGATCGTAAGCTGATCATTTAAGAGCCATAGGTACGGTTAGAAACAACTGCTTTTTGACAGACTGAACATAACTTAGTAAATAGTAGCAATACATAATTTTTAATAGTTCTTATATATTGGAATAGAATTCGTTAAATAAGTTTAAAAACGCAATTATTTTGGCACATGCCTAATATTTTAAGTACGAACAAATTAGAATAATTACTTAAATCGTTGCAGGTTTTTTTTTGGTTGTGTTTTACTCCCCGGGAAAACTAGTACTAAAAGGGGAAAAAAAGCTAAATTAGCTGACTGGTTAAATTTGAATGGCCAACTTTTCTTTGGCGTCGTCATACGAAGTAATAAGCACGTTTAATAAATGAGGCGTTTATGGCACTGAAATAATGAATAAACAAAATTATTTTCTATAACATTAACATACCCGAAATTGTTAACAAAAATATGAAGAGGTTAAATCGTATAAACAGTTTCTAGTAAGAACTATTTTTTTAATCATATTTTACTAGTTTTTTTCTTGCTTCTCATTTCTGTGTGTGTGTGTGTTTTTTTTTTTTGTTGTTGTTTTTTGTGCGGGTGGGTATTGCAACTCATATGTTACTATTATACGACCGATACGTTAACAATATAATCGAAAATTATGAACAGAAATAAGTCGGAAATAAATTATATTTATCTAAAAATTTATATACAATTGTATCTAGTACGTTACGGTTATCGTTTTAAGAAATGGACAGTTCAAATTCTGGACGAGGCTGGGTTCGTCCCGTTGGGGCAAGATGTGCTTTTCTGTCTACGCGCGTGTGGTCAACACTAGATCGGAAGGGGGGGTATTCAGGGCAATGAAGTTGTGTATTCACACGAGAATATGTCTCCGTGTTGTTCCAGAAAATAACAGAGCAAGGTAGAACCCAGAGAAACAAACCCCAGACGAAGACAGAAAACAGATAACAGACACGAAAGAGAAGCAGAAATCCCGATACGCCCCCAATAGAGGCAGATATAGAAGGTCCGGTTTAGCTCAGTCGGTAGAGTGTTCGCCTAGGAACCTGAAGGTCCCTGGTTCGATACCAGCCCTCGCCAACTCAGCGTATGAGTAGCACAGGGATCTGTGCGGTAAAGTAAAAAGTGTGGCGCTCCACACCAGATGTCAAAACAATCTCCTTGTCTAGCGCTAGTGAAAACGGGATAGACTCCCTCGCTGTTTGGCTGATACCGACTTTAGGCCACCCCGACGAATTTACTTATAGGAAGACGACTATGCTACAGCTGGAGTAAATGTGATAAATTGTGAGAGGGAACTATTAAGGAAAATTAACGTTTTTTGTTTTCATTGTTTATTCCTATCTTGGCAAATTCAGTTTCAACCTCGATACTTTTTTGAGCACACAACGCATATATATTACCAACCACTCTGCACGAGCAGGATGTGACACAAGGTCAATTTTTAAGCGGAGTTCAACAGGTTTGAATTCAGAGTTTTCCTTGCTCCTAGACGGTTGCCTATCCAAGGCTAAAGGGCACAGTCTGCCTTACTATTTATCCATAGCTGGAGAGAGAGATTAGGATTCATACCTTTCTCGCACGTCCAGGATTTGAACTCGGGGCGACGAGTTTTTCCCATGACTTTATCCATTACACCACGCGCTTCACAGCGTATATTTTCTTGACTCTAATGTTGAAGTAAACACAAAAAAATATGTTTCTTGGATTACACAAGTTACAGGACTTTGTAATTTGGGTTAAGAGTGAAACTATCCAGTTTAATTTTGACTGTGTGATACCATTGATCACGTGTACATGTGCTGTTGAAAGTGACAGGAACTATGTTGCACTTTTGTATTTTGTTGCCTTTTTTTGTCTCCCAGTCTAAATTCCTGCACTTTATTTACTAGGCAATAAATGCAGGAATCGTCCATAATTGCAAGATAGTGTACTTTCTTCTGTCAACTTTCAAATGTCAAAGCTAAGTATTTTGGCTTTGGTAATGTCGACTACGCACGGAGTAACTTACAAGTGAACAGTTTTCCGAGAAGAGTGTGTTTATATTTTACTAAAATTCTTTATACTAGCAACAGAAAACACCCTCCGGGCGTCGTAAAAATTATTTTTGAAGGACATTGCCTGAGAGGGTAGGAGTTAAAAATTCAATGTCAGAGGGTTTGTATCATAAATAAGACAAATCCTCATATTTATTGTGGGTTTCGGGTATTTTAAACATCATGCCCCCTTGCTAAAGAGACTCGACCGAGATTGATCACGTCTCAGTTTGCATTCAACATACTTATTTGCCAGCACTTCCTGCATCGCTCTCAGCTAAAAAAAAAATGGCTTCGAGTTTTCTCCTTTATATATGGGGGCTAGTTATGATTTGAGCAATGAGCGTTTATTTCGGTCTTCAACGTTGGTAACTCCCTATAAATATGTTGTCCGAGTATTAGTTTTGGCTTATTTTGCATAGGCGAATGCTTTCATCTAACACCAGCGGTATCTTGTAACGGATGGATTTTAATATATATATATATCACTTCACAAATATATTGATAAAGTGATTTACACTGTAAACGATTTGCATAAAAACAAATTTGTTGAATTACTTTCATTTTGAAATTCTAGAAAATTCGACAATTTTCATAAATTGCTCGAACATTTTCAATACCTTTTCATTTATGAATGATTTGATTAGTGGATAAATTATTTTGTATAAAAAAAAATTTATATTTTATTTTAATAAAAAATATTTTCGAATTTAGTTTTTTTTTCTTGGTTTCCTTAGATATATTGCAGTCCTAGAGCTCCGACGTTTACAGTATGCAGAGTCTATGAACCATTTCTGGTTCTAAGAACACACAAAATAAACAGAAATAAAAAGCACAGATTCTCTTGACTTGCCCTCTGTCTCTATCGACCATCACTCTTGGCAAGTCACCTAGACGGCATCCATTGTGCTGATGAACGTAAGTTTTTGCTCTTTCGGCCAAATACCAAACGTCAATTATAGCCTGATAACCGGGAATGCGTCACCCACTCAACACCCCCCAACAGTATTAAGAATCGTACACTTGGAAGACTGCAGTAAATAGCAAGAGAAACCCAATAAATTCTGGAGACTCACTGTAGATTTTTACATCCCAATTTATTGGACGCCTCACGTGGTGTAATGATTAGCAAGCTAGATTGCCAGACCGTTACTAGTGACTTAGAGTCACTGATGCCCCATACTTCTAGCCTTGTACCACAACTAAGCAAAGCTTAGTAAATAACTATATCCCCCCCTTTTATATTTGTCTACTCCACCACCATTTCTCACTACGAGATATTGAGTAGCGCTTCGTATGAGGGTGGGGTTAAGGATTCCTCAAAAGAAGCACATGTCAGATTTTTCCATTGTGAGATGTGCCTGTGTTCGGGATGAGATCTTGGGAAGTAGTCAATCTGCTGTAATCACTGAACCATTATTTTTGGTACCATATGGTACCTAAAAAAATTGAAAGCCTTCAGACGGTATGCATAAAAGTGGCGCTAATTATCATCAGCATCGCGCCGGGCATGTAGCCTGAAATTTCCATCTTGGGTTGTTTTTGATTAAATTGTTCATCCAAAACTAAATTTAATTCCGACAGGAAATACAATCCTCCAAAGAATCAAGAGGCTCTACACAAAAATGGAATTGGGTAAGGGTGAGTGTAGGGGCTTAAGGACCAAATGTTTTAGAGGAGGAAGAAGAGAGGAATTAATTGATGACGGTAAATGATATACAGTATATTGAAAAATGTTATGAGTATGGATAATAATCAAGTGAATAATCCGAGAGAAGGAAGAGTTCTAATTATGGACACTTTGTGTATGTATGAATGCGTGCGTTGATGTGCGAAAATGTATATATGCATTCATGTATGTACGTGCAAATTATATATATATATATATATATATATATATATTATATATATATATATATATACACACACACACACGTACGTGCATTCATATATGTATCTGATAGTGTATTTATGTATGTATACTTGTGTCCGTGTATGTATGTAGATGTAGAATTTTAGTTTGTTATTTTACAACCTAGATTCAGGATTGTGAATGGGTGTGCGTTTCTGTGGTCTGTTCCGTTAACCCAGACATTGAGTGGTTAACATCAAAGATTCTAGCATTAACCGAGACAGATGCTTAACCTGGGTCAGAGATATTTGTTTTGAAAAATACAACAGTTAAAATGAAAATATCGTTTTAGTTTTTGTAGATTGGTTAATTGTCAAGTAATAGCTGTGCAGACCTGGACAGATTAGACAAATCGTATTTAGAAAATAAAATGAATTTGGACGCTAAAAATCTTATATTCTAAATTATGCATAGTATTTTTTTTTTAATATTTGCCGACTACAATTGCTGACCTAGAGTCGGGATTGATTAGATATCAGAAAGTGAAGTGATAGCTTTTTAATTTAGTGCGTCTTGGGACGCACGGTTTTGATTTTAATGGGGTCCCGGGAAATTTGATGGATCCCAACTAAAATTTCTTAATAACTTGTAGAGTTTTCATCGACGAACAACTAAAGCCGTCAAATCACTACCTTGTACCCCATACCGTTAATTTCGTTTCCAAGAAAATATTGAAGTGTATTTACAGTTTGCTAGCAATGATGAGGGACGAAAAAAAAACCCACTGCGACGCATGGATACGAGTTTTATGCGTCCTTTTAGATCTTTATGCGTCAGTGACGCAGAACGCATACCTATCAGTATCTCTGAAAGTGTTTTGTTTTTCTTAAATCAAGAAAGTGTTCAAATACAGACCAGTAGAGCAGGATAAAACCTAAAAGAAACTTATCTTACCTCATGTCGGCTTTATATATTAGGAATATGCAGTAGTTATTAATTCTTTTTTTTTTTCTGTCCATTTTACTCACGTGTTTCATCCACCAATTGTATATTTTCAATACGAGTAATTTATTAATGAAGCCAACATGAGGACGTAAGACAATTTTTTATACAGGGTTACCTTGACTTACGAGTGCACGAACTTACGAGTATTCAGAGTTACAAGGTGTCATCCCGTCGATTGTTTGCTTAGTGTTTGGAGCTAAGATTTGAGTTACAAACGAGCTTCAGATACACTTATGTTAATAAGTTCACTAAAAACATTTAACTTTTCAAATTTACATACCAACGAAAATATTTTTTTTAAATAAACATTAAAACATATTACATCACATAATTCATTACATTCTATATCATGTTCAATATACAATAGTTATATTTTTCTTATTTAAAAAAAAAACTAACGTAAAAAAAAAATAAGGGTGTTTTTTGGGAGGGCTGAAAACGGATTAATTGCATTTCAGTTTATTTCAATGGGGAAGTTTGATTTGATATACGAGGAAATTGAGTTAGGAGCGGAACGAATTGAATTCGTAAGTCAAGGTAGCACTGTATATCAATACAGAGCTAGAACCAAAAGTTTGAATCTATTTTAAACCATCAATTCTCCAAGTTCCTGTTAAAACCAGTACGTCTGAAGATAAACGAGGTTTTATAAATAATAAATACAAATCTTCCAAAATTCTGTCATCAGTCGTTAAGTTGAATTTTTTTTTCTAAAGAATAAAATGAATAAAGAATAAAATAAACTCAAGTGTTTTAGTAATTTTTTTTACAATATTCTGACACTTGCATATCTGAAAAACCATTAAATATCAGGAAGAAATAATTGAATGCCAGGCAGTCTTTGAAATGTCAAAATATATCAATTAGTTACGCTTTCCGTAGGAATACTGAAGAAACGGAAAAAGCATCCTCTCCAAGACAAGAAACGCAGCACACATTTCATTAAAAGGTAGCAATAAAACAGTCATCACTCCCAAGAGTCAATCGTAAAACACAAGAGTCTTTAAATCAACTCAAATACTCTAACACAAAAGGAGAACACAATCGTATCTTATCTGCGTCGGGTGAGCACCAAATTAGGAAATAACTAAATCTAAATCTATTTCTAACTGGTTCGCTTAACACTTTATCTACCAGGCGCCCCAAACCGAACCGACAATCAAAATACCGGACCCCAACCGCTGAAAACGTTAGAGAATGTCAGCTCTTAGTGGTTTAGGGTTAAAGAGAAATGGATTAAATGAATACGTTCCTATACAGTAGTAAAGAATCAGCAATACAACACTAGTTTATCAGCCATTTCACCACGTTATTGTCGATGATAGTAGATAAAGGGTTAAAAGCTGAGTTTGGCTGTCAGTAATTCCCGGTATAGAGAGTTATATCGTACTTATATCAGGCGCATAGTGTAATGGTTACCGTCGTAGGAAATAGACACAAATTCAAATCCTGGACGAGGCTATTTACCTTTCACATAGCGCTAATACCCTTAGAAAAGGTATGAAGACAACTTTTCTCCCTCCAGCTGTGCTGGTAGAGGAGGAAAACTGAATTAAAACCTGTTAAATTCCGCCTGAGATACTGACTTTGTGTGATATCCTGCTCGTGCGGAGGGGTTGGTTATATATATATATATATATATATATTATCCTAATCGAGATTGTGTGTGTGTAACCGAAACTATATCACTACTCAAGTCACAATTCCCTTTGTTATTTACGTCACATTCTCCAGGATTTTATTTAGATCTCAATTATTACTAAAATTGTTTGACATTATTAATACTATTGGATATATCTACACACTAATAACATGCAATTATATTTATATATACAACAAAATAGTGGTTTACAGTGTGAATGAAGAAGCTAATTTGCATATTGATATTACATTTTTTAATAAATAAATATGTGCTAAGTACTTATTGATTTCTAGTTATTTGGTTTTATCTTAATGAATATGACCAGGGATAAATCTTAAAAGAAATTCATCAACAAGAAATAATTGTATTTTTTATTTACTTTGATAGTTAAATTAGGAAAATATAGCAATGAAAAATGGGAAGTGATGGAAGAGCAAGTTTTAGTTCTATTTTTCGATTATATTCCCTTCTATTTTTATCTGCATTCTTATTTAGTTTCATTAGCCTTTCCAAGTTTATATATCTTATTACATTAAAACTTAAATACTTGTACCCGAAGGATTCATATATTAGCTAGTCTATTTAATACTTATAAAATCATTACACCAAACAGGAAAGAAGATTAGAGGGAGCGATCAGTCTGTTACGTGAAATAAATTAAAAAATACAGAAGCTTAATCACTAAAGAAGGTAGGAAGGGACATTGGCCTCTTTGTTAACTCAGATAAAACGTAGTTCATCCGTTTTAAACAACATGGAGACATCTCCACATTGGATGATAAATCTCAAATTAGTAGACCAGTTCAGATACATAGGTAGTAATATTTCATCAACAGAAAACGATTTTATGCACGCATTGGAAAGGCTTGGACAGCTGTAGACAGATTATCGATGACCTGGAAATCTGATAAGAGTCGTATCCGTGCTATTGTATGACTGTACTACTTTAACGATACGCTTAGAGAAAAAGCTAGATGAGAACTACTCAAGGGTACTGCATGCTGTCTTGATCAAAGAACAAGAAAGTAGCTTTACGACCACTTGAAGTGACGTTCTCATTTGGACACCTACACAGACACACCAATGTAGGCCGACCAGAAGAAATTTACATCAGCTCTGTTCGAATTCTGGATGCCACGTGGGAGACCTGCCAGGGTTGCTGCCCGATAGAAAGTTATGGGAATTCATACTATATAATAATTTACAAGGAAGGACAAATTCTTTCATCTAATGTAAAATTAGGAATAAATAGATATGAAACGTGTGTGTGTGTGTGTGTGTGTGCGCGTGCGTGCGTGATCTTGACATAGATGTCTGTACTACAAATATAATGTCTAGGAGGAATAATCTTTTGATAATTAAATGCTTGGCTTTTTTTTTTCTTCAGTTGCAAAATCATCGTTTGTGGAGTTCTGTAAAGTTCTCCAGCGTTTTATTTCTTCCTCTTTAAGAAACACATTCATTTTTCTGTTTAATTAAATGACGTACAATTTATGAGGCATAAAACTCCAAAATACAAAGAATTATTACTTTTTCTGGAGCCTGCTGTTTTAACTGCAGATTGCCAGATTAGTCAATTTTGTAAGGAGTGGGAGGTAAGCACAGAAACAGAAGGAAATAAAAGAAATAGAAGAGAGAGAGACATGACAGAGAGAGAGAACAGAGAGAGAACATGAACAGAGAGAGACATGAACAGAGAGAGACATGACAGAGAGAGACATGAACAGAGAGAGACATGAACAGAGAGAGACTTGAACAGAGAGAGACTTGAACAGAGAGAGACTTGAACAGAGAGAGACTTGAACAGAGAGAGACAGAGAGAGATGAACAGAGAGAGAAAAAAGAACAAGGATAGACCAATAACGAGAGTAATACACACAGAAAATAACATTTAAAAATGTGTTTAAAATTTTAAAATACTTTGGTTTGGTTTCTTTGCTGGCATATCAACCTAGGTGAATATTAAACGCCAAAACTATCCTTACAGAAGAACAGTAGTGGTACTATATTTAACCCATAGTTGAGGGTAGGGAAATTCATACCTTTCCCAAGGGCATCAGTCCGAAAATGAACGTAATAACTCGACTGGAGTTTGATCTCGCTTACTATGATGTCGCAGTCCAGCACGTTAGCCACCTACGCCCTATAACACCTTGAATGTGAAGTTTTAATACTAGTTTTTAATTAATAAGAATTTTATGCTATTCATTTTCAAAGTTGGTTGGTTGGTTGGTTTTGTGGCATATCAACGCTTGTTGGGTTAGTTAATGCCGAAGACAATTGAAGACTATAACTGTTAAATTATGTCATTTCGCACGGATTCCCATGACTGTCCAATACGGCCCTATTGATCACCAATCCTGCAAGTCCTCCTCACGACATCCAGTATCCGTACAGAGCTGATTAATGTCTGGTGTGCCCATGTATAAATGACACAGAAGAATATCACTTATGAGTCCGGCCTTACTTCTCCAGCGTGTCTTGCTCGTCTTACTTGAGTGATTTATGTGATAGGAGGTAAGTGGCCTTACAGCTGATTTTTATGTTTCCAGAAGTTCCCTTTTTAGCTTTTTTTTTCCAAGAGGTACAGCTATAGAGTAGTACTGGTACGGCTACAGCTAGGAAGAAGTCTCGCGTTTATCTTCTCAGAGATCAGAATTCCATATGATCGATAATCTATCAATAGCAGCTCATGCCTTTATGTCCATCATTTTCTGTGGATGAGATATTACTACCTAGGTAAGTGAACTGGTCTACTACTTTCAAATCTTGCCGTCCAGTGTGGAGATGTCTCCATCTTGTTTAAAACACATCAACTCGGTTTTATCTGTGTATGCTGCCTTCTCTAGCTATGCGGCAGTTATTAGGCTTGTGCTAGTGAATTTGTAAGAACCACTAGATCATTTGCATATTCTAATGTTAGAAAAAGGCTTCACGCTATAAAAAAAAAAGAGGGGGCACGAAGCAGGTGATATCCCGCAGAAACTTTATACTTATTGCATCATTTATTATACAAAAATTTCACCATCACAATCATTTTAAACGTGTAAACACTTCATCATCATCATGTCGCGCATGCAGCACGGTATCCATGACAATCCTTCGCCAACCCTCCCTATCATTCATTACACCTGGAAGCTCCTCTGCGGAGCAGCCAGCATCTTCACATAGCTGGTCAATGTAGGTCCTTGCTGGGCGCCCCACACTTGCATGTCCATGTGTTGGCTTCCATAGGAGAACGTCGCTTATGAGTTCATTCTTGCTTCTCCAGCAGTGTCCTGCATGCCTTGTCCGTCTCACTCGGATAGTTTGTGAGATGGGGGGCAGATGACCGTACAGCTGTTTCCTTGTGGGGTGCTGTTTCCACGACTTATTCAAGACTGCACGCAGCATTCTTGTGCAGCTCCCATCTAGCTTATTCACAAGACGCTTTGTTAGGGTCCAGGTGGTGCAGCCATACAGCAACACCGACACAACCACAGCCTGGAAGAACTGTCGTTTCAGCTTGCCAGCAATGTTTTAAGAGCCAATGTATTAAAGTAAAAAATCATTTTAAAAATCTCAAACATATCTATTTAACCTAAATTCCGAAATTTGATACGAATAATTTATGCACAATTATATGGTTCCAAGTAAAGTAAATATTATTTGATAATAATCATAATTTCTTTGCACATAATTATATAGTGACAATTATTTGTTGATAATAATATAAGGATACAATAAATAATTATCTCAGAATTATCATGTCCGTTAGTGGCTCGGTGGAGTGCCGCATGACAGTTACAGAAAGTCATTTTCGACTTATTTACATCTGTCCTTCGTTCCCCGCCAGTAAACAGTAAAGTCAAATACATATATCATCTACACTTGTCAAGTGAGCGTTTTTTCCATTTTGTACTAGTTCTACATATTATTTGTTCATGGGACATTATGTGTATTTCCTTGCAATACCACTTTGAAATATAACGTAGCGATTTGCGGGTTATTTCCTATAATTCTAACATAAACAAAGGGGAACCGATCTTGACTGATAAATTATCTATTATCTTACCATTAAACTAACCCTAAACCAGTCTTCTTTTTTCCTAGTTGATCAATAAATAAATAATTTATCAGTCAAGAGTGGTTCCCCTTTGTTTATGTTAAAGTTATAGGAACCGATTTGCGGCTCAAATTCACAAACCTGCAACCTAATTTGGGATCTCAGTGCCCATGAAAACCCATCCTCCCAGTAATTCAAGAATTTAAAAGTGTGTTTGAATTTTTGGTTTATAGATTCTTTTCTCGTTGTGATTTAGCTGAAAATGGCGTAAGAGATATAGGCGTTGAGTTAGTACAGTACTAAGTGATTCCTGATTCAAATCCTGACTACAGGAATAAAATGGCAAAACATAACAGATTAACACTTATACCCGGTCATAGTTCATGAAATGAGAACAATCAATTCCAATGGATTACATAAAGGGTTCGGTTCAGGATTCCGTGAAAGCTTCCGATTACGACATGAAGGTTCCCGGGTTCGACAACAAACACACATTGGCCAAAATCTTGTGTATATAACAATAAAGATGAGGACAAAAGTATGTAAAATCTAAATAATAGTTATATTTTGTAATTTAATATTCAATTTATTTAAAGTAAAAAATAAAAAATAAAAAAAATAAAAAAAGGTTTAAGCCCTGGGCTATATAGAAATCAAAAAGAAAAAGAAAGGAACTACTCCATAACTTGGGGAAGGTGCAGACAGTTTTTTTCTATCAATCCTCTTGTGCAGACAATCGCGGTTTTGAGTGGGGAAAGCTGCTAGAGACTTACACTTGTCCTAATCACATTTTACAAGTAATCTAACCCTATTCTCAAAACCTTTTCATAGACATTACATAATAAACTACAGTTTCTACGCTACGCAATGGAGCTGAACCAAGTGGCACAAATTAAGTGTTTACTAAGTGAGATTATTACTAAAAAATACAACAAAACAAAAACAAAGTATTTGAACGACAATAAGATAAAAAAAATATGATTATTCTAACATTCTCTCAGACAAGTGTTATGAAGAAAAACAGACGACATAAGATTAGAACTCCTTATCAATATTCACTTGTAAGCAAAGAACAGATGCGAAAATTACTAATGAACAAATTCAAACTTCTTTGTATAAAAAAAGAGGGAAAAAAGATAAAGAAAGAAAGTGATAGAATACAAACATTTTTGGAGACATTTTGAGTGGCGTCTGGAACCAAGAAACCTAGACACTTCCATCTTATGTAAGAGATTTGGTTAGATGGTAAGAAACTGTTAAAAAATGAACTGATTCAAAGTAATTTTTTTTAGAAGGAATTTTCAATACAAATGAGAAAGTTGGAAATTTTTCCCACGCATTTTAATTCGGATAAAGTGCGCATGCGCGCCTTATATTAGTTTTACTAGCAAATATATGCACCCATCGGATGCAAGTATTTAAGTTTTAATGTAATAAAATATTAAATTAAAAAGGTTAATGAATCTAAATAAGAATGCAGATAAAAAGATTTGAAACAAAGAGGTTATAATCGACAAATAGAACTGAAACTCTTTTCTTTTATTGCAAAAAATTCCTAAGTTAACTTTTTATCTAAAATAGGAAGTAAATAATAAAATTACAGTTATTTCGTCTAGTTAATAAATTTCTTTTAAGATTTATCCGAGACTTTTGCTCATAAATACATTAAGATAAAACCAAACAATTAGAAACAAAGCATATATTTATCAAAATCAAATGTTTGATATCAATATGCAAATTAGCCTTCCTGTTCACTGTAAACCTCTATTTTGTTGTATATATAAATACAATTTCATGTTATTAGTATGTAGATATGTCCAACATATCAAGCTTCAGGTTTCGACCGGGGGTCCCGTGAGATTCGGCCGCTGGACCTTACAAGTTAATAGCGTTGATCCCAGGGGGCTATCCCCCCAGGCAATACCCGCCCCCTTGGGGGCGGGGCTAGGTTTATTGCCCAGCGCCTGAGGCGCCCCCTTGAGGGGGGATGCCGAAGGGATCGACGCAATATTTGTTCTTTCCCACCCATGAGCTTCGGCTTGTGGGTGGGCCCACATTAAAACGAGGCCTTGTGCCCAGCCCATACAAGTGGGGTATGAGGCAAATACATCTAACACCGATTTCGATCGGGTGTCCAGTGAGCTTCGGCCGTTAATAGTTAACAGCGTCGATCCCAGGGGGTTATCCCCCCAGGCAATATCTGTCCCCTTGATTTAAAGAGGCAGGACTGGGTTTATTGCCCAGTGCCTAAGGCGCCCCCATTAGGGGGATGCTGACGGGTTCAACGCATTTTAGCACCCACCAACCATGAGCTTCGGTTTGTGGGTGGTCCCACATTATTATGGCCAACAGTATTGTTAATGTAAAATAATTAATAATATTTGAGTTTTGAATAAAAATAAAATGATATAATTTCGGTTACAGACAAACACACAATCTCCATTATAATAAGATATGTACTAGCTGAAGTGCTCGTCTCAGTTGGATAAAGGAGGTCAAAGCTTTTATTGCTTTTATTAACTGATCATTACAGTAAAACAATTCTTTAATACGTATGGTGAGCTGCTAAATATTTCCGACAGTTGCTAATTGCGCGAAACTGATAGACATCAAAATTATCGTCCATAAATAAGTACAACCCACACATTTTTTTTTAATAAAAAGTTAATTATCTTCTGTTAGTTTATCTGTACTATTGCTCATAAATACACCTCAATCGGTAGATCATCCTCCAAGATTCCAGGTTCGATACCGGTCCTCATCAATTCAGGGCATGAGTAGCACAGCTTAGACCTGTGCGGTAAAGTGGGGAACCGATGGTAGGTGTGGCGCTACACCGCAGACGCAAATACAATCTCCTTGGTGTAGGGAAAATGGGATAGACTCCCTTACTGTCCGGCTGATACCGATAATAGGTCACTCCGACTTTTTTTTCTTCAACTGCCAATTTTTTTATAAAAAGTTAATTTTCTTCTAAACCAAAACAAGCCACGATTTTAGTTATGGTAGAATATTAAGTATGGTCAAACTATAGTATTGTTATCTGTAACCCAAAATAAGTGAATGTGAATAATATATGAAAAATAACTTAATTTACTTTATGAAATAATCTATTTCAGCTGCAACAAGCTTAGCTCGTAACGGCATCTTCAGATAGATTTAAAAAATTGTTAGTACTGATTCTTTGGAATTTTTAAACTCAAAGTTATGTTTCTGGGTTTATTTTAGTGGAGGGTTAGAGATCCGGGGGGGGGGTAAAAGGAAGAATGAATAGGAGAGTTGGGTATGTCACTAAATATATATAGGGGTGTAGGGTCCCCATTCTAGGGATTTTCGGTTGGTCATTACAATACTAGGCGAATTAAAAACAAAGACAAACATATTTAACCCACCAAAACGTTACATCATACAGAGATGTGTATTCAAGCAATACACCTAATACAAAACCAATCTCTAATGATAATTATGTGGGGTCTGTGTTTACGCTGAACACTTTTTTTCCTATCATCCAAACTCTTGATGTAATGGAAATAACCAAACTAATGCAAATTAAATTCCAAAATAAAAGCGTCAGAATCAGCATCGGCCATTGTTCCAATGGGAACCCAAAGTATTCGAGGATCGTCTAGTGATACACAGTAAGGGTTGAAATACGTTCATATATGATATAGGACAAAAATAATTACAAGTATGGGTTAGTAGGAAGATAAAACTGGGATGCAACAAAGGAATTTAGTACTCGACCAGCCAGTGTCAGAATCACAAGTGAAGGCGTAGTAATAAGTACCTATAATGTACAAGACCAGCAAAAAAGAAAAAAAAACTGGGACACGTTTTTCTGCATGCCTCGCAGTTTAGGCGGACATTTCCGATGCACATGTCTCAACGCAATGACACAAAAATGTATTTCTCCGAAGTGCGGTATAGTTTCGTTGGTGCTCTTCCAATATGTGATCTACTATTCATGGCATGTGATCTACTAGGAAAAAAGAAGACAGGCATAGGGTTAGTTTAATGGGAAAATAATTGGTAGATCACATATTGGATTAAAAACCGTTCGGTAGATCACATATTGGATTAAAAACCGTTCGGTAGATCACATATTGGATTAAAAACCGTTCGGTAGATCACATATTGGATTAAAAACCGTTCGGTAGATCACATATTGGATTAAAAAACCGTTCGGTAGATCACATATTGGATTAAAAACCGTTCGGTAGATCACATATTGGAAGAGCACCGTTTGTTTTTTTATGTTAAACGTTATATCAACTTTGGAGGGCATCTTACTTCATGTAATGGTTAGCAAGCTATATTTGCAGACCATTGTTAGTGAGTTCAATTCTCATTGGGCGCTCCATACTTCTAGCCTTGTGCCACATCTAAGCCAAGCTTATTAAATAACTATATCAACTCTGGATTATTTAATGCCGGAATTGGATTAATATGCAAGAAAAAAATTACAATCATAAATATATCTTCAATATTCTGTTGCATTTTCATCGTACTTTTTGTCATTAAAAATCGTTATTAATTCCTATTTAACACAAGGACGAGATCTGTGGCGTAGTGGCTAACGTTATGGACTGGGATACCGAAGTAAGTGAGTTCGAGCTCCAGTTGCGCTATAACGTTCTTTTAAACTAATACCCTTGGGAAAGGTATGAACCTCCACATCTCCCCCCAGCTATGTGTTTTTCAGACTGTTAACTTGAAAAATGTCCTATAAGTGACTGATTTCCGAGAATGATCTGTACTTTGTGTGTGCATGCATATATATGTGTGTGTGTGTGTGTGTGTGTAAAGGGAATGACTTACCGGTAAAAAAAAATATTCGGTTGGTCTCAATATTTGGTTGGTATAACTGTTACTCGGATAAGTCAGCGTTATAACAAATATAAAGTGCTCAATACGTAAGTAGAGCGGATTTAGTATAATAGTGTGTACAGAAATAATCTACTCGAATTTCACCATAAGGATCTTCAGGGTTAGATCCACTCAATTAATCAAGATATTGATTAATTACAGATAACTGCGGGAGTTCATATAATTATGCCCGTTGAAAACAGTTTCATAATTTTCAACGGTTATAATTACAATATGAACTCCGGCAGTTAACTAATTAATCAATATCGTAATTCAGTTGATTTAACCCTGAAGATCTTTATGGTGAAATTGGAGTAGGTTATTTCTCTCTCATACTATAATATATATATATATATATATATATAATATCTGATAAGTAAAGTATAATATTAGGCAAGGCTCAAAATCATTACAAGTACATTCTAGACGTCCAAATATTTTGCAATTGCCAACATATTTCAGTTGTCCCCGAGATGAGTGAAAACAGATGACAGAAAAAGATAAGGTGCTTGAATTGGGTGCTTGTTGTCGCAAACCCGCCTGCTATCAGGATGACGAGGTTTTTTGTGTTTATATTTAAGCCAGAGTGCAAGTGTTATGTGGTGAGTCAATCAGTAGCCATGTTGTTTTTTTGGAGGGGTTGTTTTTTTTTCTTTATTTTTTTTTCTGCGTGTCGTTCTGTATCTGAGCCAAGAGACCTTACCTTTTACAGCGACAAAATAAACTTGCATTAAACAGCTCTTTTCGCGCCATTTTTCAACGCGGCACTTAAGATAGAAAAAAAGTGTGGGGAGCGAATGAATATAGCAGAGCCAGTGTTGTAATATCAATTGAAGGATCTAACGTCAACTTTTGAATAAGAGACCGTTGCGTTTTGCATACCGTTTTTTTTTTTTTTTATCTTGAAAATATCTTACAAGCGATCGATTTCTGAAGGAGATCTGAACCCAATAGAAATACGTGATACCGGATACTTTATTTTTATATGAAGTAAAAGAAAATTCTCAGACACAACTTCACAAAATCATGACTATTAAGGAATTACCAGAAAACATACATACTCGATTTCAACGAACACTAACAGGGACTCCTTTTAGTCATACTAGCAAATATATGCACCCTCCGGGTGCAAGTATTTAAGTTTTAATATCTTATTATAATGGAGATTGTGTATTTTTCTGTCTGTAACCGAAACTATATTACTATTCAAGTAACAATTCCCTTAGTTATTTACGTCACATTCTACAGGATTTTTATCTAAACCTCAATTATTAATAAAATTGTCTTACATTATTAATACTGTTAACTATGTCTACATACTGACAACATGCAATTATATTTATATATACAATAAAATAGCGCTTTACAATGTGAACGGGAAGGCTAATTTGCATATTAATATTAAAAAATCGAATTTAATAAATATGTGCTTAGTATTATTGATTTCTAATTGTTTGGTTTTATTTTAATAAATATAAGCAAAAATCTCTTCAATGAATCTTAAATGAAATCCGTTACCAAGATAAAATAACTGTCATTTTATTCTTTACTTCCTCTTATAACTAAATACTTAAATTAGAAAAAATAACAATGAAAGACGAGAGTGATGGAAGAGTATGTTTCAGTTGTTCCATTTTTTATTATACTCCCTCTGTTTCAAATCTTTTTATCTGTATTCTTACTTAGTTTCATTAGCCTTTCTAATTTAATACAATATTTTATTACATTAAAACTTAAATACTTGCACCCGGAGGGTGCATATATTTGCTAGTTATATTAAATTAGAAAGGCTAATGAAACTGAATAAGAATGCAGATAAAAAGATTTGGAACAGAGGGGGTATGATTGAAAAATAGAACAACTTTGAAACTAACTCTTCAATCATTTTACATTACTCCCGTCTTTCATTGGTAAATTTTCTTAATTTAACTATTTAGTTAAAATAGGAAGTAAAGAATAAAATTACAGTTATTTCTTCTTGTTAATGGATTTCTTTTAAGATTTATCCCAGAGATTTTTGCTCATATTCAATAAGATAAAACCAAACAATTAGAAATCAATAATACTAAACACATATTTATTAAAATCAAATTTCTAATATCAATATGCAAATTAGCCTTCCTATTAACACTGTCAACTGCTATTTTGTTGTATATATAAATACAATTGCATGTTATTAGTATGTAGATATGGTCAACAGTCTTAATGATGTAAAACAATTTTATTAATAATTGAAGTTTAAATAAAAATAAAATCATGGAGAATGTGATGTAAATAACAAAGGGAATTGTGACTTGTATAGTAATATAGTTTCGGTTACAGACAGATAAACTCACAATCTCCATTATAAGATAATTACGAAGACATGAAACACGGCGTCAGTGATCAGTCCTACCGAACTTTATGATATTAATTCAGCAGTTTCTTAAGCGGAGATGCTGATAGTTACGCGTCCTGCATCCCCGACGCACAAAAATCTAAAGGGACGCAGTAAAATCATATCCTATGTCTTATGAAGTGTGAGCGTCTTTCAATTATGTTTTTATTTAAATAAATTGGTTTTAACGGCACGTCAACAGTTTCACGTTATGTTATGCCAAGAGATTAGAAAAAAAATCACTTTCATATCCATTTATATCTACATTTACATTTTTTGTCGGATTAGCACAGTCGGTAGAGTGTCCGGCTGGGAACCTCGAGGTTCTTGGTTTAATTCCGGCCCTCGCCATCTCAGCGTACATGGATATGTGCATAAAAGTGAGGAGCTGATGATACGAGTGGCGCTTTGCCTCAGACGCCAAAACAATCCCGTTGGTCTAGCGCTAGGGAAAAGGGGATAGACTCCCTAAGTGTCTGGCTGATGCGAACTGTAGGCCACCCCGCCGACTTTACTTTTTCTTTTGTACTAAATGATAATCTAGTCATCAACATTTATCCTGATGATATAATGCTTTATTGGCCATAGTGTTGTATACTCTTCTTTACTTCTATTATTCTTCTGCTCATCTTTGGTATCTTACGTTCCTCTTCTAGCGTCTGGACTTCGTCTTGGTGGTCGGTCGCACTTAGTTCATTTCTTCTTCTAGGTCAGTCTTGTTGCCAAGACATTCATCAACCACAAAACCATATTATTTATTTAAACCTTTATTTACTTAACTAAACATTTCTCTAACTCTAGCGCGCGTGTGCAGTGAGCTCCAGCTAAGGCCTTATCTGCCTGACGTCCAAACTGAAACTGAAGACCCAACCAGGTCCCACGTATTTCGCGGGCTTTCTGTAATATGCCATGGAAAGTCCCGCCCGTGATATGAAATGGGACCACCCTTCATAAATACAGGGGGTTGACAATCTATGCATAGATTATGTAACAATAGCGCTAAAATTGCAGGATCGTTTAAATATAGCTTCTGTCTTTACCTGCCATAACTAATTCTCCATTAGAGAAGCAAATTTCTCGCGACATTCAATAAATAAAAAATCTATTGTTAATACACAAACGAGACTGCTCTATAGACTCATAGGTCTTAAGTTCATCCCGACTTGAAATAGTCTTCATAACACCAGATATAAAGCTCCAGTAGCTGATACAAATGTTTTATAATTCAGTGCTCTCCTAATAGGTGATCTACCGAATAATCTTTTGAATAAGAGTTCGTTAGATTTAAATTCGGAGGAATTTAAGTGGGAAATATCCATAACCGTTAGGGTTGTGAGATTGATGATGACCCCGACTTGACCACTCCGGAAGGCGCCATTACAGGCGTGAGAAGCTTTAGTTGCGACCAGAGATTCAGAGTGAGTCTGTCGCTCTAAGAGTCGCTTCTCCACAGCGGTGGTCGAAGATGGGCTGAGTTGCTTTAAATAAAAGACTTAGGAAAAACAACAAATCTTGCTTTATTGTTCAAGTAAAATAATGCACAGACACCCAGCCGAAGAAGAAGAAAGCAGAGATTAACCCTCTTCCAGCAGAAAGCCTGAAGAGAAATAAGCCCAAGAGAAGATGACCGATGATGTTGACGAATTAGCAGCAGACTGTAAGCGACCGAGTTAACAAGTAAGACCTCTCATCCCACCTCTATTCTGTCTCCCATTATATACCCGAGATGTGAGTATACAATACAAAAATATCATGATATATTGAGCCAGTCTTAAGAAGAGAATGGGCATTAGAAAAAAGACGACGGAAATTAACAAGAAGACAACAACGAGAATGAGTAAAGAATAACAAAACAAAACAAAAACGACTATGAAACAGAATGAGGGAAGAAGTGAAGAGGAAGAAGATTCTGATAAAAATTATTTATTTTCAATGTTTAGAACCAGAGATTTCATTTGTTTGAACTTGAATGAACACCGATCTTGATCTCACATTACCTATGTCACAAGTATATGCCCTGCGAGTCTTCCTACAAACAAAAAAAAAAATCACGATAGCCAACCTCGTCTTTTTGTGGGAAAATGGCTTGAACAAACACTCAATTAAGAGACTCCACTGTTTGTATAAATTAGTAGGAAAATGAAATAGTTTTAAACATGCTATGACTAATTTCTATTTTTGTACGTATATCTTATTATAATGGAGATTCGGTGTTTGTAACCGAAACTATGTCACGATACAATACCCTCAGGAACTGCGTTAGTTTATCAATAAGTATTTCCTTTATAGTCAAAATCATTAACATAGAAAAAATCTTAACAATGCATCTATGAAAATCTGGGTTAGATTTGCCTCAAAATAGCCCATGTTATTGGTGCATTGAAAATCCTGCAATGTGTTTTATATATCACTATAAAATAAAGGTTTACATAATACATGGTGAGGCTAATTTGCATACTGGTTTAATAAAACAGTGTTTAATTAATGATTACTTGGTGTTATTGATTTCTAATATTAGTTTTATACTCAAACTTATCAAAAGCAATTATATGTATAATTTTTATATTGAAATCAGAATAAAGAAAAAAAAAAGTAATTTTTGTGTGTTCTTATTAAAATTTCATTAGTCTATCTAATTCAATATAATCATATTAAAACTTAAATACTTGTGGCCGGAGGGTGCATATTCTTGCTTGTATATATTAATGAGAAAATTTCAAAACTTACATTTAGATTTACAACATAAAAACATAATTGTCAGTGAACAGGTTAATGGCTTAGTTACATTTTTTAAAAGGAACTTGTGTTGCATAAGATGTTGCAATATATATATATATATATATATATATATATAAAATAGAATAAATGAATAAATAAAAATGGAGACTGCGTCGACAATCTTAAGGAGCACGCATCGTTTTACTGAAAGTCTGGAGAATATAAGATGGGAGAAGGTTGAATGAGAAGGGGGGAAACAACGTGAAGGGGACGCAATGAAAAAAAAAAGAAAACCAACAAGAAGAAAGGGAGTCAGCTGTTAAGATAGCAATTCAAGAAAATAGGCAAAGTAAGATGAAGCAAGAATTCCAGAGTTTTTACTTTTGCTTTATTCTCTTTGCATAAAATAATTTGTTGAGACTGGGCGGGGTGGTGGCTGTATTCAACTAGTGTCGATATAGCAGCAGATGAAAGCATACAAGGCTTGAGAGAAAAAAAATATAAAAAATGCTGATTCGTGAGCTTAGGTATACGTTTAGGTATCCTATCGTTTACCAGGCTTATTCTAAATCGGTTATGCAATTGAAGAGGTTCCCAAACTGTGGGCCACGTAAAAGTAGACCAAAATCACCATAAAAAGAAACGACTAACCATCTTTGAAATAAGCAACCAGATCTTTGACATCATTTCTATTGTTATGTACACAACCTGTCGGTCGATGTACCCGCCGACCTTCTTCAGGTGTTTCTTGGTTGAACACGGGAACTTTCTTGTAATCTAAATACAAATTATCAAGGCTCATCTAAAAAAAATTAAGACAATTTTTTAATAGTTTTGCCTGTTTTTTTTTTTTTTAGTTTTTTTTTTAATGTCTGATTTATTCTTTTATTGGGACAGATATTCAGATTGGTTTTAATGGCATGTGAACCCGTTTGAAGGGTTATGCTTGTGTAAATAGTACGTTAACATTTACATGTTTTCTGTCACTAAGTTTGTTTTTTTTTTTTGCACACGTTATACGATATCAATTATTCTTATTTAATACAAATGATTTCAAATTGACCCATAAATGTGACCCTATCAAGTACTACCATTCGGATCAGGATGGGCCTGGGGGTAATGGCAACTAAGGAGTACTCCACACTCCCCATAACTAGATCCTCGTCACCAGATGCAGTTTAATGTCTTACCCAGGACACCAACGATACGAGGCTGTTTGGAAATCATTTCACAGAGCGTTAATACCATTAGAAAGTTACGAATCCAACGATTCTCTCTCCAGTTCAGTGATGCTGATAGCTTTTTGATTTAGTGCGTCTTGGGACGCACATATTGCTTTGAATGAAAAATTTATGGGTTCCAATTAAAGCCTACCTTGTAAACTATCCTGTGTAATTTGTTTCTAAGAAAATATGAAATGCATTTACAGTTAACTTGAAATAATCAGGGGAAAAAGAAAAACACTGGGACGCATGAAATGATTTTTCTGCGTCCTTTTAGATTTTTGTGCATCAGGGACGCAGCATCTCTACAAGTTTATTGGTAAAATAGTAAGACAGACTGGACTAACCTTGGTGTAGCAGACAGTTTATGAAGGGAGAAACTAAATTAAAAATTGTTAAACTCCAGTAAATATTTGGGAAAAAAACCCTTCATGTCACATCCTGCTCGCATGTAGGGGTTAGGTAAAATTCAAATATACTAAATGAGATTAAGTAAAATAAATGAATTAGGCTATACACCAAATATGAGATTAGGTAAAAAAAAGTATTTTTTTAATTCTCCCTGATGTGAAATATAAATGTTTACGGCTCTCCATAAACCAAAATATCCACATCCGATTGCAAATGAGGCCATTTTTGTGTTCTTAAGCGACAGATAATTGCAGGGATCGGGCATGCGGGAGTCTGCTTACCTGTGCACTGCCACAATAATTACGACTTAATAACAGAGTAATGGACATAAAAAATCCACGAATACATCACAGTGACTCATCTTGCCGCCACAACGCCAGCTGCCATTTTGTTTTTCATCCGCTTATGTAACAGTTCTTTTCTTTAAAAAGGAGAAAACAAAACAAAAATCTCCTCGAATGATCGCGGTCAAAGTTCGCGGGTCAAAGTCGTGAGAAAACCTCACGTTATGAAAAACAATCTGGAATGTCATATTGATACAGGATTTTCACATGGACACAGAATGTGTGTCTATAAAGTAATGAGACCGATTGTGTTAACTTGAAGAAAAAAGAAAGATATATCAACTTTATTGCCTTCAAAATAATCCCCTTGGGAATCTACACACATCAACGAAGACGTTGTTACCACTTCGAAAAACACCACTGGAAAACTTCAACATTATTAGTTAGTCACTACTCGTGGTTCTCAAACTTTGTGCTAGTGTTACTTTAGATATTTGTTCCATTAAATTCATTAACTAATTTTTTGGAGTTTACTTACAAGTCCATTTCTGGGAGGTTCAGATTTTGCAGCTATGTGCTATATATATTGACTATGAGGAATGAAAGAACAAAAATCAGACAAAAATGTGTAGTATATTTCGCTGGCGTGTGGACTCTGCTTCACCAGCTTTTATTGAATTATTCAGATCATACAAGTGTTTTGATGAAGCCGAGTTCAACACTCCAGCGAAATATACTACACATATGAGACTTCCTTCGTTGAATGAAAAAAGAATCACCAAAATAACTAGTTAAGTTCAACTGGTTATTTGAAACTGTTCAACTCAATATTTTGCTTTTTGTGTGTCATGCAGTACATGTTAGCCCGCACCAAACACTGTTTTATTTCTGTTGCAGATTTCTCCGGAGTCCCTTAAATATACTTTATAGATTTCCCAACCTGCAAATTAAATTCGATTATTCAAATTAGCCTACCAGAAAATTAATTAAATATTCCACCCATCTAAATTCCTACTAGAAAAGAGTTTTTATTGTTTAATATTCCGTCAAATACAATAAAACTATTGTACATATTCTTTCATAATTAAACGAGTCTATTGATAGTTTCAATAAGACGTTGTTGTCACGTTTGATTTGATAGGCCATGACATCTGCTTTTAGGCATGACAATATATTTCATACAAATAAATATTTATCCATTAGTAAACAGACAAGAGAAAACTATAAGAGACCGACATATACAAATCGTTTCACCGATAAAGAAAGTAATTTATAATATTTTGTAACAGAAGAGGTTCATTATTCGTCGGTACACACTTCTGGCGACAACGAGACAATTATATAAGCGCTACATCAATAATCTGAGTAATTCAACAGACATTTTTATTTAAACAAAAACAAAGGGGGTTGTTGTTTAGTACCAATAAAAATAAGTGGTTTAGTTGATTTTATGGTAAATGAGAGCGGACTTAAACACTGGAGCATTCGATAAAGTTAGGGTTGCTTAGTTCAAAACAGAGAATTCAGTTATATCTAATTTACACACATGATACATTCCTATATAAAACAATGTGAGAATTTTCACGCACGCGCACACACACACACAGGGTGACCCCCCCCCCAAAAAAAGAAAACAGGTCTGACTTTCAAAAAAGTATTTTGGGGGGGGTCACACACATATATACATATATATAAAAAAATATGGGAGATATATTTATAAGTAAACAGTGCTCAATATTGTGGATACAGCATTTATATCTAAGTTAGGTTAGCGTGGACATGGAGTCAATGGTAGTTGGTTACCGACAGTTTCTCACCGGTGCGATTTTCAAACCAAGACTTGGTTTGAAAATCGCATATGCAAGAAAATGTCAGTAACCAAGCACTGTTGACTCCATATCCACGCTACTCTAACACGCATATATATATATATATATATATATATATATATATATATATATATATAAGTGGATTCAGTTTAAATTCTTTATAATACATGCATAATATTTGCATAATTTAAAATATAGATAAAATTTTGTCGATTTCCATTTTAAATTTTGGTAAATTAACAACTATACATAACTCATCAAATTAATTAATATGCCCTTATTAACAAATCAAAAAAACTGTAATTGAAATGTTAATGAGTCAGTTTTCTGAAGCAAGTAACTCACTAACGTGTATAAAAATATTTATCTTAATTTTGTGAAAAAATGTGTAGGTTTACAATAAGGCTAACGTTGCTGGTTCATGAGAATAGACAAGGTTGATAACAATTGTAAACTGCTTATAGAAATCAAGTCAGGAAATGCTAGCAGTGGTTTACGTAAATTTGATCAAGGATCAACTTTATAAATTTATGGTTCCTGTATATGGGGTTTTACTCATGGTGGTTTCATGTGAAGTAGTTATGTGTGAATGATCACATAAAACAATTGTTAGATAAAAGAAGCCACAAAATCCGTGAGTTTTACTACGGACCATTTATTTCTTTTGATGAAGTTTAAAGGAAGATAAAGTTCCTAAAGACTTTCTTTCAAGTTCAGAATCCACTTTTCTTTCATTTTTTTTTATCATGTTAGTCTTTAGAGCAAAAACTAATTTTGGACATCCATAAGAATGTATTTATTAGTCGAGATTGAGTCAGTTTGGTGCCGAGTTGAGAAAACAGCCAAAACATCAAAAGAATCCGTACCTGCTTTGACTACCCCCTTCTGACAGTTGTTGAAAGGATGATCGGCCGCTAGCTTTGCCAAGTTAAAGAAAAAGATTATATCATTTTCGGAAGTGAGGTCATAAACAAGGGTAGATAACCAAAAAACATTTCCGGTTCTCTTTTTTTGCATCATGGGAAAAATGTATTTATTTTAATTCTTTACTATTATTTTATCTATTTAATTCTCTTTGTCTTATTTCCCACACCTTACCCTTAAATTAAAACCTTTAAAATAATTTGTAAAGCAAATGCAAGACAAAATTATTTTAGTAAAAGAGTGGTGAATACATGGAATATACTACCATCATCAATAGTGAATGCCCCATTCCTAAACTCCTTTAAGGCAATGTTAGATAATCTGTGGAAAGATTATAAATATTCTGTGGAATTAAGATGAATGCTTATAAGGAACAGCTGACAGGTCTCAGACTAATATAATAAATGAAAGATTTATTATTATAATAAAGATTTCCGAGTTCCAGACTTCAAACGACAATCTAACTGAACCATAATTTAAAATCTACTCTATGGGCGGGGCTTTAGCTAATAATAACGAACTGTTTTCTGAGTATTTATAAATAAACGTCACCGATAGGTTTATGGTTCCATGGTAGCCACTGCACTGAACTACAAATACAATTGGATATTTGTTGAAGTTATGATCTTCCAGTGACCATAATATATATCTTTTAAAAGTGATTTTAAAACAATTTTTCGACTCAAAAAAAAAAAAAAAAAAAAAAAAAAGACATGACATTTGTATGAAAATAATTTCTTTAAGTCATAACTGGTTTGTGATTATAAAATTCCGGACCATATGACCCCTTTTGCCATCTCGTTTCATAAGGAATTTTTTTCGTTTACATCGTCAACGTCCTGTTTGTTAACAGATGATTTTTAGTTTTTTTTTTTTTATAAAACTAACCCCTAACAAACAACCGAATTTTGACGGTGTAAATGAAAAAATGTCCTCATAAACCGAGATTGTAAAAGGGGTGCCTAAAGGTCATATGGTCCAAAATTCCCATCTATTTTATACCATTAAGCAAAAAGATAAAAATTCATTTAAACAACCTGACGGACATAAAGTAAATATTTAGCTTAGTATACTTATATTGTAAATAAAATACCTCATTCAAAACGTAAGTATATACCTAACCCGTTTGCCACGGGTATGATGTTACACAAGGTCGCAATGAGGATCGAACTCGATTTTTAGTAGTAATGGATCTGTAAAACTAACCTTATGACCATTACGCCACGATGGTACGCCCCTATTTACAAACCCATTTGTCACGCGTAGGATGTGACAACTTCTCCCCAAAACGAATAAAATTTTGTAATTTCCGAATATGAATGCACTAGAAACATGCTCCGAGTTACCATTAGTGTAAACAGAAAATTTGGTGGCCACACACGGCTAACAGGTGGCCCCCATTGGAGGGATTTTACCCCTCTGCAGAGGCACAGTCAGCGTATTCTGCTGCCCCAGCCGACAGGGCTTATTCAATGTAGAGTTGTTATATCTAAACTTAGTTTGGCACAAAGCCAGAAATAAAGTCAGACTTTTCTAATCTTTTGAAAAAGACTGGAATTCTTTCATAGTAAAATCCCAGCGAATTATCCGGCTATAATGACACAAGAGCTCTTCGTTGCATCGTAAAGAAGCTTTTATTCGCCCGAGTGGATTTACAACAACGAGATTTAAACCTGGTGAGGAAGTGATCGAATGTTAATTCTTGCGACCAGCAGCCCCAAGCTTCGTAATATTTCTAGGCCAATTGCTTTTCAGTGCATTTACTTCAAAAGAGAAAAAGATACGATCCTTTGTGCATTATCTAATATTATATACTAAACTTGAAACAAAGTTAAGTCTTCCATGAACATTTGATTTAATGGAGGAAGGCTTTGCAGGTGGGAAAAACCTGACAATATTCTGACCAGGTGCGCATGCTCACACACATAAATATTGGTTACTGGTTCGTGAGTTTAGAGAAAAATTGCACCGTTAGAAATTATACTAGCTGATTCCGTTTTATACTGTACATGATACGAAGCATTATCATTCCAGATGTTTGGACTACTGAATTAATTCTATGTACAGCTTTTGTTTTTATTACAATGTTTCGGTCGAGCAATTCTACAGGCTTCTTTATGTGTACAATTATTTTTCTTTTTAATATACAAAATCTTAACTAAAACGTTCATTTATATGGGGGAAAAATTGTATTGAAAGGTGAAAAGGTATTAAAAACGATATTAATAATTTTTCGGTTATTTCCTATAACTCCAACATAAACAAAGGGGAACCACTCTTGTCTGATAAATTATTTATCTATTGATCTACTAGGAAAAAGAAGACGGGGTTAGGGTTAGTTTAATGGGAAAATAAACAAAGGGGAATCACTCTTGACTGATAAATTATTTATGTTGGAGTTATAGGAAATAACCATTTTCCTGTATAATCATTTAAAGAAAATGCTCATTTCGACTGAAGTTGAGTGGTCTATGAGCCATCCAACATAAGTTTCACCGTGGGTTCGAAACGAGACTGCGCCGGCAAAATTCCGACTGTCAAAATTCGGATAGTTCGTTCGTGCATGCTGTAGACAAGCCACAGCTCGGGATTGGGGTGAAGGAGGGTATGTCTTAGTGCAAGTGTCGGCAACCTTGTACTACATAGGGGCCAGGAGCCATGTCTGTGAGAGAATTGTGGGCCACATCTATTACCGTAGTCCTTGTAGCATACAGTAATGATTTATCGCGTGGGGTACGGTCAAGCAGCATGATTGTAACATTGTATGTCTTATACACCAGATGTATTCGTGGGCTTATTACCAGATTTTAATAATAATCAAGATTATATGATCTTTTAATATCTGTGAGAGGAATAGCAACTCTTACCAGAGATAGTACATGACATGGTGTTTATGATTTCCGTGTACGTTTATAAATAAATAAAATATGAGTATCTAAGCCATCTCCTATTTCCTTTACGGATCGGATTAATATATCTCTCTTGGGAACTTCGGGCCAGGTGATTATGAATTGCGGGCCAGATTTGGCCGGCGGACTGTAGGTTGCCGATCGCTGTCTTAGTGGCTACATTCTTCTGGTTGTAAAAATCATCACTAGATATTTTTAAGTCATATTTTTCCGGTGACCAGAATTAGTAATATATAACACTTCGACGTCGGGAAATACGAAAATTATTTTCAGCAAACGATACTGACCTTTTCTGGCCAGAGTTTCATTTTGAAGTGACTTTCTAATTAGATATTAAAACCGTATTTTATATGGGATATAAATTTTTTTTTAAAAATAAAAAAAAAAAAAATAAAAAAAGGGTGGGGTGAGAGGTGCAATTTTCCAGCCAATTGGATTTTTGAAAGAGGATGGGTGAGGGAAAACACAGGAAGGAGAGCGAATATAGAGAAGAGCATGGTTCTGCCTGTCAAGAATTTAATTACTAGTTATTGGTTGAAATAAAGAGAAGGGGAAAGAAACAAGTGTTATAAATGTGGTGGGAGATAAACGTTAGTGAAAATAACCTGTTTTGACCGACTTCAAGGTCAGAAGGTCAAAAATAATATCCACCCATGTTAACAAGAGAATAAGTATATGGATGGAGAGAGGAGTGACCAATCAGCAGAATTTGCTAAATTGACGCCATTAAAACTATTATTTACAAATATTTAGAGGAAAAGAGCCAGACAGTCGTTGAACACAGACTTAACAAAACATCTTCCTGGTGGTATATTTACTACTAAACTAAACTTTATATTCCAACTACCTACCAGAGATAGCGAAACGTAACACAAGGTCACGTTTATTCTGGACCTCCTTGCGGATACGTGTGAGGGTAGCTCAAAACTTATCCAGTCAGAATTTCCCTTTTGCACGATTTCTCAGGCACTAATCTCGACACGAGCCCTTTATATAGGAGCAAATATATCTGGATAAGTCCATGTCAAATCATCAAGGCCATGTCACCCACCGCAATTCTTAGTAGCAGGGAAGTTCTAGAACTCATTTTACAGACAAAAATAGATTACAAAAAGTCTCCATTTTTCGCGAACCCCACCAAATTTCGAGAGCTAAAAATCGACATAACTCCGCCAATTCTTTTAATTGGAAGCTCAAATTTTGGGGATTGTCGAACTTTAACAGTCCACAGCTGGAAAAAAAATCCAGAAAAATCGAAGGGGGTGGGTGATAATTTTATTTGTGATTTGACATGGAATTACCCGTTTGCGAGTTAAATACACTAATATCACCCAAATCGGTAGTGTTTTGGTATGGGACTGAATTGTACCCGATGTCGAGGGTTTAGGCTCCAAAAGGCGAGAGCCTTAACATGAAACAAGGCAAGACAGGGAGAGAAATGAGATATGAATTTTGTGTTATGCTAAGTTTTCGCGCAAGGATGAGCTACCTGCCTAGCATATCAGCATTCGAAACTCGTTTCAATCCACAAAACAGCAGCTGTACGTTCAGTTACAACGCCCGCTCCCGATCTCCCAAACTATCCAAGTAAGACGAACAAGACATGCTGGGCACTGTTGGAGAACCAAGGACAAACTCTAAAGTTACGTTCTCCTGTGGACTCCCACACATGGACACACCAGTATTGGCCGACCAGCAAAGGCTGATAGCGACATATGGTGAGTGAAGGATGATATGCAGCTACGTGATAACGCTATGAAGTCTGCTTTCTTGTTTATAGAGTTGTTAATGTTTTCAGTGAGAAAATTAAAAAAGCGTTTTTTTATTGGTTCATGGAGTCACACCTCCGAATGTTAAATCAGACAGCACTGATTCAATTGTCTCTGAACTTAATTTAGTATACTATGCAGTCAAATTGCGAGAAATTAAGACAGAGAGATTGTATAACACACTTTGGTACTTGTTTGTATTTGATGTGTTTATGAATGTGAAGAAACGTAGACTACATACATACATATATGGTGAGGGTATACGTGTGTCATACAATATAGAACACTGCCCTCACCCAAATACAGTCACTGAAAATGCATTTTGTTTTATGAAATTGTTCCTTACTTTACTAAAAAAAAAAAAAAAATTCTCATGACGAGAACTCAGCGGGTTTACGGATAGTCTATTCTTAATTATTCTCAAACACTGATGCCCCCGAAGAACTTAAAACCAACAGCGAAATTGATTTATCTAGAAATAATAGGGGTGACTGAACAAATCGTACTATTTTTTCACCTGTACGTCTATATGGGATACCTCTGTTTACCAGGTGTTTAAAAAGTAAGTAAATATTTCTTTTAAATACCTGAGAAAAACCATGCATGGGATTCCTAGTTTCTTTGTTGTTGTTTTTTAATGACCAATGTAGAAAGTTTGGTGTAATGAAACAAATAAGCTTTTAGATTTACCTTCTATCGTTTTTTTTGTTTTTTTTTCCGTTCATAAATTTCAAGTGTTTGTTACTTGGCACATTCCTTACAACAAAGAACAAGATGAAAGGAGACATTTCTTTTTAAATATATGGCTAATACGTACGGTTCACTCCATAATTAAGCAACTGTGCTGTTTTGTACAAACATAAAATAGTCGGTTACATGAAACATTTGCATTCACTTTTTTTTTTTTAGATTAAACTTTGAATAAATAAATTTGTTCAGATACTTTATTACGCACTTTCTGACATCGTGAACACTTCATTAATACAAGGGGCTAAGGGTTTGAGAACCCCATTTAAAAAGCAAGCAAGAAAACAAAGATATCAAACGACCCATTTGATTTTTTCTAAGTAGTCCCTATATTAATTTGCACGTTTTTATTTACTAATTAATAATGTTTGAGGGCGAATTATGACCTAGAACTTTATATTCATAGCATTACATATAGCTGTGGAAGGAATATAAAAAGCGAAAAAAAAATCTCTCTCAAGGGAAAGTAAGTCCAGAAGAACATCGGAAAACTGTTGTAAACAAAACTAAAATAATGAGTAGATGAAGAAAATATGAATTTTAACGGCACGTCAACCAGTCTTGAGTGATTTTATGTCCTATGTGCATCTTGTTCATATCTTTATTTTTATGTAGCTTCTTAAATTTTTACACGCGCTTCTATACAATATAAACACTTTAAACAGATATTTGACCTATAGCTAGGATCCTAACAGGGGCTACCACTCCGGGCCACAGTAAACATGGGCGTAATGATGTAGGGGCACTCCAAATTCCTAAGAGCTCCCGAACTGGAGCCTCACCATCAGATCTAGTTTAATGTCATACCCAAGACACCCGTTCATAAGTTGATTTCCACGTTTATTGAGGTTTTGATAGATCAAGCCGAGCCTCTCGGTTGGTTTCAAAACTTACCTGTAGGGAGGGGAGAAACCTCTTTGCCTTTTCTAAATGTCTTTATATAAGTCCCTATAAGAGGCTTCGGAATAACGTAAAGACCCCAGCCTCCTAAAAAAGAACTTCCGCTCTATTGCACTGCCACTGCTTAAACACAAAACGAGCCTATTTTAATCGATCGATTAATCTTAACGGCATGTCACTGTATGGGGTTATTTTATACCTAGAGGTTAGATAACTGAGCAAATTGTACATTTATATTTTTTGTGTAATTTAAGCTTTTCTCCACACGGTTATATGTTATCAGGTATTATGTAATACAAATAATTTGTAAACGGATCTATTTGAACCATAGATGGAACAGATACAACCACTCCGACTCCTAATGAAGGGTTACGCCACAGAGCTCTAGAACAGAAGCCGCACCACCAGATGTCGCATACCAAGGACACTACTTTTGAAAGAGAGGTCTTACCTCTCTGCAGGATGATACAGCCAGTATATTCTAAATCCTGTGGACAGGCTGGCATTTCATCGAGGTGACCATTAACCTCATCTGCCTGTCAATCCCTTCACACTTCCAGTGGTGGGATATTGCTGGTTGGTTTAATGGCATATCAACCTTTGAGGGTTATTTAATGTTATATATATATATATATATATATATATAGGGAGGGCAAAAGTAGGTATACAACAGTATCACACAGATGAAATTGTAGCATATTATCTTAGGTGTTCTTATTTTGTAAAATGTTGGTGTCATTAGCCATATTAATTGTGACTAATAATTAACATGTTATTAATAACAATAAATGTTATTACACGTTTATGTAATATTTGTTTGTTTAATAAATACAATGAGTATTGTATGTGTTTTTTATAACTGTATACCTACTTTTGCACCCATATATATATATATATATATATATATATATATGTGTATAGTTTGTTTAAGAAATAATTTCCTTAATTTCATGTGTATTGATAACTATTGATGGTTGATCCTCAGCCACTGCCTTCTAGTACCTATACAATAAAAGGATTGGGTGTTTTCTATAGGAGAAATTTAAAGAATAAGGTCGGGATAATCATAAGTGCCAAACATGACCAATCAATTGTTCGGATGGGACATCTCCGACCGCCCGTCTATACAAAGTAAAAATTAGAATGTTGCACGTCACGGAACCACTTGGTACCCTTGTCACAGACCGCTCAGTCACCACAATCCTATCCTGGTTGATAGCCACGGCCAACACATGATCCCATTGTGGGGTCTTACCCCTCTACATAGGTGCAGTCAGCGTATTCTACAACCCCAACAAACACGACAGGTGGGATACTGGGGAGGAAATTCAAGTTGTGTTACTTAGAGTTGTGTTACTTAGAGTTGTGTTACTTAGAGTTGTGTTACTTAGAGTTGTGTTACTTAGAGTTGTGTTACTTAGAGTTGTGTTACTTAGAGTTGTGTTGACTTAGAGTTGTGTTACTTAGAGTTGTGTTACTTAGAACTCAATATACATCTACAAGTAGATATTACATTTTGTTCAGAAAGAAATCCAATATTAACATTTGTATAACAGAAAACGAAGAAAAAAAAGGGGGGAGAAGTGTAAGGTGCGTTTGTAACAAAAATAAAAACATGACTCATTCACCCACTTGGCAAATTGCCATTCGGTTATTTTTGGTTGTGTCTTATTTAAGTAAGATGCTGATGATGTAAAGTGGAATTGTGATTGTGCCAATCTGGACCCACAAAATGTACAGATAGAAAAAACACGTCTTCCTCCTATGGCATGCTGAATGAAAGAGAACCATTTTTGCACTTTCGCTATGGCAAATACCTATGATGCCTCCAAGTGAACATGTGAAAAGTCCACCCTGTCAAGCAAGGACAGATAATCCCCACAAAGGTGCAGGAACGAAACCATGTCTTCCTCCTATGGCATGCTGAATGAAAGAGAACCATCCAAGTGAACATGTGAAAAGTCCACCCTGCCAAGCAAGGACAGATAATCCCCACAAAAGGTGCAGGAACGAAATCATGTCTTCCCTCTGTTACATAATCTATGTATAGATTATTGTCAATCCCCTGTATTTTTGAAGGGATGGCCCCTTTTCATATCACGAGCGAGACTTTCCAGGGAATATTACAGAAAGCCCGCGAAATACGTGAAGTCGCGTGAGACCTGGTTTGCTCTTCAGTTTCAACTTGGACGTCAGGCAGATAAGATGTTACTGCTTTAGCTGAGACTCACTGCACGCGCGCGCTGTGATTGGTTGGAGAAATATGTTTGGTTAAGAAATAGAAGTTTAAATAAGTAATGGGATTTTGTGGTTGATGGGTGTCTTGGCGGCAAGACTGACCTGGAAGACCAGACACGAAGTCCCCAAGACTAGGTCCAGACGCTGGTAGAAGAAGGTAAGATGCCCAAGATGGACAGAAGAAAAATGGAGGTAAGGAAAGAAAGGGTATACAACACCTCTATGACATGCTGAGCGAAAGAGAAACAGTCACGCCTTCACTACGGCAACTACATACGTTGCTTCCTAGTAGACGCAAGAAAAATCCCCCCTGAAAAATAACAAATCTAAACTATAGAGAGACTATAAATTCTGGTATGGCTGATCATGCGTTTAATTGTAAAGCATGTCACAAGCTCTTACGGAGGGAAGTCAGTAGTATAGAGAGAGACATTGGAGAATAAGGCCATCGAAAGACTCCGTTCACGTGCCACGCTCATGTCATATATAAGTAAATGATCACCTTCGGTTTCTATTGTATACACTAGTAAAAAAAAAAAATACATTAAAAAAGATATAGTGCACTTATTGTAATGTAATTGTTGTTGTTCACATCTACCTTTTTTTTTCAATCGTGTTATTAAGGTCCAAGTTGTCATGGCTAAAGGCTACAGCTTGGAAGAAATCTTAGATTTCCATATGATCGATAATCTATCTTTAGCAGTCCATGCTTTTAATAGAATATTGAACATGATGAAAAGAAGCAAAAGATAAAAAGAGTGAGAATGAGTTAATTAAAGATTATTATACTTTTACACATCGAACTATTTTACAATAGCTCTTGTAATAATTAAATTATCATACGGTGGTATATCCACAGGCACTGCTAGTATTAGCATGTTATCGTATAAAACCCTACAGAAACAACGAAGATATTACAGTTTTCTATTGATAATAATGACGCAAACGAACATGCCTTCAAGTAACTTAAGAAATAACATGAATAAGCAAACGATGATATATTATCTATGCTTCGTGTAGAGCTAATAGCTGTACTCTTTATTCAATTGCAGGGATTCAATTTAGCAATGTTAACGACAGAAGTTGAAACAACTTGTCGACAAAAATATATAATAAAAATTACAGGGAAGAAAAAAGCTTCTTTTCAAAAGTCGTAATTGTTTTATAAAGCGGTTAACTCGTCGAGTGACAAGAGACACAGCTAGATAACAATTTAACATCAGAATTAGTCTGTCTGCGAACATTGCCAAATTACAGCCGATTTTGACGCCGTTTAGGAGGTTGTGCGACGTTTTCGGAAAACTGATTTTTACTTTTTTTTTCTCTGCGTTATTTGGAAAAATGTTCTGTCGACGCAGCAATAAATCACTAAAAAAAATTTCATTTTAAACGTCCGTTTTTTTGTGTTTTTTTTTTTTTTGGAATAGAAACAGACAGTGATTCACACACACACACACACACATAATGCGAGGTTTTTTCAAGTATAAGGTCAGAAACTACTTACCTAGACGTAAAAGAAACAATGAGAAACGTTTCATTGATTAAATCGAACTTAACGAACCTAAATTTCACCATCGTACGTATGTCACCCCGCAGAAAGAAAGAAATACCAAAAATCAGGGAATTAATAGAATTCAAGCAAATTTTCAGTGTTGATATATTAATGAATAAAAAATATAATGCACCAGTTATTTTATTTAAAAATTTTTACATTTTTTCAGATCAGTTAACTTTGAACCACGTATCTTTGAGAATCTGTGTTACGCCTCAAAGATACGTGGTTCAAAGTTAACTGACCTGAAAAAATGTAAAGGTTTTTAAATAAAATAACTGGTGCATTATATCTTTTATTCATTAATATATCAACACTGAAAATTTCATTAAATTCGGTTCCTTGATTTTTGGTGTATTTTTTTCTTTTGGCAGGGTGACATGTGATGGTGGAATTTAGGTCCATTAAGTTCGATTTAACCGTTATATTATTTGACAAGTACCTCTGAAATTCCTGAAGGCATTCGTGGTTTAACGGGATCCGGTGACCAGAGATCAAATCGTGGAGGAGGCTATTTGCATTTCAGATAGCGCCTCGATAGTTGGTCACAAAAAGAGTTAATCTGAGAAACCCAGAGTTAAAGTTAACTCATTCATGTTACACATGCCATCCCATTCTATACTTAAACACAATGTGGCTTGAGACGTTTAGCAGATGAGGCTGTATTGGCCGCTGATGGTACTTCCACAATTCAGTAAGGAGTTTCCCTTACTGTTTGAAAAAAAGTGATCAGTCACCAGTATTCCGTCCTTAAACATTACAGGTCACCAACCACGGCCAACAGGAGGCCCCTCTGGGAGGATTTCACCCATCTGCAGAAGTGCAGTCGGTGTATTCTGTCTCAGTCGACAGGCGCGAATTATAAATTTGTTTTTTTGTTTAATAGCATATCAACTTTCGTGATCTTTTAATGCCAAAACCACCCTTGTATAACTTTAGTGGTGCTATTTAACTCGTAGCTGGGGGAAATAAAGAGGTCCATACCTTTCTAAAGAGCATTAGTCCGAAAGGGAACGTAATAGAGCAACTACGATGTCGCAGTCCAGCCCTTTAGCCACTATGTCACGAGGAACTTCTCCATGACTATAAATTTCCTTCGGATCTAATCAGATATTTCAATAAAAGGGATTTTGTCTATTTCAAGGAACCCAAATTTAGACTCATGCTCTATGTCAAGGCAAGGGCCAAGATTATTAGCGACAAAATAAAGAAAATTAAGCGCCTTAATCTTATCAAACATCAAAGAGAAAAAGAAATTAGCATTCCTTCGCATAAAAGAGATTCAAGTAACGTTAAAAGAAATGACTTCAGTTCAGAGACTAAATATATAATTTTCAACTGAAGAATTATTTCATGGGTTTGCGTTGCACTGAAAATAGCTGATTTTAATCATCCCTATTCTCCCTTTATAATATATACTAGCAAATATATGCACCCTCCGGGTGCAAGTATTTAAGTTCTAATATAATAAAATATCATGTTAAATTAGAAAGGCTAATGAAACTGAATAAAAATTCAGATACAAATATTTGGAACAGAGGGGGTATAATCGGAAAATAGAACAACTTTGAAACTAACTGTTCCACCATTTTCCCTTACTCCCGTCTTTCAGTGGTAAATTTCCCTAATTTAACTATTTAGTTAAAATAGGAAGAAAAGAATAAAATTACAGTTATTTCTTTATGTTAATAGATTTCTGTTAAGATTTATCCCAGAGATTTTTGCTCATATTTATTAAGATAAAACCAAACAATTAGAAATCAATAATACTAAGCATATATTTATTAAAATCAAATTTTTTAAGATCAATATGCAAATTAGCCTTTCCATTCACACTGTAAACCGCTATTTCGTTGAATATAAATATAATTGCATGTTATTAGTATGTAGATATTGTTAACAGTCTTAATGATGTAAAACAGTTTTACTAATAATTGAGGTTTAAATAAAAATAAAATCATGGAGAATGTGATGTAAATAACAAAGGGAATTGTGAATTGAATAGTAATATAGTTTCGGTTACAGACATACAAACCCACAATCTCCATTATAATAAGATATGTATTATATTAACCGTCTGATCATTGCAAGTACGCATGAAACTGTAGTTACGGGATATTATATACATAATATTTAATCTTTGATTTTGAACCTGCTCTACTATTTTAGCATTGAGCAACTTCATATGCTAATACTTTTCACATTCATTTTATATATATATATTACACTCTAGTAAATGTATGCACTCGTGGTCGCAAGTTTTAATGCAATAAAATATATTAAATTAGTAAAAGTAAAGAACCTAAAGAAGAACGAATATAAAAGTATTAGTTATTTTAATGTTATTTTAATTCTATATAAAATTACATATAGGATTGCTTTTAATACGTTGGAGAATAAGATGATACTATTAGATATCAGTAACAGCAAATAATTATTCATTAAACCAAGTTTTGTTAAAATCTTTGTTAATTATTCCCACTATATAATATGTAAATCTTTATTTCTAAGAAATATATAACACGCATTTCAGGATTTTAAATGCCTAATATAGGCAGTTTTGCGGTAAATATAACTCAACTAGACTTTGATATAGACATAAGATGCTAATTAATATCAAATAGTGACTATTTCATAATCACTGAGAATATAACTTAAATAAAAAAAGGAAATTGTAATGTAATTTCGGTTACAGACACTCACTTAGTCTCTCTCATATATATATATATATATATATATATATATATATATATATATATATATATATATAATAGCACCGGACGAAAGGGCCATAGTTTTTATCAATAGAGGAAGAGTGGGAAAAGTTGTTTAACTTTTTCCACTCTTCCTCTTTTCTGTCTCCCATGCATTATCATTGTGTAGATTGCTATATATGAAAGCCTTAGATATATTATATAAATTTGCCTGTACCAAAAATGTAACAATATATATATATATATATATATATAATATATATATATGTGTGTGTGTGTGTGTTTTACACCATGATTATGGTGTAGTATGTAGACAAGAGGGTTTCACGGCATGAAAACAAATAAGGAAATTTCCCGAAGACTTTCATCTCTTGATTCTGAAGTAAAAGAGAAAAATCTCGACCACATCATAAACTAAGATAATCTAATTATTGTGCGATGACTAGCAACTTAAAAAGGAAAAAGAAATCAACTTGTTCGGCTCCAAACTCAAACTGATCTCTCACGTATATGTAATCAACCTCCCACATTTTTAACTCATATGAATTACTTTAACACTTAATGTCCAATAGCCTCAAGTTGTTTGAATTCAGAGATGTGAATATTAAATGTTAGACAAGTTTTCTTCAAATTGAACACCGCGATAATAACCGACTGAGCCGAACAAAACTTGTCTAATATTTAATACTTCGTCTCTGAATTCAAATAACTCTGAGGTTATTGAAAGTTAAGCAACATAAAATCAGTGTTGATTGATGTCGTACAACAGTCACGGTTCAAACGATAATCGTGTTGGTAAGGTTGGTTTGGTTTGTTTTAGGGCATATCAACCTCAGTGGGTCATTTAATGACGATAAGGATTTTAAATAAATTCTTAATAGATACTCAATTTCTTTTATAAACACATTTTTCTATTTAACCCATAGATGGGACCCTAACAGATACTACCACTCCGGGTCAGAGTGGACCAGGGAGCAATGGTGATGAAGGGGTGCTCCACATTCCCCAGATCTCCAAAACTGGAACCTCACCATCAGATAGAGTTTAACGTCATACCCAAAACATGTAGATCCTCAGCCACGGCCTTCTAGCACCATATGATAAAAAGGGTTGGGGTAATAATATAGGTGCTAGGGCTTGACATGACCAGCCGATTGATCGGAGGGGGCCTCTACGATCGCCCGTCTAGTCCAAATATGGACCAAAGTGGAATGTTGCATGTCATGGACTGCTCAACGGCCTGAGTTCTATCCTTAACCATCACGGGTCACCACCCACGGTCAACAGATGGCCACATTGGGGGAGTCTTACTCCCTCTGCAGGTGCAGTCGGTGAATTCTAACGCCCAGCCGACAGGGTGGTGTTGGCAAGAGAAGCGCCAGATACCAGCATACAGTTGTGAAAAAGAGAATTCTAATTTTAAAGACATTTAGATCTTTCTGTCCTTGCTCAAAGAGGACATTTTGAGAAATGGGCTTTTTGATTTTTTTAGTTAAGACCTCGAGGCTTTCAAAACAATCTCCTTAGTCTAGCGCTAGTGAAAAGGGGATAGACTCCCTCACTGTCTGGCTGATACCGATATTAGGCCACCCCCATCGACTTTACTTACTTTATAATTACCAACACAGAAACATGTATCAAAATGAAGTGAGAAGGAGTTAAATGAAGATTATTATACTTTTTATATATCGAAGTTGGTTCTCTGTGGATCACATCCCTACTTCTACACAGTCACCGTTTCTCTCAATAGCAATGTTCCAACTTCGAATGAGACCATGTATCCTGCCCCGTAAAATTTTGTTGACTGTTCTTTGAGCCACTTCTTCACTACAGTTTTCACTTCTACGTCACTGGATTAATGTTTGCTTCTCAAGCGCTCTTTTATGGGACCGAAGAGATGATAGTCTGAAGGCGCTGATTCTGGAGGATGCGGTAAAGTTGTCCACCCGAATGGGGCGATTTTCTCCCTTGTCCTGATGCGTGTGTGTGGTCGAGCATTGTCATGCAGAAGGAGGACATTGCCGATTGTCAAGTTGGATCTTACTCGTCGGATTATTGCTCTGGGCTTTGTTAGAGTCTCAATGTAGGCCTTAGTTTTATGAAAAAAATCCACATAAAATAAAGAAAATGGCATTACTTTTTGACACCCTCGTATGCATATATATATATCTTATTATAATGGAGATTATGTGTTTGTTTGTCTGTAACCGAAACTATATCACTACTCAAATCACTATCCATTTAGTTATTATACATCACATTCTCCATGAATCATTTTTATTTAAACCTCAATTATTAATAAAATTGTTTTTCATTAATACTGCTGGCCATATCTACGTACTAATAACATGCAATTGTATTTATATGTACAACAAATAGTGGTTTACAGTATGAACGGCAAGCCTGATTTGCATATTGATATTTAAAATTTGATTTTAATAAATGTGTGCTTGGTATTGTTGATTTCTAATTATTTGATTTTATCTTAATGAATATGAGCAAAAATCTCGGAGATAAATCCTTAAAAGAAATCAATTAACAAAAAGAAATAACAGTAATTTTATTCTTTACTTCCTAATTTAACTAAATAGTTAAATTGGAAAAGTTTAGCAAAGAAAGACGGGGGTGATGGAAGAGGAAGCTACAGTTGTTACATTTTTCGATTATACCTCTCTCTGTTTCAAATCATTTTATTTGCATTCTTATTTAGTCTCTTTGGACTTTGTAATTTAATATAATATTTTATGACATTAATACTAGCACCTGGAGGGTGCATATATTTGCTAGTCTTAATATAATGGAGATTGTGGGTTTGTCTGTCTGTAACCGAAACTATATTACTATTCAAGTCACAATTCCCTTAGTTATTTACGTCACATTCTACAGGATTTTATTTTTATTTAAACCTCAATTATTAATAATAATTGTTTTACATTATTAATACTGTTGACAATATCTACATAAGAATAACATGCAATTGTATTTATATACACAACAAAATAGCGGTTTACAGTGTGAATGGGAAGGCTAATTTGCATATTGATATAAAAAATCTGATTTTAATAAATATGTGCTTCGTATTACTGATTTCTAATTGTTTGATTTTATCTTAATGAATATTAGCAAAAATCTCGTGGATAAATCTTAAAAGAAAACCGTTAACAAGAAGAAATAACTAATTTTATTCTTTACTTCCTATTTTAACTAAATAGTTAAATTAGAAAAATTTAGTAATGAAAGACGGAAGGAGTGGAAGAGTAAGTTTCAGTTATTCTATTTTTTGATTATAGCCCCCTCTGTTTCAAATCTTTTTTTTTTCATTCTTATTTCGTTAGTCTTTCTAATTTAATATGATATTTTATTACATTAAAACTTAAGTACTTGCACCCGGAGGGTGCATATATTTGCTAGTATATATAAAGAGGATATTGGTGGTGAATAATGCTTATGCTTTGCACATGTTTCCAACAGACAATGCTGGTGACACCATAACCTAGATTGTCTTCTATCATCTTCATGTTTACAAAGTGGCCTGCTTTGACGCCTTCATTTAACAAGATTTTAGGTCAGTTTACACTCACGCCCCAGCTTTACTTCATAGAAAATGTAATAGTTTTAATATCTAAAATTAAGCAGCCATTTATTACGCAGTATGATCCCTGATTCCATTTGTTACGACAAGCGTCTCATCTATATTACAGTGAGAGTAGAGAACCGAGTCCGCTCAATCTAAAGTATTAACACAACCATGTGTATATATCTCATTCAACGTTCTATAAAATCTTTCCAGAATGGTTTAGTTGGTTGTTCTAAAATAGGGCACAACAATAGGGCACTCAGTGAGAACCGAATTCACAAACTAGTGTCTGTTAATCTAGTTAGCTAATAATTATATACTTTATGGGGGGGGTTGTTTAATGGTTAGAATCGTAGGAAATGAACTAGACCCGGGCTCAAATACTGGACAGGGCTGTTTGCATTTCACATAGGGCTAATACCCTTGGGAAAGGTATGCATCCAAATACTCACCTCCAGCTATGGGTGAATATTAGGAAAGACGGGGCTATTTATCCTTGGTTAGGTTATCAGAGGGAAAACTGAATTCAAACCTGGTAAATTCCGCTTAAGAAATAGACCTTGTGTCACATCCTGCTCGAGTGGAGGGGTATATATATATATATATATATATATATATATATATATATATATATATATATACACCACGCGACATGCCCACGGTTTTGTTTGTTGTGAGAGGTTGGGCAAATCCGTACAGAATCTATATTTTTGATGATGATGATAAATATCTAAAGACGGAGACATCTCCACACTAGAGGATAATCTAAAATTAGGTCAGTTCACATACTTAAGTAGTATTATCTCATCTACAGAAAGTTATGTCAAGTTTGTGCATATGAAAGGAATGAGTGGATATAGATTATTGATCGTATGGAAATCTGATCCGATACGATAAAGCGAGAAATCTTCCAAGCTGTAACCGTGCCAGTGCTACTATATGGCTGCATAATTTTGACTTAGAAAAAAAAGCTAGATGGGAACTGTTGTCTTGAACAAATCCTGAAAGCAGTTGTACGATTGTTGTGGGATTAAAAATAAAACTGTATTCGGATTTCTAGAGAGAGAGAAGGGGGAGAAGAAATAAGAGCAAACAAAAGGGTAAAATTTTGAAGAGTAAACACACAACGGGGTGCCAGTAATAAATTGACCGAAGAATGACCCCGGAAATAGGTTTAAAAAATAAAACCGGAAGTTCCAGGTTTTGACCGGAAATGAATGTGAAGAAGAAAATCTGTCTTTTCCTTTCGGCTCTGGTGAGAGTCAGACCTGGCTCATGGGTCCTCGATGGGTCTGACAGTAGTAGCGAACATGATTTACGACAGTAATTTGACCGTACCCTCTCTCTCCGAAAAAAGAGCCCACGAGCCTAGAAATAAATACAAAGCCTCTTGTGACTGTACAATTTGCGTGTATGTTGTTCCTTGACCTAACTGCTACTAATAACGACGACTACTACTAAAACTTGAGTTGGCCTATGCTACACATATCGCCCTGTTACATATGACCAACAGGAAAGGTAGCGAGAGATTTATGGGTACCTGATAATGAATCAATGCTGGTACTTATCCAGCATAGCATGCTAATGAAATATTTAAAATGTACAACTAAAAAAATGCAATAATCCCATTCACCATACAGATTAGAGTATGCTTCCAGCCAGTTCCTTTTTCTCTTGTTTTTTTACTTATTTTCTTATTAACATTTATATAAAAACTATGCTATTCCCCGATCCAGACTTTCTTAGTATTTCCCCTGGCATAACTACAAAAAGATGACGACTTACAACCGATATATAATTTTGGGAACTTGAATATTACTACTCCATATATAAAATAAATAGCTAAAATAAACAAATGACTAAAACTTTCTCTTCCCTGGTTGGTATATATTAGTTTTACATTTCTATATCATCTGTACATTTCTGTAGAATCAACGGGAACTATTTGGCATGCTACGCTGGATATGCTCCAGTTGTATCAAACAGGAAACGTCTGTCATGATATTGATTATTAGTTATGATGAATATAGCTCTGTTGAATCATGGAAAAAAGGTGCTCTACCACCCCAGCTCTGACTATAATCAGGTTTTTGTAAGGAGGTGGCTGGGAGGCCGTGACAAGAACTGGGAGGCAAGAATGAGAATTAAAAGGACTATATGACCTTAAGGCACCCCTTTTGCGATTTCGATTCGTGGAGATATTTTTTCCATTTACACCGTCAAAATCCGGTTAATTGTTTACAGACGATTTTTAGAGTTTTTTTTTTAATTATACAACTAACCCCTAACCCTATCAAACAACCGGATTTTTACGGTGTACATGAGAAAAGTGTCCCCACGAGATCGCGAAAGGGTGCCTTAAGGTCATATAGTCCGAAACAAAATTAGTGGGATTAGAAATTCTTGCAAGAATTCATATTCTAGATCACGGCAAATGTGAGCGAAAATACCGAGTGAAGTCCTGGAGTTTTCAAAAGACTTTCAGTCAGCCAGTCTCAAGACTTTTGGGGAAGGAAAAGTAAAAAAAAAAATAAATAAATAAATAAATAAAAAATGAGGCAAGAATATTTGAGAAAAGGAATATGGTGATAGTTTTCTTCAAGCTTATTATTTTACATTTAAAAAAAAGCAAAAAAAGCAAAAGGATGGTGTTCTATATATTTGGATTAGAGTTGACTCTAGGGTAGGATCTTTTTTTTTTTTTTTTCATTCTTTTTTGTCCTACTTTGTTTTAAATTCCCTTTCTCCCGCACTTTCATTTTTTATTCATTCTTTAAAAATTAATTTCCCTTTTCATTTCATTTATTCTTTTAAATTTTTTCTTTTTCCCTTTTTTCATTCATTTATTTTTCATTCCTTTCCTTTGAATTCCTTTCTTTTTCAATCTTTTTCAATACCTTTCTTCTATTTTTTCCTTTTATTTTATAACTTTTGTTTTCATTTCTTTCTTACTCCTTCACTTAGCCTAGTACTACACAAAACTAAGAGGAGAATTGATAGAAAGTATAGAAAGATTTAAATGTAACTTATTGAACGACAACCCATTAGCTGATCTACAGGCAGATATCATTTGCCACTCTGCCCACTGGAATACCGATTGAAGCATCGGAAAAGCCTGTTCATTTACTATACATCTAGGTAATTAAATAAAACAACTACAATCAAACTCTTGCTATACACTAGTTCAATCAACGCGAAATTCACTTACCGTGATTTCGGAAACTGCAAACACTTCTTGCTTTACTCGTTCGCTACAAATAGGATATGACAAGGTCGCAAGTATGGGTTATCCAACGAGGATCGAACTCGTTATTCGATAGCAACGGACCTGGAGACGCCCTGGTTAGCTGTCAAGTATCAGCTGTGCAAACTTGCAGTCAGAGACCTGGTGAGTTGCATGTAATCTGGTTTAGCTCAGTCGGTAGAGCATCCGACTCGGAACTGCAAGGTTCCGGGTTCAATAACGGCCCTCGACAACTCAGCTTCTGAGTAGCACAGGGATCTGTGCGGTAAAGTGGGGAGCTGATGGTAGGTGTAGCACTCCACCTCAGATACAAAAAAGCTAGTGAAAAGGAGATAGACTCCCATGCTGTCTGGCTGATACCGACAATAAGCCACTCCAGCGACTTTACTTTATGTTGGAAAGAAATGTAGGTAAATGTTAAAATTCTTATATTCTAAGTTAGTCTCTCAAAAAAGTAGCGTAATTACAGGATATTTTTTTTTAATGCGCCACATACCGGTTGAATATTATTATAAATAGCAAATGATTTTGTGCATAGTTTTCATTTCCGATCAAGGTCAATGTATTTCTGTGTTATATCATAGTATGTAAAAAGAATAATTAACAATACAAGGGGAGTCTCCGTGGAGTAATGGCTAACGTGCTGGACTACCACATCGTAATAAGCGAGTTCGAATTGCAGTCACGCTATAACGTTCCTTTTCGAACTAATAACCTTAGGAAATGTATAAACCCCCTCATCACCCCAGTTATGGGTTAAATAGCACCACTATTGTTATTCTACAAGTATGGCATTGGCATTAAATAACCCAAGGAGGTTGATATGCCTTTCTGCAAAGAAACCAAACCTAGACGATACTCAAAGATTTTATGCATTTTCATTTTTGAATTAGGTGTTATATATATATATTATGAAAACTAGCAAAAACAACACCCGCCAGACCGCGCAAAAATACATTTTTGAAAGATATTAGACAGTACCTCCAAAACGTTACTAAAAATTTATGATTTAATTATTCAGACTTATCTTTATAGAAAAAATTAAAAATTGTACGGGTAAAATATATTTTGATCGGATTTCATAAAATGAAACGGGTGGAGGCGGGGAAGTCGACCTAGTAAAAGATATTTTCCTATATATTTTAGAAAAAAAACTATTTTAAACATAAATTCATCTAAAAATGTAAATAAGTATAAAAATTTTCGTGGAAATTTGACTCGTAATCGATTTTTCGTAGATTTCTTTTTCAATTTGAGTAACGCTGTTCTAAATTGTGTTAAATTATGTTAAAAAATATGAGCCTGGGTAACATTCATGGGCTAATCTTGCAAATTGGTCGGAAAATTAAAACGTAAACTTTTTGGTGGTTCCTCATGACAGTTTAACTACAGTGTATGAATGAACTTTTTGCGAATTTGGTTACGGTTTAGGGGGTGAAGGTTGTTTTTAATTACGTATTGCTTAAAAAATCAAAAACAACAAAAACTCCAAATTACTATACATTTAAATGTTGAAAAATATTTTTTTAAACCAAGTTTAATTGAAATTATACATTGCAATACTAACACAAACAGACTAATGTGTCTACCGTTGGGTTCAATAAATAATTTCAATGGTTAATGAAATGTATTAATATTTGTTGTTTTTTTAAGCAATACGTAATTAAAAACAACCTTAATCCCCAAATCCCAACCCAATTCGCAAAAACTTCATTCATACCCTGTAGTTAAACGGTCATGCGGGACCACCAAAAAATTTTCCGTTTTAATTTTTCGACCAATTTTCAAGTTTAGCCCATTCAAGACCTAGAGTCGCCACTGATATGGATATTAGCTCCTCTACCACTAACAATTAAAACTAGTGGAATTAGATGCTCTTGGATAAATTCAGATTCCCCAGGTGATGGCAATGCTGGAGTCTGCAAAAATATAGAGAGAAGAGTGATGGAGTAGTCGGAAAACTTGCAGTCATTCAGTCTCCAGAAATCACCAACAAACATTTGGTGTGGGTAGAAAAATGCGTGGAAGAAACAAACAAATAAATAAATGCGATGATACAGAATTTACTAGAAACTCGTTCTTTATAGCTAAGTATCCCCACATAACTCCCGCCAAATCGACTGGGAATGTTGATATAAATCCAAACACAGACATCTAATATACTTTCTGTTTAGCTGGTCTGTGGAGCCACAGAGGTCCACTGATGAACCCTTTGAAAAGGAGAGAGGAAGGCAGTGAGAGAGAGAAAGAGAGAGAGGGGGGGTTCAAGGATTCTACATTAACGAGACGACGACAAGCATAAACATTTATGGAGAATAAGGGGCTTTCATTAATTTATTTTTCTAACAGCTTCGAAATTTCTCCGGCTTTGAGAGTCGGCAGTTTTCTCTACAAAGAAATGAAAATACTTTGCACTCCCAGATTTTTTTATCGGATACGAAACCCATTGAGAATTATAGTACAGATGGAAAAAGGTGCTCTGCGACCCCAGCTCCTACCCTCACCAAGATTTGCAAGGAGATGGTTGGGAGGCGGAGACAGCAACTGGTAAGGAGGGGCTTATACGGGGCCCTAAAAAACACATGGGATCTCAAGGGTTTGGGAAAGGAAATGAAAAAAGAAAAAAAAGAAAATACGACGAGGCAAGAATAACTGAGAAAATAGATATAGTCCTGTTGATAAATAGATTTATTTTAAAAAGAACTTGCTTATTTTGGGTAATCCTTAACTTTTTCCTTGTAAATTCCTACCATAAAATAAAATGAACCCTCATTTTATGCCCGTCTTTTTGCAATAAAATGTTTTATTTTTCTTGCACCAGTTATTTTACAATACTAAATATATTTTATTTATTTTAATATTCACTTCAATGTGTATATTCTAAAAGTTTTTATTTTGTGACAATGGTTAGTTTTAAAGTGGGGGCTCCTTTTGTTCTTTTTTTTTTTTTTTTTTTTTGGCTTTGGTACTCTAAAATAAAAACTTCAGATTTTAATCATCGTCGACGAAAAAAAAAATTACGGTCATAAAAGGAGGATCCAATTTATGCCTAAATTGTAAAACGAGCCCCCACTTTAAAACTAACCATTCTCACAAAATAAAAACTTTTAGAATATACACATTGAAGTGAATATTAAAATAAAGAAAATATATTTAGTATTGTAAAATAACGGGTACAAGAAAAATAAAACATTTATTGCAAAAACACGGACATAAAATGAGGATTCAGTTTATTTTATGGTAGGAATTTACGAGGAAATAGTTAAGGATTACCGATAAGTCAACCTGTGACACGTGCGCGTGTGTGAGTTGAAATTTTCAATGTATTTGTTTATTTCGGTTATGTTGGTCGAGGTGTAGGTTTTTTCGTCAACTAGTAGTGTATTCATTTTTTCAATGTACTCTGATTTGCGCATGATGACCAAGTCGCCGATTTTATCAGTGGGGGACATGACGACAGCCGCGAGGATAAACCATTTGGCGAAGTCTGAGTCACAATTTTTAGTTTCGGGGGATAATGCTTGTGGTTAGGTTTCTGTATGCCAGAGGCAAATTTTAGGCCGAAACGGAGTGCTTCCATTTCGGTTGTCGAGAACTGGAGATTTGTTAAGTTCTGGACCATTTCAGGACGTCTGATGTGTTTCCAGTTGCTGTCGGCTAGTGTCTCACAACCTAACGAAACAGCGATTCCTAAAAGATATGTACCAGCTCTATTATGACTGATCCACAACCCGGACATCTTCATATACCCCCCCCCCCGCTGGTAAAAGTGGCGGTGTGGTCATCATGCGCAAATTAGATTACATTTTTTCTATTTAATAATAATTATTTGTTAGCATATGATATCAAGTATTCCTATTCAATTCTAATAATTTATATACAATTATATGGGTATTTGCCACATACCCCACTTGTATGGGCTGAGCACAAGGTCTCGTTTTAACGTGGGCCCACCCACAAGCCGAAGCTCATGGGTGGGAAAGAAAAATTGCGTCGATCCCTTCGATATTCCCCCTCAAGGGAGCACCTCAGGCGCTGGGCAATAAACCCAGCCCTGCAGCCAAGGGGGCAGGTATTGCCTAGGGGATAGCCCCCTGGGATCGACGCTATTAATTCAACACACCGATCCAGTGGCTGAAGCACACCGGACCCCCGTCCCGAAGGAAGGGGTTGTTAATGTATTAATACACCTTTGACAACCAATTGATATGCCGTTAAACGAATAGTAAAAATATTTATATACAATTATATGGTTAATTGATTTGACGGCATATCAACCTCTTATGGGTTATTTAATGTCAAAATGTGATTCATTTGTAAATGATTATAAATAATATTCATATTTTCCAACGTTCCATTACAATCATAATCATCCTTTTCTATCAAAAATCATTTGTTATATTGTTTCAAGTGTTTTTATCTAATACTAATAATTTTCAAATTGATCTATTTGAACCATAGATGGGACCCAAACAGCTATTACCACTCCGGGTCAGAGTGGACTTTGCAGTAATCACAATAAATGGACAATTCACGCGCCCCCAAACCTCCAGAACTGTAGCCTCACCACCGGATGCAGTTTAGTTTCATACTCAGGATAACCCTTTTTGTGGTGGGGATGAGTTACGTATCTGTAAAGAATGCAGTTCGCGTATTCTAAGCCCCCGTTGACAGGGCACTAAATTTGAATGTTCCACTCTTGATGAAGTATCATAGTCTAATTGGTAAAGTGCTGTCCATGTCAGCTGTTTAGAGAGATATACACACACTGTGTTTGGCGATTAATTTGCCGACATTCTGTCAAGAAAAGAAAGAAAAATAGACCGCTTTCATCTTTATATTATCTGATCGAGTACTAAGATTAAAAAGCAGAGACCTCATCTCCTTCGGCCCTGTTCGCTAACACCTCGACAGATTCCTGTAGATTAATTCTTATCAGCTTTTTTTCTTCTTCTTTCTGATATTATCTTTTGTCAATACCTGTCCTAAAAACTCCGGGAACAGTTACAGTGCGTTTTGTCAGATATGCAGCAACCCTGCTATGTACATGCCATGCAACTACACGCACAAGCGGAGTACTGAAAATAAACGAGAATTTTTAGGACAGATTGCATAAGTAGGTTATACACTCGTGCGATTTGTTACTTTTACTTTAAAATTTTAGCCAATCATATGCGATGTCTACATTATATACACATGCTAAAAAAAGCGGTGCAACCAACAAAGCCTTCATGGAGTGACTTTAGGGGCCAGGCATGCTTTAGGGCCCAAAAGCATTACCACTAACTCAGAGCACCACAGCAAGACGGATTTTTTCTGTTAACTATACTGTGAAAATGCATTTCATTAAATGGTATCCTCACAAATAAAATTAGTATTTTATAATTGTTTTATATCTGTATACAGTGGTACCTTGACTTACGAGTTTAATTCGTATAAAATTATAATTCAAAGAAAAGAAAAAGAAAAAAGAATGGACAGACAAACACAAACAAGCACCCACCCACACACACAGAATTTGGAAGCCATGAGACAGAACCAAATGAACATTCACTAGCAACAACTTCAGTTCTGGTAATCTTCTGTAGAATAAATTTTTATCTCGAAATATTAAGAATAAATCACATGTTAACAAACAACACCATAGTTACCTTCTTTTTTCTTTACACTTGCATTGTGATAGCCTTCAAAACCAACCAACAAACCGTATATAAAATTAATTTCCCCATTTAAATAAACTGAAACGCCATTAATCTGTTCCAGCCGCACAAAAAAAAACTACTTTTCTTTGTTAAGTTTTTGTTTTTTTTTAAGAAAAATCTTTGTATTGTATAAAAACAAAACAATGTAATAAATTATGTTCTGTTTAATGTTTATTCTTTATAAATAATTTTTCTTGGGCGTAATAAATTTGGAAACTTAAATATTCTAATGAATTTAACATAAGTATCTGAAGTCTACAACACAAAGCCAAAAAATCGACTTGTGACAGCTCATGACTCGGAAAATTCGTAAGTCGAGGTAGTACTGTATATCTAAAACACACAAGTAAATAAAACTTATAATTGACTTATAATTCTTTGTTTGGAATTATAACAAATGTATGCGTTTACTTAATGTCTGAAGTAGTTACATATTCCCGTTTGCGGCGTGGGTCTGAATCTTTAATGAGCAGGTCAATAGCCAATGAAGAGCTTCGGTAAAAATAGCTCAAGTAAACATATGAAATGTAATAATTACCATACTGTAGTATATCCACAGGTCCTACTAGTATTAAAAAAATGTCTAACCCCCACCCAAATTATTTATTTCTTTGAAGAGAATTAGTTTATAAGTGACTTGACTTTGTGGTAGAACAAGATGAAATAACCGTGTTTGATAAATAATTATTTGGTGTCTAATAAATAATTATTTGGTGTTATTGATTTCTAATTATCATAATTTTTATTTTATAATTTTCAAGTACGCAGACCCTCTCAGCAGGAGACTTGGCGCAATATAGTCTTCGTATATGTTTATTCTGTACCAAACCCAACCGAAGTTTAGTAATTATCGATCACTTGAAATTCCCACGCACACATAAATATACTCTTACATATTATCCTCAAATTGTCATCCTATAATCAGAGTAAAGACGACAGTACTACTAAGATCAACTAAAATACAGAAAATAATTATTAGGGACTGATAAGACCTGCAACTATGTTCCTAACCACTAAAACCACTAACAAATATTGGTGTGATAACTCAAGAGTAAGATTATAGACACATTAAAATATTATCTTCATTTTTTATCAGTTGTGATGATCATGCTGTATTAAGTAAATATATAACAGTAATACAGCAGTACTGATATGACAACGGCTTGGGAGAAGGTAGCTTTCCATAGGACTGAATTTATAGCAGGCCATGCCTTTCCTAAGCGTGCATTAACATCGCTTTCTGCACCTCTTGGACCCTGACAAAGCGCCTAAGAGAATGAACTAGATGGGAGCTGCACAAGAATGCTGCGTGCGATCCTAAACAAAACGTGGAAACAATACCCCACGAGAAAACAACTGTACAGTCACCTGTCCTATATCACCCAAACCATCCAAGTAAGACGAACAAGACACACATGACCACTGTTGGAGAAGCAAGGACGAACTCATAAGGGACGTCCTCCTGTGGAAGCCAGCACATAGGCACATCAGTGTGTGGCCGTCCAGCAAAGGCGTAAATTGACCAAATCTGTGCGGATACTGCATGCTGCGCAGAGAACCCCCGAGAACAATGAGTGATAGGGAAGGTTGGAGAAAGTATCATGGATATTCGTGCTAATAGCATGACATGATGATGATAACAGTAATCATTATTAGCAAATCCTGTCGACTGCACGGATCTCCATGATTTATTCGCCACCCATCCCTGCTGGACAGCGCTCTGCACAGTATCTAGAATTCGTGCAGAGCTGATCGATGTAGGTTTTTGCTAGCTGGCCCACACAGGTGTGTCCATGTATAGGTGTCCAGAGAAGGTCACTCATGAGCGCTTCCTTGTGTTACCAGCATGCGTTGTTCGTCTTACCTGAATGGTTTGTATGATAGAAGGTAAGAGGCTGTATAGCTGCTCGTTTGAGGGGATGCTTCAGGATTTGTTGAAGATAGCACGCAGCATCTTTGTGTAGTTCTCATCTAGCTTTTTCCCTGGGTGTTTTGTTAGTGTCTTAGTGGTGCAACCAAACAGTAGCACTAACACAGCTACAGCGTGGAAGGATTCTCGCTTTATATCATCAGAGAGATCAGATTTCCATATGATCGATAATCTTTCTACAGCAGTAATCATAAGAAAGGCACGAACTGCTGTAGATAGAATAAGTAATGTGATATATAATTTCCTTTATATCTCTTATGATATTAAAGACCACATTTCTGTGCGACCTCGGCTGCACTTTCTCTAACATTGACTTCAACACCTGAGGATATCTATTTAATTAGTTTTTTTTTTTTTTTTTTTTGTACAAATGAGACCTTTCTAATTAATTTGAGTCCAAAATGTCCGGGGACACTTCCACAATCTGCGAGGGACAAAGTCATTTACTTTATAAACGAATTACAACTTCTTGATCAATTTTAAGCACAACTTTTACAAACGCCAACCCATCGCCCCCCTCGAAATACAATTAGCGAACCCTGAAATAAAGGAAGTTTACATGACTAGTTGTATCAATAATGCTTTATTAGATTAAAAGGAAACGGGTTAGCAAACGAAGAGAAATTATATATTTGTTGTTATATCTGGGGAAAATGAATTAAAAGATACTTGAAACCATACAATTACTTGCAAATTATTGTTAGATAGGACTGCTTGAAACCATAAGACTGCATGCAAACCAGTGATTACAGACAAATAAGAAAGTACAATAAAAAGGCAATTGAATATTGAAAATATTGTATATTATAAAAATATACACACTAAACCCACCAGCCAATCAAAATCCTGTTCGCAGCGCCATGTAGGGATTTGTGTAAATTGAAGCAGGTTAAACTTGCAACGCAGTTGAATACTGATCAGTCGACACAAATCTCTACAGGCAATGAAATATGAAAGGAACAGGGATACAAATCGTAGTGGAAGCCTGGAATAGAGACACGATGAACTCTTTGAGATTTGAGGAAGAATCAAAACTATCCAGTCCACAGCACTACTAAAGTCGGCTAAGATACTTAAAAGAGGCATGGTAAGCGCCGAGGAGACTTGCTGTCACTCAGTAAAAAAATAGAAAATAAAAATAAGAGCTAGTGTGAAAAACCAACAAGTAGTAAAATAAGAATATGTTCAAAAGCAACTAAAATTATTTCTCTGAATGTTTGAGATGAGGCTTGAAGATTAGTATTATCTGCGTTATTCGACACATGGCCGAGTGGATAAGGCAGTTAGGTTAAGACAGTTCTAAGTGACAGTTATCTCTGGAACCAGAGTTCAATCCTGAGTGAAAGCAGTTAGAAAAATAATTAACACAACTCCTACCCCAGCTATGGTTAGCGGAATGAGAACAGGATACCCCCGTGAAATAAATAAAGGGTTAGGTTCAAAGTTTCGTGATCGCTCCCGAATACGAAAAGAAAGTTTCCGAGTTCGAAAAGAATGTTCCCGAGTTCGAAAAGAAATACCTGAAGAAGGCCGGAGAGTATATCGGCCGAAACGTTGTACAAATAACAATGAAGATTGGGACAATAGTCCGAATAACGCAGATAATACCAACTAAAATTAATATGAAAACAATTGTCAGTCAATACTCAATGTGTACCGATATTTATTTTAGCCATTTTATTTGCAGAATCTGTGATTATATCAATAGACATAAGTGTTAGTACCAATAATTCCGCCACTCGGAACCCAAAACTGTTGCCCCCTATTTGTGATAATTGTTGACCGACCTCTATTTTTGCACTTAGCTATGTTTATACTGAAAGCGATTAAACAAAAACAAAAACAAAAAAAAATAAATATAAGAATGAAAATAGAGCAACTACAATCTCCATTTTTTATCATCTCTATTCGTGACATTTGTTAGCGCATTTCCTGTCCTACATAAACTTATCTGTTACGGTCAAGGTCGCACAGGAACAGAGGGTCATGGTCGCACAGGGACCGACATCCGACTGTCATCACGAATGTTATATTAACAGAGAGCATGAAAGTCCGCTGTCACCTTTCCAGGGAGGGAATAAAAGGATTTATTTGAAATATATCGAAAAACCCTGATACACAGGCATCCCCGTGGGAATATGATACATTGTTCATAGGGAAACCCTTGATTTACAGCAAAGGTTCTCACACTTGTTTTGTCGCTGGACACCTTATATTATATTTACCACGTACCCCACGTGTACGGGTTAGGCACAAAGCCCTATTAATATGGGACCACCCACGAACCGAAGCTCATGGGTGGTGGGTGTAGAAATTGAGTTGATCCCGTCGGCATTCCCCCTCAAGGGGCGCCTCAGGCACTAGGCAATAAACCCAGTCCTGTCCCTTTAAATCGAAGGGACAGGTATTGCCTGTGGGAATAGCCCCCCTGGGATCAACGCTGTTAATTATAGTCACGGTCCAAGGCCGAAGCCACTGGACCCCGCCCCGAGGTGCTGGACACATACGTTTTTCTTAAAATAGATAAATACGGGAATTGGAATTCTGTTTTTGGACAAACGTTGCCACTAACTTTTAAGATATTACACGAAGTAGTTTTTTTTTTTTTTTTAAAACAAAAAAAAAACAATAAGCAGATTGGTTGTTTCCTATAATCCAACATAAAAAAGGGGAACCATTCTGATTGACTGATAAATTATTTATTTATTTATTTATTGATCTACTGGGAAAAAAGAAGACGGGGTTTGAGTTAGGGTTTAACGGGAAAATAGATAAATAATTTATTAGTCAGTGAGAGTGGTTCCCCTTTTTTATAATGGAGTTATAGGAAATAACCCTATAATTGTAATTGGATTTCAGAGTCTTGCTATCCAGTGTGGAAATATTACTGCATATCTGCACCACTTGGACTTTAACGAAACGATTGTGGACGGGGCTACAAGGAAATTATACAATGATACTGCGTATTGTCCTCAATCCTGAAAGCAGCACCTCAACAAAAAAGCTATACGGCCACTTACCTCTTATCACACAAACTATCTAATTAAGACGAATAAGACACGTTAAACAAGTAAGAACGAACTCATAAGCGACACATACACATGGACACACCTGACTGGGCGACCAGCAAGACTTTCCTTGATCAGTTCTGTACGGATACTGTATGTCGTGAGAACTTGCCAAGAGCGATGGCCGATAGGGATGAGTGGCGAGACAGAGGGAGAGAGATTTATGAGGATCCTCGTTGACAACGCAACATCAGGATTACAATCATAACTTCCTATTTTCAACGTTCCATTGCAATCCTATTTTTATTTAACAGTAATCATTTATTTGCACACAGTTATACTAATCATCATGTCGCGCATGCAGCACGGATATCCATGACAATCTCTCCCAGCCTTCCCTATCATTCATTGCACTTGGGAGGTCCTCTGCGGAGCAACCAGCATCTTCGCAGTTGGTCAATGTAGGTCTTTGCCGGGAAAGCAAGGATGAGCTCATAAGCGACGTTCTCCTGGGGAAGCAATAGTGTGGACCAGCCACCAAGGACCTACATTGACCGACTATGCAAGGATACTGGATGCTGCGCAGAGGACCTCTCTGGCAAATGAATTATAGGGAGGGTTGGCGAGAGATTGTCTTGATAACCGTGCTAATTGCGCGACATGAGATTTTATACACACATACACAAACATACACACATAAAAGGTGAATTGTAGCTAGCTGAAGACGTAATTTTGGAAATTCAGTAAAATAAAAAAAATTAAATGAAGCAAATGACCCAAACTTATTCTAACCTAGACGGTGACTTCAATTATTAAATTTGTATATAATTTATTGGACCATATGACATTAAGGCACTCCTTTTGCGATTTCGAATCGCGGGGACACTTATCATTTACACCTTAAAAATCCGGTTGTTTGTTAGGGGTTATGGTTAGTTTTATAATTTTAAAAAATAAACTAAAAATTCTATGTTAACAATTAACCGGATTTTGACGGTGTAAACGGAAAAAAAATGTCCCCACGAATTGAAATAGCAAACGGAGTGCCTTAAGGTCATATGGTCCAATTTATTTAATGCATGAATAACGGACAATTTCATCGGCGACCTATTCTGGACAAGAAACAATATCCCCATCCCAAGTGGTTAAATTAACCCCCTCCATGAAATCACTGACATTTTGTTATAATTTTAGAGCAAACGAGGCTAACAAGGCGACAATGTCACGAACAATAGACTTTAGTATCCACGCACACAGATTTGACTCCCAAGACTTTCCGACAGAGCCAAAAAACATTACCACGTGTTCTGCTTGCCAGTTCCTATATATCATCAGGGTAAAAGTCAAACTCACTAAATAAGCCGCTCCTTTCAAAGTATCCCCCGCTGTTGAACATACACGCCAAAGACAGACTTTCTCAAATGTTTTCCACTCTCACCCCCTCTACTTGTAAGCCAGAAACACTAAGGGTTGGAAGATGGATCGAGATACACGGACAGCAGATGAAAGCTACAAACAGCAAGAGAGAAAGGATCCTAGTGTTCATAGCATGACTGAAACTTGTCGAGAAAAACATTTCTCATGAGTTTGAGAAAAAAAAAGCAGTCTGGGCATGGAGTTCGGCAACCCACTGGGAACATCTTATTATAATGGAGATTGTGGGTTTGTCTGTCTGTAACCGAAACTATATTACTATACAAGTCACAATTCCCTTTGTTATTTACATCACATTTACCATGATTTTATTTTTATTTATACCTCAATTATTAATAAAATTGTTTTATATTACTTATACTGTTGACCATATCTACATACTAATAACATGCAATTGTATTTATATATACAACAAAATAGCGGTTTACAGTATGAATGGGAAGGCTAATTTGCATATTGATCTTAAAAATTTGATTTTAATAAATATGTGCTTATTGTTTGATTTCATCTTAATGAATATGAGCAAAAATCTCTTCAATAAATCTTAAAAGAAATCCATTAACAAGAAGAAATGACTAATATTATTCTTTACTTCCTATTTTAACTAAACAGTAAAATTAGGAAAATTTAACAATGAAAGACGGGAGTAACGGAAAATGGTGGAAGAGTTAGTTTCAAAGTTGTTCTATTTTTCAATCATACCCCCTCTGTTCCAAATCTTTTTATCTACATTCTTATTCAGTTTCATTAGCCTTTCTAATTTAATATGATATTTTATTATATTAAAACTTAAATACTTGCACCCGGAGGGTGCATATATTTGCTAGTATATATAATGAAAATAAAAATATATAATGAAAATTGTTGGTGGACACTCTCCTGGAACATAAACCGGGTTGTGCGTTTGCCATAAGAGCAACCTGAAGAATACCGGTCGGGACTTTATCATATTAGGTGCTGGGACTTTACATAACCATTCGACTTATCAATGTTGGCCTCTTCTACCACCATTCTAGCCCAAATAAGGGCCGAAGTGGAATGTTGTAGGTCACATAATCACTTAACACCCAGGTCACGGACCGCTCATCCACCAATATTCCGACCGCAGAAATTACGGGTAACCACCTACGGCGAACTGGTGGCCCCATTAGGGGGTGCCCCTATGCCGAGGTGAAATCGGCATATTCTACTGTCCCAGCCAACAGGGTAGACAATATAATGTTATAATAGAAATATTATGAACAATTGTTTATAGAAGGGGGGAAAATATATGGGGCGAAATAGACCTTCGAATCAACAAGCTCCCAACAAGAAGCAGTCGACGACGACGAAGCGCTTTGCGAACGACCCAGTAAAGAAATTGATTTTAGTCCAACAGAAACAAAACTAAATAGGAATTGCGATTTTGAACTGTTATAGATTATTTCGACTACGACGACGGATTTTCCAGCTGCTAGACGAAGACGAAGAATGTGTTGACCAAAAGAAAGTCTGGCTTGTGAGAAGACTCGCTTGTTTTGGTCCCCCTCAGCAGGAACTTCTTGATTCGAATATCCCCCCCCCCATATATTGTTAAACAAAACAGAACATTTTCTGAATAAAATCACATAACGTACAGCCTTATTTTTGTTTTTGTTTCCCCCCCCCCTTGTTTTTCGATAAAAAGCACTGTAATACTCGACTGATTAGTACCTCAGACGACACATAGGTAATCTAGGTTTAAAAAAGCATATAGCAAAAATTATCAAATGTGTTGTCAAAGTAAAAACTTGCAGGTAAAAAAAAAAAATGACCAACAAAAGGAACGTGGTATGAACCCCAGAGAGGTCAATTAAAGCTTTCGTAAATTTCCAGTGTTATTGATAATATTCGCACATAGTAGAGAAAGAGTTAATACCAAGCCATTAAAGTCCAGGTAAGAAATAAACGTAGATATCAATCATTATCACACAGGTGCAAATCTGTCGGCCTTAACAGTCTAGTAATTCTTTTATAGAGATAAGAAAGGACAATGTGGAGGTCATTTATTTGAAAAGAAAAAAAAAAAAAAACACTAAGTTACTGAACAGATAGAAATCGGCGGAATTCATAGTATGCACGAAAAGTCCTACTCACGAATCAGGTTTGATTTCCAAGAGCCCAGTCTACTCTACTATTTTCCCATAGCTGGGGGAAGAATACCGCTATGTGAAATGGTTCGTTCAGGATTTGAACTCTGCTAGCAAAGTCCACTTCCCACAACGATGACTGTTACGTCACGAGTTCCTGCTAAAAAGAATACGCAAAAAATGTACGCGTAAACAATTCAAGCGTAAGATTACTTTATCAAAGATATGTCAAAATCGAGATACTGGTCTTCAGTCAGATTTTTAATCTCTGAATACACAGAGGGGGCTACACAGTTACGGTCATGTAAATAGTGAGAAAACGTTGTCCTTTCATACCGGCGATCGCAGTAATAAATTAGTTACTGTATTATTAAATTTTATTTTGTATTGGGCTATTAAATAACCTATCTAAATTGTACAAGTCTCATTTTTTATACTGTGGAAAGTTTATAGCATTTTATTTAAGCTGGTTTGGAACAATAAAACTGAGATTTGAGTCTGGAATTTTAGTTTGGTTTGTGGCATATTAACCTCGGTGGGTCATTTAATGCCGACAAAGTTGTGAAATAAATTCATTCTTAATGTATAATTCAATTTTGTTCATAAACTCCTGTTTTTCTATTCAACCCATAGATGGGACCCTAACAGGTACTACCACTCGGATCAGAGTGCACCAGGGAGCAATGGTGATGAAGTGGTACTCCACATTCCCCAAACCTCCAAAACTGGAACCTCACCATCAGATAGAGTTTAACGTCATTCCCAGGACATGTAGACCCTCAGTCACCGCCTTCTAGCACCCATATGATAAGGATTAGGGGTTTCCATAAGGGAAATAGGGTTGGGGCAATCATATAGGTGCTAGGGCTTGAAGTGACCAACCGATTGATCCGTCTAGGCCAAGATAGGGCCAAAGTGGAGTATTGCAAGTCATGAACTGCTCATCCACCTGGGTTCTATCCTTAAGCACCACGAGTCGCCACCCACGGCCAACAGGTGACCCAATTGGGGAGTCTTACCCTTTTGCAGAGGTGCAGTCGTAGCATTCTCACACCCCAGCCGACAGGGCGGTCTGGAACTTTTAGTTATTAAATTTATTTTGCTTTGTTAGTATTTTACAGTGATGCTAATAGCTTTTTTAATTTAGTGCGTCCTGGGACGCATGTATTTGATTTGAATGAGTCCCCGGGATATTTTATGGGTCCCAACTACAGTTCAATAAATTGTAGAGTTTTTTTTATCTATGAACAACTAAAGCCGTCTAACCCCTACTTTGTACTCCATAATGTGTAATTCATTCCCAAGAAAATATTGTAATGTATCTCAGTAAGCTGGAAATGGTGGGGGGAGAAAATATAAACACTGGGACGCATGGATGCGATTTTTCTGCGTTCTTTTAGATTTTATGCGTCAGTTACGCGGGACGCATAATTATCAGCATCGCTGATTTTACTTCAATCATCCTGGTCTGAAAACTTATCAGTAGATAGCTTTGTATTAACTATAAAATTAGTTAAATTTTAAGTTGGCCTTGAATACATTAAAAACTAGAGTACTTGTTTAGAATTGGTGTTTGTTCAAGAAATGCGATGAAATGTATACAATAAAGCATGACGTCACAATTTTGTACACAATATGGAACACTGCCCAAGTTTTAAGTAAACAAGCGCACGCCCAACCTTAATTCCTAAAAAAAAAAATAAAAACTGAAAAATGCATAGTCATGGAATTGCCTTTTAAAAAATAAACTTTTTTTCTTATTGTTTTATAATGCTTATTTTTTTATTTCATTTAAATCTAAAAATAAGTTCCCCTATTGTACACAACGCTATGTGACGTCATACTTTTTTGCGTACATTTATTTGCATTTCTAAACAGACACAAATTCTAAACAAGTTAAATTAGTGTCTCTGCAAGCTGTTTTGAAAAAAAAAAATATGGAAACTTATTTTTGAATTTAAAGTTAATCAAAAGAACAGAAAGTTATAAAACAAAATAAAAAAATATTTTAAGTAGGTATTTACCAAATGTTTGCCATCTTATACAAGGTCGCAAGTAAGGGTCATCCAGCGATTTTCTGTCATAATGGATCTGCGAGATAAGCTTGCTAACCATTACACTACGATGATACACCCTTTTCTTTATCCAACCGAAAGAATCTTTACATACGAGACAATTGAATGACTATATACATTTTCCGTAAGGTTTTTATAAAGGGTATATTGAATTAGGATTTGAGACTGCGTCTGTTAGCCTAAACTTTAAACTAGGATAGTGTTCTATATTGTACACAAGTTTACGTGACGTCATACTTGTTGAACAGACGCCAATTCAAAACAATTAAAATTATATATGTATTGCTGAATGTTGCTTTGAGGGGAAAATCCTTGAGGTTATAAAAAAAGAAACATTTACCTAGATGAACTATCGTAAGACTTTGACCTATATAATGTGAAAAACGAAAACAATTACTTTATGTCATTCTTTCATTTCCTCTTTTTGTTATTATTAAACAAATTATATGCTTTGTGTCAACTTTCGAGAAATATGACTTGCGCCTTGATAATTTCGATAATGGCTTCCACAGACGAATGAAATCGTGCTGCATTAACTCTTAAAAATTACAAACTTAGTCGTATTTCCGACAGGTCACCAGACAACTATATCAAATTAATAGTATTTAATAGATTTTCAACAAAAATAAAAAGGGGCAATTTCTATTACCCTTAATTAGAAAAGGTTCGTGTTTTTCGTGACTTTTGGCGTTTCCGGAGTATGTTACAAATATTTATCAGGAGGGGGGGGGGGAGAAGGCGATATAAAGACATTTAATTAGTTTTCTGCCGTGAAAGAAATCCCCTTTTTTCACGGCAGAAAGTTTTTAATTAAAAGCTCAAGTCATATATTTAATTCGGTGAAATTTCAAGAATCATTAATAGTATTTCAGAAAAAGTGTGTGCGTGTAATATATATATATATATATATATATATATATATATATATAAATATATATATATTCAGGCATGTGTTATTGAATAACACGGAGTACTTCTTCATTTTTTGGATCTGTATTTTTCCAGTCGTCTGGCGATCATTTTGTGTTTGGATCCAATTGATATACAATATTTCCGACTGTTTCGCCAGTCGTCATCATGGGGTATATAAGTTGGTTTTAGTTCATTTTTTTAGTTCTTTTATCTGTTTTTATTAAATTTGAACAGTCTATTATATGAAGGGTATGTAGGTTAATAACACATGCCTGAAAAATAACTTGCTGCCAAAATACACAACATTTAAACACATATATATATATATATATATATATATATATATATATATATATATATATCAGTAGACTTGTTAGATAGTTTAGGTGGTCATTTTTTTCTTATAATCTTATTTTATTTACTTCCTGATGAAGTTGAATTATCTAGTAGGTTAGTTTTATCTACTAAAAACTGTAATTTAGTAACTTATATATACTGCATACGGAAGTTTATTGCTTTGGTGTTATTTTGCTGGCTTCTTTTTGAATTTTTTGTTTCTCGAGGATCTGGGCGGAAAAGTAACTTTTTAAGATAAGATCGCCCGCATCTCTAAAGTGCATAGATTTTGTATTTTCCTTATAGTAAATAAAGGCGTTTTCTTCTTTATGCATATCTTTATACATCTATTTGATTATATTGTGAATTAATAGGAAAATAATTTTGGAATTAACTTTTTATTTAATTGCCAGACATATTGGATTCTTTATTTTGGTTTTATATATATATATATATATATATATATATATATATATATATAAGAAATTTTCATTAACTTCATATATATTAATAAATACTGGTAGTTTTACCTCAGCCAACACCTATCATCTTTATGAGAAAATAGTGGGTGTTAGGCATAAGAGCGATTTTTTTAAGAATACGATCGGGACAATTATATAGTTGCTAGGGCTTGACATGACCAGGAATCTACCTGACTGACTGACCGTTTAGCCCAAGTAAAAGCCGAGGTAGAGCAAGACCGGCTAGATAATTGATTGTTCATTTATTCATAATTCAGTTTACAGTTTTTTTAAATTAAAATTTAAAAAAACATGCAAATCAAAACAATGTTGCTTATCATTTATAAAAAAAATGTTTTCAATTTAAAAAAATATATATTATGAACGAATTTCAGTTATTAAAGTTTAATGTAATGGTATTTGTTTTTTGTACCTCAACGTTGCCTTTACAAGTTTTTTTTAAATTAAAATAAAAAACATGCAAATCAAAACAATGTTTGTTATCATTTATAAAAGTTGTTTTCACGAATTTCAGTTATTAAAGTTTAATGAAACATAACACTTGTTTATTTACTGTCTTTACGAGACATACTTTTGTGACGTTTCTATATAGAGTGCTGCATGTCACAGGGTCGCCTAGTACACAAGTCATGGACCACAATCCTGTCACGAGGCATTATGGGTCGTCACTCACGGTCAACAGGTGTCTCCATTGGGGAGAGGGTGTCTTGCACCTCTGCAGAGGTACAGTTGGTGTATTCTACAGTACCAGCTTACACAGCTATCTTCTGGCAAGATAAAAGGTAAATAAAACGAAAGGTAATGCGTCGATTTTAGGAGTTAAAAATAAAGCAGCAAACGACTTTAAGTCGCTCTCTAAAAACCACCCAAGAGGTTAGTAATTAATAGTTTTACAAATGATTGATAGGAAGACTGTTATTGCGTGGAAAGTAGGTAGTTAGCAGGATGATCACACCAAGTGCTATCCTTTTTGAAATGCCTCTGATGACAGACTAAGTATAATTAAAACAAGATCTGTTCCTTTTATATTTTCCTATGCTTCTAATGTAACCCAAAACATTCTATCTATCGATCGTCCGGGATGTATATAGGAATTTTAATGAGATTAGATAGATAGATAGATAGATAGATAGATAAAAGGATATGAAAACACACAATGCTGTTAAAATGAAAATATTTTATATCATATTCATAGCTAATATTGAACAATATTTTGATTTATAAAAATCATCAGAGCTTGTTTTTGAACCAGACTCATCGAGAGAGAAGCTGAAAATGATTTGAATTCAAAACGAAAACATTGATATTTTCATTTTAACAGCATTGTGTATTTTCATATCATTTTATCTATACTTATACCGGATTCATTTCCTCACTCTTAACTTATATATATAAGTTACTACTTACGAATCACAATAGTTAAGGGGGTACCCGAGACATAGCAGTTAATATACTGGAATGTAACATCATAGGCCGCGAGTTCGAACTCCAGTCGTGCTATTACGTTCACTTTTAGACTCAAACCTTTTGGAAAGGTGTAAACCCCCTCACCCCCTGGCTATGGGTTAATTAGCACCACTACTGTTGGCTGGTTGGATTTTACGACACGTCAACTCTTGGGTTATTCTATGCCGAAGACGTTTGTTTTATTCATTGTTGGGTATTGAATATATTTTAAACACATTTTTAAACTCATTTTTTATATTTAACCCATAGAGCCATAACAGGTACTACTATTTTGGGGTCAGAATGGACATGTGAGTAATTGCAATGCACCAAAACAGGAACCTCATCACTAGATGCAGTTTAACGTCATACCCAGAACATTATGATCCTCAGCCACCGCATTCTAGCACATACCACAATTGTTCTTCTACAAGGATGGCTTTGGCATAAAATAACTGTTAATACACCATTAAACAAAGAAACGAAGTAATATATATATAATATATATATATATATATATATAATATCATTAAAATTCCTATATACATCCCGTACGATTGATCAATCGATAGAATGTTTTGGGTTACATTAAAAGCATAGGAAAATATAAAAGATTATACTTTGTCATCAGAGGCATTTCAAAAAGGCTAGAGGCCACCCGATATATTGGATAAAATAAAGATCAAAAGCAATATAACGTTCATCCTTTAGAATTTTTTTTTTGTTCCTCTTATATTTTCGTAGGATTCTAATGCAACTAGGGCCGGTTTAGCTCAGTCGGTAGAGTGTTCGGCTGGTTCGATACTGGCCCTCGCCAACTCAGCGTATGCGTAGCATAGGGATCTGTGCGGTAAAATGAGGAGCTGATGGTAGGTGTGGCGCTCCACCTCTGATGCCAAAATCTCCTTGGTCTAGCGCTAGTGAAAAGGGGATATACTCCCTGGCTGATACCGACTTTAGGCCACCACGACAACTTATATATAAGTGTGTGTGTGTTTTATTTACGAGTGATACTGTATATTATGCGCACACTACTGGAAGGCATCTGCAATAGTGCTTCCCTTAAAGGCACTTTCCCCGATGACCCTGGAGGTCAGGTACGGCCCTGGTGATATATTCAAAAACCCACCGCAGAAGGGACTATTATTAAAGAGAACTTGTAGATGTTTTTGTTCTAGGTGTGACTGAGGGTAATTGAAATAACAGAAAGTGAAATGGTTTCGTAGTGCCTAGTTATTACCGAGATTTTTATTGCTCGATATTCATTTTTTTTTCTGGTTTTATCTCTCCTTTTACAGTTATGGGTTTACATGGTATGTTTATAATTTATTTATTTTTTTTATTTCTTTTGGTGCAAATAGTTATCGTTGTTGAGTACAACCGAAGTATTTTAGAGGAAGTATTTAGATTCCTTTCACTACCAACCTCCGCGCCAAAATCTCAAATATTTACAGCAACAGCCGGTGTAAAAACATCAACATTTCTATCTGCTTTTGTATTGGGGGAGTAAACTTTGCGCCTGATATGATTATTTTTCCTCTTGTTTGCAAACTAATTATAATTTTGGTTTTAAAATCACATATTTCGGACATTTGAAACTACCCAACAAGTAACACACACGCGCATTATATATATATATATATATATATATATATATGGTGTTGATTGGGAGTTTTCGTATGCTTCTAGTGAGTATATATATTTGAGATATATTTTTGTATCTGTATCCGTTTTTCGGAAGTACATATATCAGGTTTGGGCATTAGTGTGAAGCATTAAAGTGTTATATTATAATAATGTAATGCCCAAACCTGATATAGGTACTTCTGAAAAACGGATACAGATATATATATATATATATATATATATATATATATATATATATATATATATATATATATAATAGAGGAATTTAACCTACTTCTAAACAAAACGAAAAATCTAAGAAAGTCCGGTTGGTGTAGGGGTTATGGTCCTCGGCTGTCAGCTTGACAGTCAGGGTTAGAATCACGCACAAAGGCGGTCTTCCTATCTATAGCTCTGCTGATGAGGCCTAATAGGCCGAAATGTACATACAGAGATTGATTTTTCTCGATTTGTTTAGCCTTATATCTGAATAGGTATTCCCGCCTAATTGATTAATTATTAATTAATTAACTTTCAAAATTAGGTACGACTTCAATTAAGCACATTCTCCCAAATATATATATATATATATATATATATATATGCCAACCACTCCGTGCGAGCAGGATATGACAACGTCAATTTCTTAAGCGGTGTTTAGCAGGTTTGAATTTAGAGTTTTCCTTATAGACTGGTTACCATACCAAGGTTAAAGAGCCCAAATTTCCCTATTATTTACCCATAGTTGGAGGGAGAATAGCTGGATTCATACCTTTCCCAAGAGTACTAGTGCTATGAGAAACGCAAACAGCTTCGACCAGGATTTGAACTACTCTTGACGTGTTGATTTCCTATGGCTGTAACAATTACACAACGCGCACATATAAGTTAGGGTAATGAAGACATGAAGTCAATGGTGCTTGGTGAGCTAGTTTCTCACCTATGCGATATATACATGGAATCCTCGTGGCGTGGTAGCTAATATGCTGGGCTGAGTCATCGTAGTAAGCAAGTTCGAACTCAAGTCACGCTAATACGGTCACCCCTGGGAAAGGCATGAACCCCCACATCTCCGCGCTATGCGTTAAATAGTACAACTACTGTTCTTTTACATGGAAGGCTTTGGCATTAAATAACCCACTAAGTTTGATATTATCAAAGAAATGTTTATGCTGGTAAATATTCCCTTCCTGAACACTAGAGTAAATGTAACTTTTTCACGGTATGCTGGCCACGTGTACACAAATTAATTGTAAGAGAACCGATGTTTATCTCGGCACTTGTTCACTTTGTGGGTCCCAAGAGAAATGTAACTAACGTCGCTGTTCAATGTGTTCTTGTCAGACAGATAAAGTCAGCCAGCAGTTTCTTTGTTCTTGTGCTTCGGTGATCATGTCCACCAAACCGCGCTAATGCCCTTGGGAAAAAAACCATGAATCGATCGCTACCCCACTCACCCTAGCTACGGTTAAATAGTAAAAAAGACTGACCTCTTTAGTCTTGGAAGGGCAACCGATCTAGGAGAAGAAAAGCTGATATCAAACTAGCTATACTCTACTTATAAAAAAAAAACATTACTGTCTCGCATCCAACCAATTATGGAGTGGTTGGGCAAATATCAACAAATCTTTAAATTAATTGTTCTGTTTTTAATTAGTTTATTTTATTGGTTCTGCCTAGGAGTTTGTTTTAAATTAAAATAAATTGTTCAACTGTTTTATCTGAATTACTACTTCGGATTATAAAATAACAATTTCGATAATGAGCACCTCACGTGTTATAACGGTTTGTAAGCTAAATTAGCAGACCAATGTTAGTGAGTTCGATCCTCACTGGGTGCCTCGTACTTCTGGCCTTGAGCCGCAAATAAGCTAATTATTATTAGCTCGAGGATTCAGACAATAATAAAGAAAAATGTATTGGCTTTTAAAACAAATGTCACTTAAATTTTAGATAATTCTTACCGCGTAGTAAATTAAAGTCTCGCAAAGCGCTTCGAGTCAAATATGAGCTACGCCCTCTCCCCTTTTTTTAAGGGGGGCTGCGCGTGCTACAAGGGTCAGCGAGCTAGATTTGACCGTTAGATGCTCACCGAGTGCTTTATACTTCTGGCCCTGCGCCAAACTTCACTTTTTTATTATTATCATCATCATTGCATAAGTATATGGAAGCGAATACCTGGACCTTGTCTGAGAGCCGAAGAAGTTATGGACCATGAAGGTAACACGGATACCAATCATAGTTGAATCCCCTGGGACAGTACCAAATAACATAGAAAAAGTTATGGGGAGGGGACTAGAATTCCGACGAAAAATCAAGACCGTCTCGACCATAGTCGGGATCGTAGACTTGCTCTCACTCAGTAACGAGTGGTGCGAAAGAATCGATAAGAGGAGATAATTATATTATTAATGTCTTTCTCGAAAATTGTTCTGTTGAAATTACTGCTTAGAATCAACTAAGCTTTACTTAGTCTGGAACCTACGTCTCAATTTGTTAACGATACATGTTGTTCAAAATCTATCAAGATAGGGTTTGTGAGAGATAGGTAATTTCCAATGATAAAGTTTAAAGGAAAATTTGCGCTGATGAAGTTTTTAGCCAAACAAGTTTGTTCCCCACACTCCCCAGATGCATATCCAATACACCCCTTTAAGGGATCTTACTCATCTAAAGGGGATGAAGTAAATGTATTCTCAGCACCATCGACAAAGCTGACCACAATTAGTGAATTTCACAAAAATAACTGAAAAGAAGTGCAGCACCCACTATATTCATAAGAATTAGCTCGGTGTTACTTCTTTCCTAAACTGAACATTAATTGTCAGGGATTTCTTTGGGGTTTTTTTTTTGGGGGGGGGATAACGTGGAAACGTGAAAAGGCGGTACAGCTTCACGCCATATAAGAGTCTCAGAGGTGCTTTGACAGAAATAGAAAACTCATTTGTATTATTTACATTTTTCTGACTATTGTCCTCATCTTTGTTATATACACAATGTTTTATCTGGTGAGCCCTCCAGTCTTCTCCAAGTGTTTCTTGTCGAACTCAGGAACCTTCATGATGTAATCTGGGGTCTTCACGGAAATTTGGACAGAGCCTTTATTTAATACATTGGGGTAGATTGTTCTCATTCCATTAAACATGACTAGGTACAAGTTATTAAGCTATGTTTTCTATGTTATTTTCGATAATAGTCACGATTGAACCGACCACCTCCAGATGATTGTCACTTAGAACTATATCAATTCAACCCTTGTGTCCTACTACGACATGAAGGCTCAAGAGTTCAAGAAACATCTGAAGAAGTCCGATATAACATTTTCCGAAACGTTGTGTATATAACAATAAAGATGGGGACAACAGTCCAAGAAAAAAATCTAAATAATACAAATGATTAAGCTTCATCTCAAAAAATGAAACAAAAGAAACTTATTAAATGCCAATGAAGCGATCATAGAGAGAATTAACGCTAACGGTCGTATTAAATGGTTCATCCAATCCCTGCAGGAAGACCAGATCTAATTCTAGGAAGATAAATAGGAGAGGGGGATATCTCAAATTAGTTTTGACTAACGAGAAAAGAGCTCTTTTGGTTTGAATATAGAGTTTTCCTCCTAGACCGGTTGCCATACCAATATTAAAAGATCCCAGTCTGCACTGCTATTTCCCCAAAGCTGGAGGGAAAATAGTTGGATTCGTACCTTTCTCCAAGAGTATCAGTGCTATGGGAATTGCAAACAGTCTTGTCCATTTCCTACGACGGTAACCATTACACCACACGCCTCCAACGTTTCATTCGTTGTTCATTTGTCTTGATAAATAGATTAGGTCACTTTTTGATCACACCTCGTACGTAATTTGTTCATTGCTCGAATTATTGCAAGGAATAACTTCGTTTAAAAAAGATACTTATGTATAGACCCGTAAGTCATGTTATTTAGTAAGATTCTTGCTTGGTTTGTCACCCAGGCATTAAGCTGTTTACAGCAGTGATCACCAAACAAAGGTATCCTGAAAAACAGGGGGGGGGAGGCTACTGATAGAAAAAAATTGTTAATATTAGGTAAAACATTTATCTATAACAGAAATGTTTTGTATGTACGTACAACAGCCGAGTGCACGTCCTTTTATAAAGAAAAATTGGTGACCAGCAAAGACCAAAGGTCAAACTTCACTATTTTTGTCCGATATGGAGTAAAAACAAAATTAACTCCTCATTTCCCATGAAAAAAGCTAAATAAGAATACTAGAGTATAATTCAATGATGTATTTAAAAAAAAAAATGAAGGTTATTTCCTAGTTGAGCAACAGGATATTACAGGGTGACAAAACAGAACCCAAATTATTTATTTTCCCATTAAACTATAAACCCCAAACCTTATCCCTACCCCCCCCCTAGTTGAGTAACATAATATTACAGGGTGACCCAGAACCCACAAATTTTGTAATAAAACTTAATTAAAAAAAAAAAGTTTAAGTCCAACAAGGGTTAGGGTTAGTTTAATGGGAAAATAAATAATTTGGGTTCTGTTTTTTCTGAGTCATATTATGTTACTCAACTAGGAAATAACCAAAAGGAATTTTAAAAAGATTTGAATTTTTTTTATAAAAAGGAGGAAACATTAAAGACAAAAGAAAATATACAAACAAAAATAAAAATAAACTTTAAAACAAGAATATATAAAGAATGAAATAACAAATAGAATTTTATTAATCTAGACATAAATATAGGCAAGAGATTAATTTTAACTTTTTAAATCCCGGGCAACGTCGGATAGCTCTGCTAGCACTGCATAAAATATTTAGTTGGTTGGTTATTTTGTTTAATGGCATATCAACCCTTATGGGCTATTCAATGCCAAATTATCGTTTTATTTTTTATATATGTAGGATTTGTAAGTGAACAGTTTGTAGGCAAATATTTTGGTTTGGTATTACAAAGTGGTAAAAATAATTTTCATTAATCTCGTGTGTATCAATAAATTAGAAGAAATGACTGTATTAATAAACTAGTGGTTGACTTTCAGCTACCACCATCTAGCACTCATAATAGAATGGGTTGTGTGTCTGCCACAAGAGTAATCTGAAGAACTCCGTCGGAACAATCATGCCAGGACCGGACATGACCAACCGACGAATCGGATCAGGCCTCTCCGACCTCCGGTCAATCCCAAGTAGGGGCCGAGATGGAGGGCTGTATGTCACATGACCACCCATCATCTGGCTTACTGACCATTCAACTACGATCCTGTCCTCGGACACTACTGGTCACCACATACGACCAACAGGTGGTCCCATTTGGAAGAGGGTCTTCCCCTTTGCAGAGGTGCATTCGGAATATTCTAGAGCCCTAGCCGACAGAGCGAATAAAAAAAAATTAAGGTTTAGACATGCTTCATTTTCTTAAATCATTTCTGCTATCACCACAATTAGACCGATTGATTTTAACGGCATTTCAACCCGTCTAGGGTTACCTAGAGTTTAGATAATCGCGTTCATATTTTAAAATTTTTGGCGTACTAGTTTCATAACAATTTTTGGTGAGGCTTACAGTCCTATCGAATATCCATAATTTTTTAACCGATCTATTTAACTCTTAAGATGAGACCCTAACTGGTACTACCACTCTGGATTAGAGTAGACCAGGGTATAATGACAATTCATCTCCAGATGAATATTCAACACCCCTTTTGTGAGGTCTTACCTATTTGAAGAGGATGAAGTCAGTGTATACCCCCCACCCACCCAACAAAAAAGTCATTAAATATCCAGACTTGTTATTTTAGGAAAAATCAGATTCTTCATGAAATTCTCAAAAGCATTTTACTTTAATTTGATATTCCTTTATTAAATTTCTTAGTCCTTTTAAATGGTTATTTACTAATCTCAGCTCAAATGTGGCACAAGGCTAGAAGTATAGAGCACCTTGTGATAATCAAAATGAAGTAATGCCCACTAGCTTAATTTCCTAAACATCCCATCACAATATGCGTTTTGGAGAGTTTTGTTTTAAAATATGTATCCACCCAACCCCTCCGCTGCGAACAGGATGCGACTCAAGGTCAATTTTTAAGCAGAATTTAATAGATTTGAATTCAGAGTTTTCCTTCTCCTAGACCGGTTGTCATATCAAGGTTAACGGACCCGGTCTGTCCTAATATTTAGACATAGCTGGAGGGAGACTAGTAAGATGCGCACGTTTCTTAAGTGTTTCAGCGCTATGTGAAATGCTAGCAGCATCGTCCAGAATTTAAACTCTGGTCGCTGTGTCCATTTCTTACATTGATACACGAAGAGTGCCTCTTGTTTTGATATGGGAAAAAATCAAGAGAAAAAAAAATTCAAATTCAACGTTTCCAAGTTTAACAGCAACTTTAGGTTTCCGTATCATGAAAGAGGGTTGAAGACCACTAGTTTACAGTACCTCCTGTTACTAATTAGTTACCCATCTAAATACTGGGCTAGTTGATCACTGCTTAACTTAGAGGATCTGTTGCGTGACTTGACCAGACGTCGAGACGACACAATTTAACTTTATCTGACAAGAAAATCTCGGAGCACTTTTAATTGTGACGTCATATTCATTCCTCTCGGGATCCACAAAGTGATCAAGTACTTAAGTTACGTTTTTTTTTTATTCTGTAGGAGTTTTTTTTTAATACAAAAAACTATCAAGTTTTCTATGATGTCACAGATTTTTCATATGTTAAAAATATTATAATAAACATCTTTCAAAAAAAAAAAAAAAAAGAAAAAAAAAAAAAAAAAAAAAGAAAAAAGAAAAAAAAAAAGAAAAGAAAAAAAAAAAAAAAAGAAAAAAAAAAGAAAAAAAAAAAAAAAAAAAGAAAATAAAGAAAAAAAAAGAAAATAAAGAAAAATTTAAAAGAAATTTTTAAAAAATTTAAAAAAAGAAAAAAGAAAAGAAAAAAAGAAATAAAAGAAAAAAAAGAAAAAAACTTTTTACGACATAAAATTAATGCTTTTAAAATTTGGTAATCTTTCGTTTTAGGGTCAAATGCTCCGAACTGTTTTTCTATTAAATTTCCCATATTAAAAACTCGAGAAACAGGAAGACTAAAGTCTGAACGACATAATGACGTCAATATTTTTTTTATGTTAGGTTTCAGTAAAAGTTTATGTTGAAAAACTAATTATTATTATTAAGACGTAATTTACACAAAATCAGTATTGCCCAAAATAAAGATTAATTCTGAAACATAAAATACAGCAAATACAAAAATGGGACTCCAAACTTTTAAGAAATTTTATTACAAGTCTTACAATCCGGATTCAGACGAAACAAAAACCTGAAGTGCAAAATACGACAAAACTTTATTGGTTAAATTAAAACAGGACCAAAACGTAATGGGACAGTTTTTTGTTATTTTTAAGCAAGGGTTGGAAACATGTCTCAAGGAAGAAAAAAAGACAAAACTTAACATTAGAATTATAGAAATTTCATAGCATTATGAAGGTAATCCCAGAAGTTGGGTTTCCTAAACGCTGGGGACGCAGAAAAATTGTTCACGTGGCTATTGGAAACTCTGTTGTGTTTGTTGTCCAATGTCCATGTGCCTACGCGCGCCTCGCTAAATCCTGGCTTAGCAGTCATTTCTGATGGAGCTCCCGATTGACGCTTCCGTTTAGTATGAAGTTCATGTAGTTATTCGGTTTTTGAACGCTAAGGGCATTAAACCTATTGAAATTCATCGCAAATTAACGGAAGTGTATGGCGAATCATACGTGGATGTCAAACGTTCACAAGTGGTGTGAGAATTTTGCAACAACGACGAGGTTCAATGCTTCATCAACGACATGGCTGGGAGCTGATATGACATTGGCAAACAAATGCTTCGACCCAAATGGCGATAAAATAGATACATGTTCAAACTTTAAAACTATGTTAACATCATTGACAAACGTTTCCATGATTTCTAAATATTTGAGACATTACCTATGGGATTACCCTCGGAAATTTGAAAAATAAATAAAAAATAAAATAATTTTTTTTTAAAGATTGGTCGAGTTGAATAATTTTCACAGAAGATCGATAATTATTATCTTAATGAATGTGATATTTTACTTGGAGAATTTGTAAATAAGCTAAAAAGTTTTTTTTTAAATAAAAAGTAAAAAATTTTTTTAAAAAGGATAAAATAATTTTTGAAATTTATATATTATCAGAGTTAAATAAGAAAATTCCATCGCATGTTTTTTTGGGGGGAGGCGGGGTGTTCATGCGTACGGTTTTCGCCGTACACTCTTTACAATTATATCTATGCGTCCCGGTTAAAGCAAATATATTCATAGCAAAATAAAATAAGTGTGTAAATTCTTGCTCATCTGTTTTTGAATAACCATGACCAACTGAAAGCGATATGCAAGTTTTAATGAAATGAAAATAAAAATATTAAATAAAAAATAAAGACTAAGAGACAAACAGTGGAAATATCACCGGATTTTGTGGTCAAGTAAAAACAGATAAAATGAACATTTATAAAAAAAAATTATTTAAAATAAAAAAAGTAACATTTTAAAATAAAAAAAAGGTTTCAATCTGACGGATACAAAAAGGAAGTCCTGAAAATCAATATCGATTTATTACAATAAGCAATTAGAAACTAAAAAGTTAATCAGTGTAGGGAGTTTCAAAAATAATAAAATAACCACTTTTATACGACCAGATAGTAAAACAATTATAAAAGTACATCATTTTCTGCTAGCATTTCTTTTTTGCTTTTAATTTTTGTAATCCACATATTTTTGATAAAGTAAAATATTGGTTCTTATCCAGAATAGCACCCAAACTAAATGTTTGCGGTAGTGTACAAAATAATTATCTAAAAATACATAAATTCAACTTCAAAAAAAAAAAAAAAAAAAATGGTCTGCGTTTTTTATCTTTTTAAACAAGGAAGGTTAATATTGCTTCTATATTTATGAACAATTCAATGTTTTCTTTTTATTGGTTGGATTTTACGGCATGTCAACCCTTGGGTTATCTTATGCCGAATACGTTTTTGTTTTATTCATTCTTGTTGGGTATTCAAATTATTTTGAAAACTCATTTTTTTTAAAACATTTATCTATTTAACCTATACATGGGACCCTAACAGGTTCAGAGTGGACCTAGGTGTAATGGCTGTGAAGGGGTACTCCACTCTTCCCGGGGCTCTAGAATTGGAATTTTGTTTAAGTATTGAGCAGTTATATTAAGAAAATGGTAACTATGAACTTTTGTTTAGTAAATTAGGGTGTCCCAGAAAAAAAAAAAACAGAACCGACAAATTTTGTAATAAAACTTAATTTTAACTGGGGGTGGGGGTAGGGTTAAGGTTCTGTTTATCTGGGTACAGGGTGACCCAGAAAAAACAGAACCCAAATTATTTATTTTCCCATTAAACTAACCCTAATCCCCAACCCTAAACGGGTTGGGGATTAGGGTTAGTTGTTTACTAAAATTAACAGTTTTATTACAAAATTTGTGGGTTCTGTTTTTTTCTGGGACACCCTAATTTACTAAACAAAAGTTCATAATTACCAAGAAAATTACGTCTTCAACTACTAACTATTCACTTATCTGCTATATTTCTTTATACTTTCCTTCCCCCCTCCCAACTATTATGAAAGTGTTGACTTATCGCCAATGACCGATTTATAATTTGCGACATAAATGTCAACAAAAAAAAAAAAAAAAAAAAAAAAGAAAATTACATTCACTCTTCAGATAAGAATAAAATGTAAATATTACAATTTCTTGCACATTACCACATACTTTTTTAGCAACATGCTGTTCAAGACAAACAGTAACACGAACATTTACAATTTTGAGAATCAGTCACCAGGCCGGACCCTTTAGTTCGTTTCAGTTTGTTTTTCTTTTTAGGCGTATGCAGCATTACGATTAAGAGAGCGGTTTTTAAAAGAAATTGAAAGCAAAACACCCCAGCTTTATATTTATGATGGGACAGAGAGCTTGTCCTGCTAACGTCAGTCGTAGAAATACAATACGTGACTTAACTGAAATACAATCCATAGGGGCTTTCCTTTTGGGGGTTACCCTCAACTGAAAACTCGGGGTGACGGTTTTCCTCACCTCAAACTCCTTTTCCCGGAAGATTAAGGGTTTATCTTTGTTTGCTTTTGGTTCGGGTTCAATTCATATAACTTAAAACTTGCCGACACCTGCTTTTAAAAAAAACGGCGGGCATGTTCGGTGATTTCTTTGTTCGATCAGAAAGCTAACAGGTACCACCATGTGGATACTAGATAAAAAATTTTTTTTATCTACCCCCCTCCCAAGGATTTTATTAAATAAGTCCAGGCAAGTAGAAAGTAAGGACGTCACTTGTTCGCAAGTCATAAGCGTGGTTATTGTCTTGAGTCAATAAACACAGTGGTACCTTGATTTACAACCCAAATTATTTCTGCTCGTAACATAAATCAGTTTTCCCGATTGAAATAAGCTGAAGTGCTCTTAGTTCGTTCTACCACCCTGCTTTTTTTACGTTTATTTTTTAGAATAAAAAAGAAAACTACAACTGTATTGTTACAATATACAATACAGTATAACAACATAATAAATAGAATATAATGAATTATGTGCTTTAATGCTTGTTTTCTATAAATAATATTTTTCTTTGGCGTAATAAATTTGAAAACTAATAGTTTTTTTAGCAAATTTTTAGAAATTAAATAAGCGTATTAAAAGCTTGCTCGTACCTCAAATTTTAGGTCTCAACACAAAGCAAAAAAATTGACGGTGACAGTTAGTAACACGGAAAAATCGTAAGTAGGGACACTCAGTCAACATAACACTGTAGTGTTGTGAATGTTTATTAAAAACACAAAAAGGAAAAAAAAAAAAATGAAAGAATTTTTTTTAAATTAAAAATAACTTACCGTATAGAAGATGAAAAATATGTTCGTATTTTCCTTTCAAAAAAGGCGAGAGGTCCTCGCCGGTGTGGTTGTTATTCATACCGTTGTTATTAGCCTCGGTCATTTTCACAACTTGTTCAAATGAAACTATTCGAATTTTTGGTAATAAATTCCTTCTCTAAGTTTTCCCGCTTCAGTTCTGTCTTCGCAAAACAAAAACAAAAAAAAGGTATTTTTTTGTAGGGATAATTAACTAGTTTTCCACTTGCGTAAATTCCAAGAAAATGAACGTGTAGGGAGGAGGGGATATTCCCTTTTAATTATTTTTGTTCCTCTCACTCGCCCTCAAAAAATCAAAACAAATATTTTTTTTTTTTTTTTAGCCACAACGTATGGACAGACAAAACTCACACTTTTTGGGAGGAGTGAAAAGATAAGTGTGTTATAAAAAAAATGCAGCGAAAACAAAACAGGTGACAGCAACACTAAAAACACTGAAGCTATTGTGTAGATAGATATATTATTCGCACTAACTACAACAAGTTTGATATTTCTATTCTCTGTCTTCTCAACGAGCGAACTGCCTCTGGCCTCTAAATATGACGAATTGTAAGACTGGGGCGGAGGGAGAAAGAGGGAAGGCGGCAGCTAACACACTCCAATACACACACATTAGTGTATTTACACATTTAAATGTATGTACGTACGGGCGTATTTTTTTTTTTTATTTTACTTTTTAAGTCTCCTTCTCCACCAGCTGTCTCCTAGCAGCAGCCGCCGTGTCAGTACCTACTTATTTGTACTTTATTTTCCTGTGCTGAGAGTTAGTGTAGAGAAAAAGTCAGTCTTATTTTTCGCTATCTTTAAGTTTTTTCTTTTTCTTTTTTTTTTTTTATTGTCAAAAATAATATTTACACTTTGGCGTACAAGGTTTGTTTTGTTTTTGTTTCTCACTTGAATTTTAAATTATTATTATTATTATTATTATTATTATTTCTAACGAGGAATTGTTCCTAAAAATAGACCATAGATTAGCCTTCCTTGTTTTAATTCTTCTTTTTTTTCTTTTTAATTTTTTTTTGAATAAGTAAGTCGTCGGGGTGGCCTAAAGTCGGTATCAGCGAGGGAGTCTATCCCTTTTTCACTAGCGCTAGACTAAGGAGATTGTTTTGGCGTCTGTGGTGGAGCGCCACACCTACCATCAGTTCCTTACTTTACCGCACAGATCCATGTGCTACTCATACGCTGAGTTGGCGCGGGCTGGTATCGAACTAAGAACCTTGCAGTTTCTAGCCGAATTGAATAAACCAAACCAAAAAACAAACAAATGATTATAGGCAAAGTGCAATTAAAAAAATAATAATAATGGAACATTAAAAATAAAGTTATTACGATTAAACATTTAGAAATTAATTAAATGTTGGCATTACATAACCCATAAGGAGTTTATATGTTGTTAAACAAATAAATAAAACTAGGGAGAGTACCCGTGGTGTAGTTGCTAATGCGCTAGACAATGAACGTGATTCCTTAACCCCTAGGCTTAAAATAATCCAACCACCATATAATTGCTTGAAAATAATTGGTATTAGATTGGAATACTCGAAATCATATAATTGTGCAAACAAAATATTCTATTACAATTAAACATTTACATATAAAATAAATCTGGTAATTATGAACTTTTGTTTAGTAAATTAGGGTGTCCCAGAAAAAACAGAACCCACAAATGTTGTAATAAAACTGTTAATTTTAACTAGGGGGATTTAGGGTTGGGGTTTAGGATTTAGGATTAGTTTAATGGGAAAATAAATGATTTGGCTTCTATTTTTTTCTGGGTCACCCTGTACAGGGTGACCCAGAAAAAAACAGTACCCTAACACTAACCCCAACCCTAACCCTAACACTAAACCCCCCGAGTTAAAATGAACAGTTTTATTACAAAATTTGTGGGTTCTGTTTTTTTCTGGGACACCCTAATTTTCTCAACAAAAGTTCATAATTACCATAAATATTTACAATAGATAACTCATAAGGAGTTGATATGTTGTTAAACAAACAAATAAAACGGGAGAGAGTTGCTAATGTGCAAGACAAGACAATGAACGTGATTCCTTAACCTCAAGACTTAAAATAATCTCGGATAGGTTGACATGCTGTAACCCATAAGGAGTTGTATGTATTCCATCCCTTACTTGCTACGATTCACCTATTTGACACTAACACCCCGTCGGCTGTGGCTGTAGAATACACCGACTGCACTTCTGCATAGGGGTAAGACCCCCTCCCCCAATGGGGCCACTTGTTGGTCGTAGGTGGTGACCCGTAGTGCTTAAGGACGGAATCTCTGATGGCTGAGCAGTTCATGACTTGCAACACTCCACTTTGACCCTTACTTGTGCTAGATGGGTAGTCGCAGAGACCCTATCCGATTAACCGGCTGGTCACGTCAAGCCCTAGCACCTATATGACTGTCCCGATCGTACTGCTCTTATGGCAAAATTCCAATAAGGCGGTGGCTGGGATGTTAACGTCCAGGCTATGACGTTAAACTGCATTTAGTGGTGAGGTTCCAATTCTGGAGCTCTGGGGGGGGGTAGAGCCCCCCTTCATTGCCATTACTCCCAGGTCCACTCTGACCCGAAGTAGTAGTAACTGTTGGGTTCCCATCTATAATTTAAATAGACCAAAAACGTGTTTAAAAAATTGAATACCCAACGTAATGGAATAAAACAAAAACGTCTTCGGCATAAAATAACCCAAGTGTTGACATGCCGTAAAACCCAACAAACCAACCACTCACTTGACGCTAAGAGACATGAAAAGTAATTACATCTCGTGTCTACCAATAGCCACTTGATGGCGTGGTCAATAGTATACATAAAAATGAATGCGACAAAGTCAAATACGCTTTTTCGCTCTTTCGGCCTGGACACAAAAACTACGCTCCGGTTGTGTTCCTGACACGGACAGGGAGTGGGGTTAAACCCTCCAACAACTCGTGTCGCATGGTACACTATAACATGCTTAACATGTCTTCATATTCGTATTCAGTACCAGTTACATATCATACTAAATACTTTCCCTTTCACATGAGGTCATTTTTATCTATTATTCTTACTAGCAAAATAAAAGGACACCCTCCGGGCGATGTAAAAATAGATTTTTGAAACATATTGCCTGAGGGTGGGAGTAAAAAGTTCAATGTCAGCGAGTTCGTACCCTAAGTAAGTAAAATCATCAAATTCATTAAAGGATTAAACAATAAAACAATTTGAAATGTAAAATAAAACAAACTATATATAGATATATAATACCAGTCATGTATTTATTAAATATATAACAGAAATAACTATGAGATGTTAATTAAAATTATTCGAACCTTCCCAAATAGAAGCATCAATATCATCATGGACCACTGTTAACACGAACACCCATTGGGTTCATGGATCGTCTAGTACATTACTAAAACTCTCCTTATGTCATTGTTTATATCAATATGTAATCGTATCATAAGAAAAAGGCCTATCATAGCGAGATTTTTATTAGATCAATATGCTTAACTCTTTTGCCTACTTTAATCCGCTCACAGCGGATCTCCCACCACTGTACAAAAACTGATGGTTAGTTCATTAAAGTGGAACAGAAGGATTTGGATTACAATAACAATAATTCCTTATTTGAATAGAATGAGTTCTGCGGTGAATAGATAGTGAACTTAGAAATATCTTATCATAAAATAGAAAATTTGGTACAGCCGGGGGAGAAATTTCGTAGGCAAAGAGTTAAAATGCTTTTAGAGAATAAAGTACAACTTCCAACTAAATGATAATTCTCAGGGGTTCATAGACCCTTTGCCTGGGGCTGAGAATACGCTGACAGTATCCCCAGCAGAGGAGCAAGAAACCCTCTTCCAAAAAGGGGGTGAGGTTACAGTCCTGGAGCTCTGAGGGGTGGGGAGTACCTTCATTAACATAACTCCTATGTCCATTTTAACCTGGAGTGGTATTACCTGTAAGGTTCCCATCTTTGGGTCAAACTGATCTGTTTGCAAATTGTTTGTATTAGATAGGAATACTTGATACTATGCAAATTATTTGTATTAAGAATAGTTCCTTGGAGATTTAATTGTTTACCCAACATTAATATCATCATTAGTAATTTGAAACCTTATAACTGTGTGCGAACAATTCACTCTGCACAGGATTCAGTTAGGGTATTCTAAGCTCCAGTGACAACGCGAAGTGAATTTACAGACAAAGATAACACTGGGGACAATTTTGGACATAATTTCTGTTGAGTTTAATTGTTCATTTGATTTAGACTAATATTAGCATGCTGATTTCAAAACTGCAGTCAGTTTTCTTCTATCACGTCAAGTTTTTTTCTGTTCAGCTTACCCCCAAATAAGCACAATTGTATCATTTATAAAACATTCTATAAAATAAACTCAAATTTGTTACATGCAGTATTTTAACGTTTTTTGAAACCAAGCAAGGGTATACTGTTACTTAAAAAGTTGATGTAATAGAAAAAAAATAGGGTAATTTTTGGATACAGAGTCCAAAGGTTAGTCAAAAGCAAGTGTCAGATCTAGTTCAATCTATATAAATATTTAAAAATTCTATAGAATAAGCACAAATTTGTTAGATGCTGTATTTTCATGTTTTTTAAAAAATCGTGGGTATCCTGTAGCACAAAAAGTTGGTGCGATATAGAAAAACTGGGGTCATTTTTGAATTCAGAGGTAAAAAAATAGTCAAAAACAAGTGTTCTCCGGTGTAATCGTAGTTTAACCAATACGAGTTTTCGCTGAAGGGCGGGGGAGGGGTTAAAGAAATTGAAGTTTTTGGAATATATTTCTCACCAATCCTGAAACCATGTGATAATTGCAGTGACGTGAATATCATTATAATCTTCTTTTTTCTTCTCATTGGACCCAATAAACTCTTTTATTATTCGTTACGGCGAAAATGTTCTTTTGTCGAACAGCCAAATCAACGGTGTTATTGTATTTATAGAACATCTACTAATCCCATAGGCGTCAGCTGAAAACAGGGACGCCTGGTCCCTGCTTATACCCCCGACGTTTCAATAATTTTCGCCGAGGCCTTGTGGGATTATCACCCTTGTCTGCCAAAGAAGTTAAGCTATTGACCGCTAGATGACACTGCCAAAGCAATATAAAGAAAGAGGGTGCAAAAGTCTCACCGCCTTCTTAGCATATCAACCTGTGTGGGTGACTTAATGCGAAAGACATTCATGGGAAGAACAGTAGTTGTACTATTTAAGCCATAGCTGGGAGATCAGGGAGCTCATACATTTCCTAAGAGTATTAGTCCGAAAATGAACGTTGGTTGTTTTCTTTTACGGCATATCAACTATTTTCGGGTTATTTAATGCCGAATCAAGTCATTTTGCTATGTGGTTACTTACAGTACCTGCTGCTGCTTAAATGGTCACCCATCTAAGTATTGAACATGCTCATTGCTGTTTAACTTGGGTGATATAGCGGGAACTGGTGCGTTCAACGTGACTTGACCGTAAGCCCGAAAGTGAACGTATTATCGTGACTGGAATTCGAACTCGCTTACTGCACCGTGTCAGTCCAACAGGTTAGCCACTACGCCATGGTCACTACCTATTTTATCCAAAGAATGTGACCGATTAACTAGTTTTTCAGTCATATCAGCACGTGAGGTGTTTCATAATAATAATCATCTTTTATTTGTAAATAATCGTGTGGGGGGGGCGGTGTTTGTTTTCTTTTATCTTCCTTTATTTACATTTATTGAAATTTTATTTTGTAAATAATAATAATAATAATAATAATAATAATAATAATAATAATAATCTCTTCTCTCCCCGCTCACAATATGTACATATGGGAATAGTTTAAAGTCGCATAGAGCGATTGGTATATTTAGGTGTCTGTAGTGTGAAAGAATTCCTGAATAAATGTGATGTTTTGGTAAAAGGAATAGTAGTTAGTAGTTAATTACTAAGTTTAGTTGCGACACAAGGCCGGATGTATGGGATACCCAGCGAAATTGGAATTCACTTGCAATGGTCTGCTAGACAACTTTGCTAACCAATACTCCACACGAGGTGTCCAAAAATATTATAGTACTAGTGGTTACCCGTGGTATTTCCACGAAACGAAACAAAAATCAAGAGGAGCTATTTAAACCAGAAACGATCATTTGTAATTTCATTACAGATAAATCCTAGCAAAATTACCAAAATATCTTCCGTAATTCACAATTTTAATATTACAAATGAAACGAACATGTAACTTTTTTTAAGCGACGCGAGACCATTTGGAATGTTTCATTTTTAAAATTGAGTTAGAAAGAATGGAACAAATAAGAAATCTGCGATTAAGCGACATCAGATAATCTGTATTCACATCTTGGACAATTTGGACGGTGTCATTTTAAACCAAAGGATGATAACGAACGGAAGATTTATAAATCTTTATATCAGTAATTGAAACTAGTAAAGTTGATAGGATAATGAAGACCAACCTACCCTCAAACAATTTTAGGCCTGTGCCACATTTGCGTATATCACACCCATCATCATAAGTCGAGCTTACAACACGGATTCCCATCTCTCTCTCTCTCTCTCTCTCTCTCTCTCTCTCTCTCTCTCTCTCTCTCTCTCTCTCTTGCTTACTTATGTTTACGTCTTTGGTCGCTTTGGACGGCATTCAGCTGCTGCTGTCCATTCAGCTGGTTGCCCATTTGACTTCTGAGTGAAGTAGTGGATTCATGTTTCATCCATTATCAAATATTTACGCAAAAACTCATTTTTGTTGCATTGAAACAGTTGCAAACAACGCTCTGAATCGTCGACGCGTTGTTGTTGTTTTTGATTGACTGTGAGCAAACGCGACACTCACTTTGAACACAACTTTCTCATTGACAAATGTTCATGCAAAATGGCGAATACACTGCCTCCTGGTATCTTCAACTCGTCTGCTATCTCACACAACTTCAATTTACGATCGGACAAAACGAATTTGTGGAGTTTTTTGGTGTTTTCCGGGACAACTGCCGAATTTGGGCGACCTGGGCGTTCAGCATCATTTGTGTCTGTACAATCGCGTTTAAAGTCAGAATACCACCTCTTAACCGTTGTTTTCAACGGAGCAGAGTTCGAATAGCACTTATCAAGCCATTGCTTTGCTTGAACAGTATTTTTCCCATCAGAAAGCTATGTTTTATCAACACACGAAATTCAGATTTTTCCATTGTTTTGAAAATTTGCAACAGTAGCTTCACTTAAATAACTGTATTTGGTTCAAATTTTGACATGTGCCATTTGAAGGTTAGTACTTTATGAAAATTATATGGATTTTTATTATTGGTGCCATCTATGTGTCAGCTCCGGGACTTATTAAGTGATGTGTTAGAATAGTAAACAGCATACAATATGTCCTGGGTATGACGTTAAAATGCATCAAATGGTGAGGTTACAATTTTGGAGCTCTGGGGAGTGTGGAGTACCCCTTCATCACCATTACTCCCCGGTCCACTCTTACCCGAAGTGATTGTTCCTGTTATGGTTTCATCTATGGGTTAAATAGAAAAAAAAAAGATTTAAAAAAGTGGGTAAAAAAATTGAGTTAAAACAAATTTTGAATACCCATCAAGCATGAATAGAACAAAACGTCTTCGGCATAAAATAACCCAGCAAAGATTGACATAGCGTAAAATTCAACAAACTAAACCAAACAGTATACAATGTCTTAATCATAAGACGTGGTATAATAGTTTACAAGCTAGTCTCGTATATCCTTACTTAGAAGCAAGTTTGATCCTTGCTGGATGTCCCATATTTGCGACCTAGTATCACACCCAACATCTGGTGAACGGGTTCAGTAAAAGGGCGTCCCATCGTGGTATAATGTTTAACAAACTAGTCTCGCAGATCAATTACTACTGAAAAGCGAGTTCGACCCTCGCTGGATGCCCCATACTTGCGACCTTGTGTTACATCCAATCCCTGGCGAACGGATTGGGTAAATGCATACGATATTCTTAGCTTACTTACTTATATATAAATAGGCATCGTTAATTCCAAACAACCAACAACAAAGGAACATTTCTCAAAAATGTACGTCTCCCTTAAAAACATTAATTTCTCTTAGAATTCACATACGTATGGTAAGGACATTTCCCCACACACCACTTTATTCACTCTTTTCTGTATCTCATTTCATTTTGTATTCTTTCTGTTATATACTTCTTACGTCTTATTCTGGTCGTCTAGTCTTCTGGGCGGCTTTGCTTCTACAGGTCTGGTATATCTTCTACAGGTCTGGTCTTTCTTATCTGGGGATTCCGGGTCTGGTTCTGTTGCTAGGGATTTCTTGTTATCAGAAGCCTTGTGCTATTGTTATCTTTTAGTAATAACAACAAGACTTCGATTTACGATGATGTTACTTTATTCGTAGAACCCCAGACCAGACAATCACGCAGTGAGCTCACATCTTGCTAGCTTCGCTTCTAAGTTCTAACTGTCTAACTGACACTGTGTTGCTTACTCCTTAAACCGGAAGGGCTTCTATTGCCTTCCGTTCTCACGTTCCGTCCCCAGAACGCAAGGTGAGAGTGAGGTCAAACGCTGTCACCACTCTCAATGCCATCAGCTGTACTGATCGCCATAAGGATTTCTATACTACCTTAAAAAGATATTAGGGATCCATAATTATGTAACATTTCCATTGGGTTTGCCCAGGCAATAAAACAAAAATAAAATGGTAGGAATCTCCTCATTTCTCTAGCTATGGGTCAAATAGTATCACTACTGTTCTTCTTTCATGATGTTTTTGGTATTAAATAACCCACGAAGGTTGATTTCATTTTGTAATTCTTTCTCTTGGGTTTGCCCTGGCAATAAAATATGCTGTTGTTAATCATACTCGGTTCTTCCTATATTTATTCTGTATTAGGAAACTACATTTCTCATTCCGATATCCAACCAACTAATATCACTCTACAAAATATATACACATTTTCAAAGCGTCCATTCCTCTACAGCATTTTCTGAATCTAAGAGAGAGATGCGTGGGTGGTGCTGGGTTCTCGACTAAGGGAAACACCGTCTGAATAAGCTTAAAGAGTCAAGACCTTGTTAGGTGGCGTGCTGGAGTAACACAAACGTATTCTATTCGACTAGTACCTTTATATATAAATACCGTTATAAGTACTGTTATATATGAATATACATTTTTTTTTTAGATTTTAGGAAGGTTTTTTACATTTGTTTGTTAGGGTTATCGTGCCTATTTCACTTTCAAATTAAAAAAAAATGTTTCATCTTGGTCTAAAATTCACTTGAGACTTCATGTTTGAATGTCACAATAACCTCTTCTTCCCTAAGTGCACATAGGTGCAATAATGTATATGTGTCTATATGTGAGAGTGTGTGGTCTAATGGTTAGAGTCGTAGGAAGTGGACTCGTCGACCCGAGTTCAATTCCTGGACGAAGCTGTTTGTATTTCACATAGCGCTAATATCCTTGGGAAAGGTATGAATCCAATTCTCCCTCCAGCTTTGGGTAAATAGCAGGACAGACTGGGCCCTTTAACCTTGGCTAAGTAACCTGTCTAGGAGAAGGAAAACTCTGAATTCAACCTGTTAAACTCCGCTTAAGAAATGAAGCAGAGGGTGGTAATATTATATATATATATATATATTGTGTGTGTGTGTGTGTGTGAGAGAGAGAGAGAGTATCAATGTGAATATGCACACGTACAGGTGTAACATGTATATATGTATATATTTACTAAACTTCTTCACCACGGTCAGGATGCGACACAAGTCAATTTTTTTAGCGGAATTTAACAGGGTTGAATTCAAGTTTTCCTTCTCCAAGACTGGTTGCCGTACAACGGACTGCGCAACTATTTACCCATAGCTAGAAAGAGAATAGTTGGATTCATGCTTTTCCTAAGCGCATTAGCGCTATGTGAAATACAAACAACTTTATCCAGGCATGAACCCATATCTTCTCCCCAGTACCCGTGGTGTAGTTGCTAACATGCTGGCCTGCTGCGTCATTGAAATCGAGTTCGAACTCTAGTTGTGCTATTACATTCACTTTCGGATTAATACCCTTGGGAATGGTATGAATCTCCTCATTTCCCCAGCTATGGGTTAAATAGTATCACTACTGTTTTTCGTCATGATGTCTTTGGCATTAAATAACCTACGAGGGTTGATATGCCATTAAACAAAGAAACTAAACCAAAACTACTACAAATAATTTTTAATCCACAGATGGGACCCTATCAGATACTACGACTGGTCACCAGTCAAACTGGACCTGGGAGTAATGACAATGAAGGTGTATTTCCCACTCCAGTGAGCCCCAGAACATGAGCC
>CM042142.1:34090581-34110581 GCA_023376005.1 Doryteuthis pealeii
CATGTCCTGGGAATGACGTTAAACTATCTGATGGTGAGGTTCCAGTTTTGGAGGTTTGGGGAATGTGGAGCACCCCTTCATCACCATTGCTCCCTGGTCCACTCTGACCCGGAGTGGTAGTACCTGTTAGGGTCCCATCTATGGGTTGAATAGAAAAACATGAGTTTATAAACAAAATTGTATTATACATTAAGAATGAATTTATTTCACAACTTTTCGGCATTAAATGACCACCGGGGTTGATATGCCGTAAAACAAAACAAAACCAAACTAAATCAGTATTGTTTTGTAATTTAATGTACAATTAATTTATTCAGGGTGAATGAAAACTAAATTTGGTTACAAGTGATGCATCAAGTAAAAATTTGAAAAACTCTTTTCCAAACAAAAGATACCATTTTTTTAATTATTTCTTGTGAATGTTATACAATCAAAATGGATATTATAAAGTTTTATTAATTACCAAAATTAACTGCATTAAAGACTGAAAAAGAAGTGTCTTCCTTCTTTTTTATCCCAGCAAAGAAAAACATAAAACAGCGAGGGAAGATGACAACGACCACCCAATAACAATACGGTGATGCGAGGGACACGGTCAACAGTAAGGAGAGGAGCTGGATGATGGCCGAGATAGCGCAAGAAGAAGTAGAGAAGACGTAAAAGCATACAATTATTGTATAATACCAGTTATAAATATAGGTGTTGTTATATCTCAGACTTTTATGATCAACAAATAATAACATAACAGTAAAAAGTATGTTCAAATCAAACAATATTTGTTTTTTATTCTCACCAACCATGGTACAGGAGGATTGAAATGGTGGACCTTAACAGTGTACACGTGCGTGTTCATGCAGTCATTTTGCTTTTGTTTTTGTTCTTTTTGTTTTTTCTCGTGTCACCTTTTACTGAAGAGTGATATCGTTTGTTAGGGGGAATAACTCTTCCCTAATAGTTGTGAAACGTGGAAATTAACTAAACCACTAGAAAATAACTCAGGGCCACACAAAAATTAATAGAAAGGGAAAGTGGTTGAGATAATTAGATATAAAAAAAGGGTCTGACTTCTGATTTAGGTCGGAAAATTAAAACGGAAAGTTTTTTGGTGGTGCCCAATGACAGTCAATGAATTAACATTTTGTGAATTGGGTTACGGTTTTAGGAGATTAAGTTGTTTTTAATTACGTATTGCTTAAAAAAAATAAACAACAAAAAAATACTATACAGTTAATTAACCATTGAAATTAATTATTGAATCTTTTATTCAGACAGTTGTTTGTGTTAGTATGCAATGTATAATTTCAATTAAACTTAGTTAAAAAATGTTTTTCAACATTAAATGTACTAGCAAAATAAAAAACACCCTCCGGGCGATGTAAAAATAGATTTTTGAAACATATTGCCTCAAGGGTGGGAGTTAAAAATTCAATGTCAGCGAGTTTGTACCCTAAGTAAGTAAAATCATCAAATTCATTATAGGATTAAAAAATAAAACAATTTGAAATGTAAACTTTAAATATATATTAAAATAAAACAAACTATATATAGATATATAATACAAGTCATGTATTTATTAAAACTTGTTTTAAAAGACAATGAGGACAGTCTAATGTTGCATGTTCAAATTTTGAGTGTATTTATTCTATGTTATAACGATTTTGGGTAATGTGACGTAAGCAGTGACGTAGTTTTTGTTACAGACAAAAAACGGAAGCGAATCTCTGTTATTAATAGAAATGGTAATTTGGGTTAATTTGGGTGTTTTGTTGTTTATTTTTTTTAAGCAATTCATAATTAAAAACCACCTTAATCCCCTAAAACCGTAACCCAATTCGCAAAATTTTAATTCATCGACTGTAGTTAAACTGTCATTGGGGACCACCAAAAGACTTTCCGTTTTAATTTTCCGACCTAAATCAGAAGTCAGCCAAAAAAGGACCACCATGCATCAATAACAAAACTAAGGTAAGATATATCATCACCATCATCAAGGCGTATTGACAGCACAGATCCCTTCGATTCTCTCTCTCTCTCTCTCTCTCTCTCTCAGTTCATTTGGCCATCAACTGATGGTAAGTCATCAAGACAGCATCCAGTGCTTCCAAAGAGCTGATGAATGTAAATGTTTGCTGGTCGGCCAACACTGGTGTGTCCATGTATAGGAGTTCATAGAAAAACGTCGATTATGTTTCGATTTAGTTTCCTTATTTAATGGCATATTAAACCTTCGCGGGTTATTCAATGACAAAGCCATCCTTGAAGAAGAACGGTAGTGGTATCTTTGAAAATTATTAGTATTAGATATGAATACCTGAAACCATATCACTGTGAGTCAACAAATGATTATTTTAATATATATATATATATATATAATATAATATATATATATATATATATATAATATTTAATATACCAAGCGTGTTGGTAAATCCTTGCGGTGAGAAAAAAAACAGCAAATAGTTTGATTGTAAAAATATACTACCAAACATCAAACAGGGAGAAAAATTTTTTGAAAAAAAGAAAAGACCAAGATAGTCGTACCAACAAAAAAATAATCTATTGTTACAGTATTTGGCCAAAAGAAAAAACAATTTATATGTATATATATATATGTATATAAGATATATATATATTCATATAACCGCTAGGAGAATAGCTAATAAGTAAAAAGTGCTCGATACCTAAGTAGAGCAAATAATAAAGATAAATCTAATGAGTCAGACGAACCTACTATTAGTTTCGCTTAATGCTCTTCAGGGCTAAGATCCGACTCGAGTCGGATCTTAGCCCTGAAGAATATTAAACGAAACTAATAGTAGGTTCGTCTGACTCATTAGATCTATCTTTATATATACTAGCAAATATATGCACCCTCCGGGTGCAAGTATTTAAGTTTTAATGTAATAAAATATTGTATTAAATTAGAAAGGCTAATGAAACTAAATAAGAATACAGATAAAAAGATTTGAAACAGAGGGAGTATAATAAAAGATTTGAAACAGAGGGAGTATAATAAAAATGGAACAACTGAAACTTACTCTTCCATCACTCTCGTCTTTCATTGTTATTTTTTCGAAGTATTTAGTTAAAATAGGAAGTGAAAAATAAAATGACAGTTATTTTATCTTGTTAATGGATTTCATTTAAGATTCATTGAAGAGATTTTTGCTTATATTCATTAAAATAAAACCAAACAGTTAGAAATCAATAATACTAAGCACATATTTATTAAATTTGATTTTTTAATATTAATATGCAAATTAGCCTTCCCGTTCACATTGTAAAGCGCTATTTTGTTGTATATATAAATATAATTGCATGTTGTTAGTATGTAGATATAGGTAACAGTATTAATAATGTAAGACAATTTTATTAATAATTGAGGTTTAGATTTAGATAAAAATAAAATCATGGAGAATGTGATGTCAATAACTAAGAGAATTGTGACTTGAGTAGGAATATAGTTTCGGTTACAGACGGAAAAGCACACAATCTCCATTATAATAAGATATATATATATATATATATATATATATATCAATATTAGATAGGAACACGTAAAACCATTTAACTCTACGCTAATTATTTTTGTTAAGAGTAATTACTTGAAGCTATAATTGATTGCAAAGGATTATAATTATTAGTTACTTCAAATTATATAACTGCTTGTAAATTATTGTCGTTTGATAGGAATGCTTGAAACAAATTGTGACTAAACAAATTATTACTATTAAATAGTAATAGCTATTTTAAGCAGAATCATTATGTATAAACTATTAGTATAAGAGAGTAAATAATTAGTATAAGATATGAATACTTTATATCAAGTATGTATTTACCCAAACCCAACTCCACAGATAGGATGTGACATAAGGTCAATGTTCTAAGCCGAGTCTGAATTCGCAGTTTTGCTTTTCCTTGGCTAGTTTTCTAACTGTTATAGGTGATATACCCTAAAGACTAATGGAATGCGCCGACGGTTACTATAAGTAACAGGGACAAGTATGGCTTGGAGAGTAAGCCAATGCGAGTTAGCTCATAACTCTATTGTCGGACGTATTCCCCACTTCTGTAATTGTCTACTCTTTAATACATATTCCTACATTTGGTCATTTTGTTCGTATTTGAACATGTCCAACTATTTACGCAGAACATTATTGTGAAGTGAAACACAACGGCCTCGTCCAGGATTTGAACTTGAACCAGCGATTCCATTTCTTATGATGATAACCGTTACGCTAAGCGCGCTTCCATATACTTTATATCAGATAAGTGTATGCAAAAAAAAAAGGTAATAATTATAGACAAAGCGCAAATCTATTAATAATGGAGATTCGCTTCCGGTTTTTGTCTGTAACAAAAATTACGTCACTGCTTACGTCACATTACCCAAAATCGTCAATTTGTAAAGACCCTTGTTCAGCAGTCAACTCAAAATTGCTGATAATGGTGATTTCTTGGACGCAGTTTGGTATTATTCGAATGTTGACCAAGTCACCAGATCTTTGGCAAGAATTCAGAAAGACCCCTGTCCATCAGGAACTCAAAATGGCTGCTGCTGCTGATGATGATGCTGATGATGAGGATGATGATTTCTTGAACGCAGTATGGTATTATTCAAATATTGACTAAGTAATCAGATCGTTGGCAAAGTGTTTACTCTGATCAAAATCGTCGTGGAAGGAATTCGGAAAGACCTCTGTCCAACAGGGAACTCAAAATGGCTGCTGATGATGATGACGAGGAGAATGATGATGATGATGATGATGATGATGATGATGATGATGATTATTTATATTATTATTATTATTATTATTATTATTATTATCTTGAATGCTGTATGGTATTATCTGAATATTGACCAAGTCACCAGATCTCGGTCAAGTGTTTCTCTGTTATCAACGACTAATTGTAATAATTCTTTTTCCCCGCAGGCTATTTCGACATGCAGAGGCTTTTGTCAAGATTTAAGTGAGTTTGAAAAGCGATACTAATGGCGACTGCTTCTAAATTCATTAGCAGAAGCTGATCATTCGATTGACTAGGCTATCAATTTCCATGTTATAAATGCATATTGATTTGGAAATATATGATACGTTGCAAATGCAAAAAAAAATTGATTTGTGAGTAGAACATCCTCTTGTATATATAACACTGGAAAAAAGACAATGACTTTAAGTCTGAGAGTTATTTTTGGCTCATTCGTTTTTGCCTATCAAGTTAAGTTTTTTTTTTTTTGGTTCTGACTCACCGATAAAATGTAATCCTATTATTTTTTTTAATGCGAGATGTCTGAATGTTGGAAATTTAAATAGCGTCAAAAATCTCAATATAATTCAGAATAAACCATTACATGAATTCTTTGTGTTGCATCTATGTATATAAAAGAAAGATTTTGTCTACCTGTCTGTCTGTCTGTCTGTCTGTTTGTATAATGGCCGACGCACGTCCTTTTTATAAAGAGAATTGATGGAAACCAGCTAAGGTCAAAGTTCAATTATTGGCATTTCAGTCTCGGAAGACTATAATAAAGTTTTTGTACACCTGAAGTTACAGTGCCTCCTGTGACTGTGAAGTCCGATGTTTGAAAAACATTCTCGACTACAGATGTTACATTTGAAGACTGTCCCTGAAGATGTTGACGTGCCGGTGCTTTGTCTGTCTGTCTGTCTGTCTGTTTGTATAATGGCCGACCGCACGTCCTTTTATAAAAGAGAATTGGTGGAAATCAGCTAAGATCAAAGTTCAATTATTGGCATTTCAGTCTCGGAAGACTATAATAAAATTTTGTGCCCCTGAAGTTACAGCGCCTCCTGTGACTGTGAAGTCCGATGTTTGAAAAACATTCTCGACCACAGATGTCACATTTGAAGACTGTCCCTGAAGATGTTGACGTGCCGGTGCTTTGTCTGTCTGTCTGTCTGTCTAATGGCCGACCGCACATCTTTTTATAAAGGAGAATTGATGGAAATCAGTAAAGATCAAAGTTCAATTATTGGCATTTCAGTCTCGGAAGACTATAATAAAGTTTTTGTACACCTGAAGTTACAGCGCCTCCTGTGACTGTGAAATCCGATGTTAGAAAAACATTCTCGACCACAAATGTCACATTTGAAGACTGTCCCTGAAGATGTTGACGTGCCGGTGCTTTGTTGCCGTTGCTTTCTTCTGGACCTCTTAGCTTTATGGTGTTGCGTCAGGGTGACTTCTGACATGAGCAATCCTCTACGTAGAGTCTGCCACCACCGAAGGCGGTCCTGAGCCAAATTTTCCCAGCTGTTCAATAATATCCACAAAATTCAAATTTTTGTCCGAGAGGGGATTAAAAAACGTTTTACCACTCATTTTCCATGAGAAAAGTTAATTAAAAATATAATTAGGGTATAAATCAATGGTATATTTAAATATATTTGTTGGAAATGATTAAAAAAAAAAAAAAATTAATAAAGGATAGAACACAATTGAAAAAAATAATAAAAAATAAAAATATAAACACGAGCAATAATAATAAATAACATAAAGACAATAAACTATGAAGAATAAAAGATTAAAAACAAATAAATACAACAATAATTTTTATCAATCTATATATAGATACATGTAAGAAATTTATTATTTACCTTTTAAATTCGGGACAACATCGGGTAGCTCTTCTTGTAGACATAATATTAAAGAAATGGCCAAAAGGTTAAGATTGATTTATTGATTTTAATAGCATGTCAACCCATTGGGGTTAATAAAATAACCCCAGACGGGTTGACATGCCGTTAAAATTAATAAATCAATCTTAACCTTTTGGCCATTTTTTTTAATATTATGTCTACTGGAGGTTAGGGAATTGCAGTTACATTGCACATTTATATTTTCATTTTCATGTAGTTTCTAGAGAGATTTTTCACACGGCAATATGATATCAAGTATTCCATCTAATAAAAATAATTTGCAATTATTTATGGGTTAAATAGTGCTACTAATGTTCTTCTACAAGGATGGCTTTAGAATTAAACATCGTAGTGGGCGAGATCGTGCTATTACGTTCACTTTCGGACTAATCCTCCCTCCAGCTATGGGTTAAATAGTGCTACTAATGTTCTTCTGCAAGGATGGCTTTAGAATTAAATAATCTACAAAGGTTGATATGGTATTGAACAAAGAAACCAAGAATCCTTAATTGCAAACATAACTATTTGCCCCATAGATGGGGCCCTTACAGGTATTGAGTCAGGGTGGACTTGGGAGTAATGGCTAAGACGGGGTACTCAATTTCAGAATTGGAACCTTATCAACAGATGCAGCTTAGTGTCATATCCGGACCCCCCCTTTTGCTGGTTTTGTATCTCTGCTAGGGATAAAGTCGGCGTATTCTAAGCCCTGGGCAGTGGACAGTCACCTTGCCTCTTAAATCCGTGCTCGTTCTTCCCACACGCTGTTTCAGACTGTTCTATCTTTTCTTGGATTAATTACAAACATGAAGCATTCTTGTGCACACTTCTTATCTTTTTTAAACGTCTTCTACACATTACCGAATTGTATGAGTGAAAATGGGAGCCGCACAAACAAATGGTGTGACAACTTCAGCGGCTCTCGGTTAACTGGTTTAAAGTTAAAATCTAACTAAACTATAGAATCGTAATCACCTGACTTAACAAACCTCTAATAAGGACCTACCTTTCAACCCCCCTTAAAAGTCACTATCCCTCAATTGAAATGTGTTGACCTCAGCTAGACACTACAGCTTTGAGGCCAACAGTTAAATCAATGGTTCTCAACCTTTTTTTTTTTTACCTATGGACCCCTTTTAACCCTATTTTATTCTGGTGGACCCACCCATAGCCATTCAATGTTTAAAAATCCCATTGTAATTTTATAGTTAAATACATTTTGCTTGACTGAGTCCCCAAAAAATTATATGGTCCCCAGGGGTCCACATGGACCCCGGCTGAAACCACTGATTTATATTTTTTCAGAATTATCTACACTTCATAACAAACAATCTATTATTTAACACCCGCTAACAGAACATAACAAGTTTTAGATTTGGACTAATGTGTATATTTGTTACAGCACATTTTTCTCTTTTCCTTCTCGGTCGTTGGTTGCCCCTCTCATCGTCTCACACTTTCTATTTATTCACTGTAGGAGAGAATGAGAACGAAGACTTTTTCATGTGCACATTTTGTATTCATTTTCACAAAGTTTTCTTCACATACATTATCGACTTCGAACGAGGTCGGGAATTAACCTGGACCATAGATGGAAATGGTCATCCAATCGCCTCTGTGTATCTCGACTGATTAAGTTGCAATCTAACTTCTAACTTCTAGAACCTTTCGATCACCCGACTGTTGTTTGTGATACACCTCATCAGAGGGTTTTGGATCTTTCAATATAATACTCCACTCGTCAGTTAGACCCTACGCCTGAGATTATCCAACTGCTGCCAAGTTTTCAAATTGATCTCGGGGTCATCACCTGTCAATCAAACTATTTTGATATTAACGATTTCCGCTTCTGTGATAATTGTTTAAATTTTTCAAAATTATCTACACTACCTCACAAATAATAGATACAGCTATTACTTAAGACTTTCTTAATTTTACTTTTCAGAATGATGTATCAAAATAATACAATAAGTCAGAAAAATGATCTAAACTTGAAGAAAAGGAATTGTCCAGATTTTTACATAAGTCGCATAGGAACCACAATGTTCCCAGTTCGATACTTGTACATGAGTAAGAACTCCTTGGGTAATCTGATGTACGGTAAAGTGGAGAGCTGACGGTAAGTGCGGCGATCCACTTCAGACGTAAAAACAATCTCACTTGTCTAGCGCTAGTGAAAAGGGGATAAACTCCCTCGCTGTCGTGTTTATACCGACAATAGGCCAAACCACCGTCTTTACTATTTTTACTATATTTGTGGAAGCTTTACCAAGCCACGCGAATGAGCATTAGTGATTTCGCGAAGAGAGAATATTTGGCTTACGTTCAAATCAGGAATATGCCATAGAGTGAAATCTTGACAGGATAGACAACAACGGATGCCATTTTCGAAACCAGCAACTCCAAATAAGGTAAAACACATCTCTCAAAACTTAGTCACCAAAAAGTATGTTGGCCAGTGAATAGATGCTGACTTTTAGTTTATGAAATATTATGTGGGTGAGCGTGTGGCAGTTATAGCTCGGCAGGGAGCATGCAGGGTGGGGAAGAAGTCATAAAGATTCGATGTTTAACTGTCAAGTTTTCTTCCATATCGTCAAAAATATTTACTTTGTCATTGCAAAAGATGACTAAAGTTCTAAACAGCGGAGGAGTAATGGTAAAGACAGTAGAGAGCGAGAAAAATAAACAATACTGTGCTTATCCGGTTCAAATTCAGTTTGCAGTGAATATATGTTTATTGTTCCATTTTCTTTTCTTCATTTTCTTCTTGCGCCAAAATTTGGGGAGTGACTAATAGTAAAGGGAAATGAGGGAGATAAAATATTGACGCATTTGTTTCATAAATCCTTCTTGTATTACATTAGGGATAGGCATTTTTGTCATCTGCTAGGAATTTTAAAAGCGAATTAAAAAATAATTAAATCTATTATTTAAGGTCAAACTTTGTCTAAATCGATAATTAGTAACATAATAACCATCATTAAAAAAATAAAAATATCATTACATATGCAGTTTATTTTTGATAGATTTAAAACTATTTGTTTTGGTCAAACGCGATCCACCATTAAGCCTCTTTTTCAATGGTTTTAGGCGCTTGTTTACAATTTTAAAATAACATTTGGGATGGAAAAAAAATACCAAAAATCAGGTAATTATCCGATTTTAATGAAATTTTCAGTATTGATTTAACAATTAATGAATTTTATAGTGCATCAGTTATTTTATTTCAAAACTTGAATTTAGTATTTTTGCTATGAAAAATTAATATATAAAATTCATTTAAAATAAAAATATTCGGATTTTAAGTTTAAAATGTTATATTTTTAGATTCTAAAAATAAATATCTACTTAATGCAAACCTTATTTTAGGCGCAAAAAGTAATAAGTTTTGAAGAAAAACTCTATTGAAAATGTACCCCCTCCCCTTTTTAAGCAGAAAGAACATCGATGTATAATTTTTTCTTTTATAAAATAATAGCCAATTAAATAATTATCGAAATGAGTAAAAAAGAAATCTCCAAAAAATAAATTATTTATTGTTTTTTTACATTTTATTTTTCGATTTTCGGTACTTATTTACTATTAAACAACAAACGTAATTTTTTTTGTTTCTATTCATAACTTCGGTCGTTTATCTCTTTATTTATACTGTAATTAGTATCGAAAATGATCAACTCGCAAAACATTTACGCCCCCAACATAAGGGGGGTAAAAAATTAAGCGACCTGAAAAAAATGAGAAAGTTTTTAAATAAAATAAATAATGCATTATAAAGATCGTTCATTGATAAATAAACACTGAAAATTTCATTAAAATCCGATAATTCCCTGATTTTTGGTAAATTATTTTCTGTAGGGGGGCTAAAGTCATTTTGTCAAAAACGCATTTTAGGCTCAGTTTGCCAGTCCCTACTACAGACCTTTCGTTATCAATCTCTCTCTCTCTCTCAATATATATATATATATATATATATATATATATATATATATATATATATATATATATAATAAAGTAATAAAGTAAGCCTAACGAGTCAGAGAATATCAACGTAGGATTCTCCTAACGGATCATCAGGATAAGTCTGACTCTGAATTATCCTGATGGTCCGTTAGAAGAAACCTACGTAGATTCAGAGTCATTAGGCTTACTTTAGCAATATTTATTAGCTCTACATTTTCTATTGAGAACTTTAATATATCTAACTTAGGCAACTCTTACAGTATTTTTTCTTTTGGCAATTTTAATAGTACCATCTGATTATTTTCAGGAAGTGCATAGGATTTGGTTTTATATATATATATATATATATATATATATATATATATATATATATCTCCAGGCAAAAGTTTCTATTGTGTAATTACAAACTATAAAGCCGGGAGTTTTTTTATACTGACGGAGTTTAGAAATAAAAAATAAATAAATAAATAATATATATATGTGTGTGTGTGTGTGTGTGTGTGTGTGTGTAGTATAGTGAGAAATTTGAAAAAAACACAGGTTTAAATAAAATGAGTTTATTATAAGTAAGTTTCAATCTGTTTAGTAGAAAAAGTAGTTAAAGCCCTGAAGAGATCTACTAAACAGATTGAAACACTGCAGCGTTGGCTAATAAACATACCACTCATTTTATTTAAACCTGTGTTTTTTCAAATTTCTCACTATACTACATACCGTCGAATTCACTTCCATTTCTCTTCACACACACACACACACACACACACACACATATATATATATATATATATATATATTATATATATATATATATATATATATATAAGAAGATAGAATACAAATAAAAAGTGCATAAGTTTCCAATGTTATTATGCGAAGAGTGGGCATAAAACCTAGAATATAAAAATCATCTTATTTTGAGACCGTTACTTAAAGTTTCACGCCGATCATCAGACACTGGTGCCACTGAATTGAATTGGGACAATAGTATGTATAACCATGAATTCAGTTTAACGAACAGAAATTACGCTAAGAGTGCCATGACAGATAAACGAAGAAGGAGATGCGCTTCCAACAAAAGCGTATCTTGTGAAAAAAATGCCCAAGTTTATAAAGGAGGTTATAATAATTGCAGATTATGTCTGGAAGAAAAATCGGGCATTCCGGAATATGCTGAAAATAAACTGATGAACAAATAGGTGATTTTTAAGTGTAGACATACTAGCAAATATCTTCTGTGTCACTTATCAACTGATTGATTTCAAAATGCATCTTGCCAGTATTTGCACTGTTCAAATTTCACAAATCAATTAATTAATAATTTTTGTGCCTGCGTATTTCTTCTTCTTCTTCTTCTTCTTCTTCTTCTTCTTCTTCTTCTTCTTCTTCTCTCTCTCTCTCTTCTCTCTCTCTCTCTCTCTCTCTCTCTATATATATATATATATATATATATATATATATATATATATATATATATATATATATTATTATCTTATTATTATATGCTCTGAAACTCGGTAGAGCTCTTTAGGGGTGACTTAAATTAACTTTCACTGCCAGAATATATAAAGCAATGATTGTCTGTAAACAGACTGGATCTCTCTGGTGATCATAAAATATATAAACAAACGTATGTATTTAATAGTTTAAACACCACCCCGTTACGGCAGCTGCCAAGTGGCCGAGAGGTTAAGTCGGGCAGACAAAAAGTCAGTCGAATTTCGATCATGGCCATATATAGTTGTTGTGTCTAGCCACACTGCAAAGGCGTGCAACGCCGAAATACTGTGTCTGTGGATGACTTATTATATATATTATACTTATTATACTATATATATATATATATATATATATATATATATATATATATATATATATGTTTATGTAATCCAAGAATGATTTATGAAGTAAATACGTCAAAACTTTATCTTACTTATCTTACTTTATATTTGTGACACAAGAAAAAAGTGAAAAAAAATAAAGTGAAACAGCAAACACGGATAAATTTGAACCGTGTATACGTAGGAAAAGTACGTTTTTTCTCAGTCTCTAAGGTTTGTATCATTACTCCCTCACTGTTCTAGCTTTAGTAGTTTTCTGAAATGACAAAATAAATATATTTGGCGATATGGGGAAAAAGAACTTGTTGTTTAAACACTCTTTTTATCAATATCTGACAAAAAAAATTTGGTAATGTGCATGTTGTTTACTGAAAATCGGGAAAATAGGTATTATCAGTGGTTGAGAATGAATGCAAGCCTCATTATGATAAGAGCAATTCAATGTACAGAGTCGTACAAAAGTCTAGACATGTAGGTGAAAATACATAATTTTAATAGTTTTCTTAATAATGATAATAGAATAATTTTATTCATTAAACAAATTTCGATGTAATATTCACATGAAGTACAATTGAATAATAAGTGCTCCCTGCAAAGCTCATTTCTAAATTGAAGATTAATACAAATATAATTTCCTATTATCTTGAGATTCTAAAAATAAAGAAATTTACCAATTACAATTTTTTAGATTCATTTTTCATTTTTACAATTATCATATCTGCATCGCCAAGTTCGAAATTCAATATTCATACAAATATGTTTAATTTCATATTGAGTTTCATAAAACTGTTGAAATTTTATAATAACAATATTTCAACTCAATACAAACTGTTATTTCAAAAGAAATTTTGCAATTAAATTTTACACGAATGAAGAAGAAGAAAGAAGAAAGAAAGAAAGAAAGAAAGAATGGAAACAGTCTACAGTGAAGAAGAAGAAGAAGAAGAAGAAGAAGAAGAAGAAGAAGAAGAAGAAGAAGAAGAAGAAGAATCTTGAGTTTCATGGAAATTTTTAAATCCTTCAGATAATTAATATTATGTTAAACTTTGAGAAACTGACACAATGAGCACATGATTTGGATATTTTAAGTTAGACATGTTATTGGCATTTCAGTCTCGGAGGACTATAAAATAGTTTTTGTGCCCCTGAAGTGACAGCGCCTTCTATGACTGTGTAGTTTAATGTTTGAAAAACATTCTCAACCACATGTTTGTCGCATTTGAAGGCTGTCCCTGAAGATGTTGATGCGCCGGTGCTTTGTTGCCATTGCTTTCTTCTGGACCTCTTAGCTTCATGTTGTTGCGCCAGGGCGACTTCAGACATGACCAGTCCTCTACGGAGAGCCTGTCGCCATCGAGGGCAGTCCTGGGCTAAATTTTCCCAGCTGGAAGGGGCAATGCTAAAGCACCTGAGATCATTCTTGCAGACATTCTTGAAAGGCAGCTGGGGGCGACCAATCCGTCTCTTATCAGACGAAAGCTCTGCATAGAGGATGTCCTTCGGGATTCGTCCATCATCCATCCGGCGGACATGTCCCAGCCATCGGAGACGACGCTGTCTCAGTAGAGAACACAGGCTGGGTAGTTGAGCTCTCTCTAGAACTGCTGTGTTAGTGACCCTGTGCCTTCAGGTGATGCCCAATATATGGCATATATATATGTGTGTGTGTGTGTGTGTGTGTGTGTGTGTGAGTGTGTGTGTGTGTGTGTGTGTGTGTGTGTGTGTCCTATCACTGGGTTGTCAATGCTTTTTGTGCCAACGTTGTGTTTTTCGTTATATCCGCAGAAGGGGGATCGATGCAACTTCGGAGCGTCTTTGTGATAGGCCGGGACGAGCTGCTGCCGGTGTCGGCGACCCCGAGAACGAAACATCTCTCCATCAACAATAATATTTTTTATTAAAATATGATTATGTAATCATATACAAAAGAAAAATGCGTTTCGCACTCTAGATAGGAGAGAAAAGACATCGTGAGGAATTGAACTGGTGTATTTGCTTTATGCACTCAAGTACTGAGTTTTTCTGTGGCAGAGGTGTTCTGGACTACGTAATTTTGTAGCTGCAGTGACATTTGATTGAATTTGTAAAACCTTTTGTGGGGAAAAGGATTTAAAACCCTAACGACAGGGCTGAAAACGTCTCTAAGTATCTTACCCTGAGAGTTTTAATGGATTTTCTTAAATTTCTTCGTGTTGTTTCATTACTAATAGTTTCATATGTTTTCTATGAAATAGAAAACATAATGTTCAAATCGAAAACACAGGAAACTAATGGTAATCCGAAAAAATAAGAAGGTGAGATTTAAACTATTTCTAGTTTTCATACTGCTCTGCTAGCCAGCACTTGAGCACTTTTGATTTATCAAACGATTCTTTGTTCTCATTTTATTATATATATATATATATGAATTTGATATATTGAAAAAACAAATGATGTTTACAAATACATGGGATCATCAGGAGAGAATGTGCACCGTTTCTCTCCTGATGATCCCATGCATTTGTTTTTTCAATATATCAAATTCACATTGTCGGATTAAATATCCTTTTACACACACACACACACACACACACACACACACACACACACACACATATATATATATATATATATATATATATTATGAGAGAGAGGAGGGCGATTGTAGGGGCGCCGGATTAGCTCAGTTGGTACAGCATCCGATCCCCGACAACAAATGAGTAGCACGGCTTGAGTAATCTGCTCTATCTGGTAAAGCATCTGGTAGCTGACGGTAGATTTGGTGCTCTACTTCAGCGCTAGGGAAAAGGGGATAGACACCCTCGCTGTTTAGTTGATACCCACAATAGACCACTACACAGCCTTTACTACATAGATAGATAGATAGATAGATAGATAGATAGATAGATAGAAACCTTAGACTTTAGTTCATGAAGCGTGTTTTAAAAGAGTCTAATACATTGCCAGTTGTAAGTGGGAAAGTTTCTATTAGTGTTTTGCACTTATTTACGCCCCACTTGCTACGAATTGGCCACGTTCGCTTAAACAAAGTTTCTATTCACTCCTGATCCGGGTGTGGTTTTTGACACTGATCTAGATTCACTTCGCGTGGGTGAACGATGGCGATGAAAGTTTTATGCAAAAAACAGTTGACGTTAAAGAAGAGCGGTTATTGTTGAGCAACAGGCGGCTCGCTTGTTTTTTTTTTTCAATCTGAATTTACTTAATTAATTTCCTATGTAAAAGCCACATTGCAGCATGTTTACATCTATCTATTTGTGAGATCTCAATTTGTTGACATCTTCTCATCTGGTGCTGCCTCGATGGAACGATGCAATCGATAAGATAAAGTAAAGTGGTCGGGGGCCTAATATCGGTATCAGCCAATCAGCGAGGGAGTCTATCCCCTTTTCAATAGCGCTAGACCAAGGAGATTATTCTAGCATCTGAGGTGAAGTGCCAATCCTGCCATCAGCTCCTCACTTTACCGCACAGATCCTTGTGCTACTCATACGCTGAGTTGGCGAGGGCCGGTATCGAACCAAGAACCTTGTGATTCCTAGCCGAATGCTCTACCGACCCTTTGATAAGATACACAGCAAAAAAAAAAAGCTAGAATCATTAACCCTTTCATTATTCAAGGCAAATTAGAGGTGTCTACTCAAACGTTTTCAGATTTTATCCTTTATTTTAAATTAGAAGCGGCTACCCGGCGCCGCTTTGGTAAGGTGGGGGGTAAAAAGGTAGTCTCGTAGATCCATTATTGTTGAATCGTGAGTTCGATCCTCACAGGATGCTCCATTATAATCCCTATGTAAAAAAGAAATTGCATTGATCCAGACAATTTGAAAATAAAAATTAATGTCTCCTATTTAAAATACTAAATGCAAAAAAATCCCATGCCGTTATCATTCAAATTTTATTTTTCTAATTATCTTCACAAATATAAATCAAATCTTCATTATGTTTGTTCAAAACCCAAGCCCTGGTGATATTTAATGTGTATATATATATTTACTTTGTCGTTAATTGTTTTATTTACGAAGTGTATGTAGGTGTGGGTAGGGTGGGCGGTTGTGTGTCTGTGCGCGTGCAATGAAATGATATAAAAATATTTTCATTTTAACAAAATTGTGTGTTTCATACCCTTTTATCTATACATATACTGTCGGATTCATTTCCTTACTCCTAACATATATATATATATATATATATATATATATATATTATATATATATATATATGTGTGTGTGTGTGTGTGTGTGTGTGTGTGTGTGTGTAGGTGTGGGTGTGGGTGGGCGTTTGTGTGTATCTGTTTATTTATTTGTTCATTCATTTAGTGAGCAGTTGTTCGCTTAATCACGTTTCGTTAAAAACAATAGACAATGTTTTCTTTTAGCAGTTTATCGATTTTCTTTTGTCTTCGTCTTAAAAGAATTATGAAATGTGATTCAATTTCTTATGAAAATTATCCGAAATACTTTCCATCATCAAGTAACAACCCTCTTTGATACAAACGATTATATTACACCATCTAGCAGATGTTCTGTTCATGTATGGGGGATACGCATAAAAGATATTAAATCAATGTTCTCTCAAGTTCAAAGTTTTGTTTTCTTCTCTTCTTACCTTATCTATTAATAATGGAGATCGTCTGTATTTCTGTCTGTAACAAAAACTACGTCATAGCTCTACATCACAGATTACGTCACAATATTCTTATGCTATATACACCCAAAATTTGAGTGAGCAATTTTAAGAATTGTTTTTTACTCTCGTTCTTTTTTTCTTTTTTTTTTTTACAGTAACAAGAAGTTAACTAAAAAGTTTACAAATAAATAAATACCTATGATTTTGTGTAAAATTGATGTGGAAAATGTTCAAAATAATTGTTTGATTATTACATGCACGCAACATTTTATTTGAGAGGGAAGGGCTCAGTTTTCATTTCAAATTGTTTTTTTTTTTTTTTTTTACTCCTTTAATGAATATGAGGATTTGTCTTACTTATGATATAGACCCTCTGACATTGAATTTTTAACTCCCACCCTCTCAGGAAATGTCTTTCAAAAATAATCTTTACGATGCCCGGAGGGAGTTTTCTGTTGCTAGTTATTATAATGGAGATTATGTAACGGTTTGTCTGTAACCGAAATTACTTCACCACTGACGTCACGATTTTTTTTGTTAAGTTATATTCTCAATGATTATGAAATAGTCATTGTTTAATCTTGATTAGCATCTTATTCATTAATGATGTCTTTATTAAAGTTTAGCTGAGTTATATTAGCACCAAAACTTCCCATATTATTAATGCATTTAAAATCCTGAAATATGTTTTATGTATCTCTAAGAAATAAAGGTTTACATAGTATATGGCGGGAATAATTTGCATAAGGATTTTAACAAAACTGGGTTTAATAAATTATTATTTGTTGTTACTGATTTCTAATACTATCATGTTATTCTCAAACGTATTAAAAGCAATCCTATATATAATTTTATATGGAAATCTATCAAAATAGCATTAACATAAGTGTAATAATTAAAATCGTTCTAACTTAATTTCGTTAATCTTTAAAATTCAATATATTTTATTACATAAAACTCAAATACTTGTGCCTAGGGGGCGTATAATTTTGCTAGATTTTATAATATACTTATCTTCTTCTTAGCTGGTTGAGTCGTCTGTCGTCTATCTAAGTATCTTGACTGGTTCTGTGTTCTGGTCTGCGACTACTTGGGTCTTCTTGAGGCTCTCATCTTTGTATCCGCTGTTGTTTTTAATAACGAACACAAGACTTGATATTGTTTTTCGACGTCTTTATTTCCTCAAGTAAGAACAATACGCGTGAAAAAATGGCCTATGGACGGCAGACGCCATTGGTTCTGTCCCGTTCAATCACCCAGCCAAGATTGATTTTCTAACTATTTTCTAACTACAACGTTAAGTCCTGTCAATCACATGTTCGTTTTTTATTCCATGATTCAGAATTACTGTTGTTTTTCATTTCTACACTACCGTACATAGTTTATAGGCAACGTATCAATTATGTAACAATATCATTTTAATGTAACTATAACGCTCTCCTTTATCCCATCACTAAGCCACACTCCGTAATATTACCATAAAGTCAGCCTCCTTAATCCACTCACCCATCGTAATCCATTACTAAGACACCATCCTCAATCCAATCCAATTACTCATCCTTAACCCCATCTCTATAACACTGGCATTAATCCTTACACTATGACACTCTCCTTAATTTCAACATTAAAATATCCTTTTTAATCAGCCCTCCTTAATCCCATTACTTTGATACCCACCATAATCCCATCAGGATGACACCTTCTTTAATCCACCTCTATGACACTTTTCTTAATTCCACCACTAAGCCACACGTCTTAATCCCACCACTATAATCTCCCTTAAATTTCATCACTAAATGCCTTTTTAATCCCACATCTAAGATACCCCCCTTAATCTCACCACTATGACATTATCCTTAATCTCATCACCAAATGCCCCTTTTAAGCCCACTACTAGGATACCCACCTTAATCCCATCACCGTGATATTCTCCTTAATCTCATCATGAAAACTTCCTTAATCTCATAACACGGATGCCCACTATAACCCTATCCTTATGACACCTTAATCCATCTCTAAGAAACCCTCCTTAATTCCATTACTATGGTACTTGCTATAATCCCATGACTTTAACACCCTATTTAATCCCATCACTATAGGCACAATCCCTAATTCCAGCATCCATTACATCTTTTTTTGACAGGAAAAACTGTACGGGTTGTTGATATATATATATATATATATATATATATATATATATATATATATATATATATAATAGAGTAAACTACAGACACGTGTTTCGAGGTATCACCTCTCATCAGTGCAGTTACACCATTTTTAGCAGCTTTTTTAGCAGTTATACCATATTTAGTAATAATTATATATATATATATATATATATATATATATATATATATATATCTATATATATATATATATATATATATATTATTATTATTATTATTATTATTATTATTATTATAAAAGGTGAAAACAGTACTTAATTCTTGTTATAATAATGTAAAATATTAAGTTTCATGGATTGGAAACACCGAAAAAGTTAAACGGAAATTTTCAATTTGATAATATTCTCTTTAATAGAAATTGAAATAACGCAAATATTTTTCTTTTTACAGACCATAAGGCACACACACGAATTTTCGATACCCCTTTTTAAAAAACATGTTGCAAAATTTAAATATCTACTGTGAGGTTTTATTTCTAATTTTAAACGAAATATATTTTTCCTTTTTTTATTTCCTTTTATTTTATCTTGTATTTTCTTTTATTTCCTTTTTTATTTATTTTATTTTATTCTATTTTTTCAACGGAAGTTCTAAAAAAATCTTCATATCAATTCAATCATCATGTTTAGCGACCCGTTAAATCCGTTCTGGCATGAAGGTTTTTTTGTTTTTGTTTTCTTTTTTGTTTTTTTGATTTTTCTTTTTTCTTCGTATTTTTC
>CM042142.1:34115581-34130581 GCA_023376005.1 Doryteuthis pealeii
TACACACACACACACACACACACACACATATATATATATATATATATATATATATATATATATATATTGCTCTTTCTTGTTAAGTGTTGCAAAGATGGTTCGCGGCACATTAATAGTCTGAAAGGAACTTCAGATCATGATCCTATTCCGGAAAAGATTCTACTCTGATAAGGAAAAAATAGGGCTATCATTAATCAAGCATTACGAGTATCAGTTGAATGTCAGGTTCAGTCTGATACAAGGATTCAAGTGAGGAGAAAATAATCACATGGACCTACTGTCTGGTGAGTGTATAGGTTACTGCAGTTACACAATTCTTCGTTTCACCAAAAACTACTGGCAAAAATTATTGAAAATTGGCACTGGCTCTTTTACATGTCTAGACATCATCGCATAATTACGTAAGTTGCTCAGCTGTGCACACATTATCTATACTAGCAAAAAAAAAAAAAACGCCCTCTGGGCGGTGTAAAATATAATTTTGAGAGATATTGCCTATAGTTGAAAATTTGATGACAGAGATTCGTACCATAAGTAACTAAAACCATCAAATTTATTAAAGGAGTAAAAAAAAAAAAATAATTCTAAACGGAAACATAGTTATGATAACTTTAAATATATATTGAAATAAAATAAACTATATATACATATATAATACCAGGCATGTATTTATTAAAAGTTACTTTAGAAAACAATGAGGACCGGTTGCATGCTCAGATTTTGAGTGTATCTATTTTATGTTATGACGATTTTGGGTAATGTGACGTAAGCAGTGACGTAGTTTTGGCTACAGACAAAAAGAGACTTAATATCCATTATTAATAGATATGTATAAATGAGTCACGTCTCTCTTGGTATGTAAGTGTTGACTTATAACACAGTGTAGGGATTATCTTACCGTTGAGTTGTCTGCCCGTTTAGTTTGCTGGTGCCCGCTAGGGGCTATAGTATTTAAGCGCCTGGTTCAAATGCTTCTCTCTCTTTTCCGGTTCCTCGACCTACGAGACACTGTCTACCCCTCCTCGTTGGGGCTTTTGGCGCCCCTTACATTACTGTAAGTTCTTCACACAGCATGGACTATCCCTAGTCTCATGTCTGTGGCTTTTATGTATATCTTGTACCATTCATGAATGTGTCTTTATCTTTCTACATGTAACTTTGTTTTACCTATGTATTATGTATCTTGTTATATCCATGTGCTGTATATGTATTAAATGTTTTGTTTATCAAACCTTTGTCGGAGTCTTGTATTCAAGTAAATATAACTTTGAATCCTTTTTTTACAACAGAAAAGAAATTTCATTGAGCATTAAAATCGCGCATAAACTTTAATATGCTTATTATAAGAAAAAGTACAAAATTTGTTTTTGAATTTTATAGTTTGAATTATATAATCTGATAATTAAAAATCAATCGATAACCGAAAAAAGCGTGGGAAATAGAGTCTTTATCCTCCCTTTATGTGAGCAGAAATAAAAGGATATGACGTGAACGGGAGGATCACTAATGTCAGCGGTTCAACTGGCTGGTTGCCTAACCAAGGTTAAAGAACCCAGTCTGCCCTACTATTTACTCATAGCTAGAAGGACAATAGTTGGATGCATACCTTTCCCAAGGGTATTAGCGCTGTGGGAAATGCAAACCGCCTCATCAAGGATTTAAACTAGTCTCATCGTGTCCATTTTCTACGACGGTAATCATTGCACCACGATATATATATATATTTATATAAGTCTTTTATGGCATGTATTATGGAGAGAGTTCTACTAAGACTACGTGATATGAGAGCACCCGTGGTTATGCCCTCACATCTAATCTTTATTTCGCTTACTTGTCTTTCAAGGAGACATCAGAGGCTAAGTCTTTTCTTACTTGAGTAGCTGGCTAGTACCTATGGCTAGATTTCTTGTCTTCTGTTTCTTGTGTTCTGTAATCTGTTATCTGTCGCTACCTTCCTTTCTTCTAAGTGGTTGACTGGCCTGATCTGTCTTTAAGATGCTGATCTGATCTGCGTCTTTAGCTTCAATATGCTGGTTCGCCAAAGTTGCTATTAGTTCACATAAAGACAGCTCAAGGCTTGTATTCTGTGATCACATTTTTATTAAGAAGCAGAACTTTTTCAACCGCGCGCGGAGTGAAGCAGAGACGATGCTTACATCACGACTTCTCCTGCTTAACTAAGCTAAGCTGAGCCTTCTTTCCCACAGTCTGTGTAACCGTACAGAAGGTTACCCAAAAGGTTATTTCACGCCAATCACCTACCCCTACAGATTTGGAATTTACAACACTTGAATTCAATATCTAACTCGTCCAAAAAAAAAAAACAAAAAAAAACACGTTGATTAATCACAATATACAACACGATAAGCTACCCCTAGATTTTACCCGACGATGAAAGTGGAAGTGGTTTCCAGTCGATTTGGATACCGTGCGCCAAGTTATGAGTACTTTTTGATTATCCCAACTTGGAAATTTCTCAGATTTTTCTAAAACCACAATAAACATCTCTCTCTCTCTCTCTCTCTCTCTCTCTCTCTCTCTCTCTCTCTCTCTCTCTCTCTCTCTCTCTTTAAATATTTCTGAATATTATTTTTAGAAAAAAACTTTGTAGAAATATATCAATTTAGAGACTGTTACTGTTCACTTCCCACAATCTTTTAAGTTTTCTAAGAAAAAAAAATTTGCATGGGAAAATATTTCTATTTCTTTTATGGATAAGTCCACAGAGAATTTAAATCGTTAAAAAGAGATTTTGAAAAGCGATACCAGAGTTTTGCAGAAAATCTGCCTTGAATCGTAAAATAAAAAAATCCATTAAATCTTACATTTTTTTTTTTTTTTGGATATAGAAATATATTTGCTTTACGTCTGTTACCTCTTACATCCTTTATATATATATTTTTTTTAATTAAAAAAAAAATTATTTGTAATTCATATACAATAGTACCTTAACTTACGAGTTTAATTCGTTCAGGTCGTAACTCAATTTTCTCGTATATCAAATCAATGTTTCCCGTTGAAATAAACTGAAATGCCATTAATCCGTTCCAACACACCAATACAAAAAACATCATATTTTTGTTACATTTTTTGGACCATTATTACTGAAAAGCAAGTTCGATCCCTGCCGGATGTTTCTTACTTGCGACCTTGCGTCACATCTCCGACCCGTGGCGAACGGGTTGGGTACATACCAACATAACCTGTCGATGTAATTGCAGACTTCCGACTCCGACAACCAATTGGCAGATTTCGGTCACTTGGCTCAGAAATCTGCGTTTGTTTATTACATTTAATTTGTGTGAATTCGACTACGTTATTCACAAGTCGACAGTTTGATGCAATTATATCTCTGCATTTATTCTTGACTGTGTAAATTACACCATGTGTTTAACAATAGCTTTTGTAAACGAGCCAGATAATTTTATCTGAGACGTGTATATATATACATATATATATATATATATGCTGTAATTATTTTGATTTAATTTAATTAATTATGTTACTTTGCACTTGTGTTATATGCATATATTCCTTAATTATTTATTTATGTATGTGTGTGTGTACATGTATGTATGTGTATATGTGTGTATGTGTGTATGTGTGTATGTATGTGTACGTGCGTATATATATATATGTGTGTGTATAGGTGTATATATATATGTAATTTTGGTGTAGTGGTGATATATTTATTTTACTATTTTATATTATAGATTATATATGTATGTATGTATGTGTATGTGTATGTATGTGTATGTATATATACATATATATGTATATATATATATGTATGTTTGTGTTTATATATATATATATATATATATATATATATATATATATTATATATATATTTGGGAGAATATGTGCTTAATTGAAGTCGAACCTAATTTTTGAAAGTTAATTCATTAATAATTAATTAGGCTGGATTTAGCTATTTAAATGCAAGGCTAAACAAATCGAGAAAAATCAATCTCTGTATGTACATTTTCTCGATCTGTTTAGCCTTGCATTTAAATAGGTAAATCCCGCCTAATTAATTATTAATGAATTAACTTTCAAAAATTAGGTTCGACTTCAATTAAGCACATATTCTCCCAAATATTGTCGGCTGAAAATAGCCATATCACAAACATCGTCTGTTTGTTTACTTCTCGTATGTTCGTGTAGAGGTCACTTAAGAGGAATATATATATATATATATATATATATATATATATATATATATATATATATATATATATTATATATTATTAATTTATTGTTTTATTATTTGATGGTTTTATTATTTGATTTGGTTTTCTTATTCAAATTTATTAAAATTGATTATATTTTGAATTCCAATTAGAAAGTCGAAGTTAATACTACTTCTCCTTAATCACTTTAAACCTTGTTAATATGGTCTAGACAAGAAAATGTTCTATTTTTTGTTCTATTTTAGATATTAAATCAAACAAATACATTTTGAATATATCCGGATAAGAAAGGAAGTTAAAAAGATACATTGTGAACTTATTAGCTTAAATTTGTAAACTCATATTTGCTGTTTGACACATATTTGAGGGATTCTGTTAAAAAATTTTCAGGTTTTCAATTCATTTTTATCTGTTCCGCCTGTCTGATGAGACTGAAAATTTAAGGAGTCTTAGAAATTGATTTAAATTTCTAAAACCCTTTTAAGTTTTGGTCGAAATAAATTTATTACAGAATGGCGGTTTATTGAGTTTTTCCTTCCTTTCAAAGGTATAATATATATATATATATATATAATATATATATATATATATATATATATATATATATATATATGGAGAAAGGTAGACAAACACGGGATGTTGTAGAAAATGGATGTTTATTCTGCTGATGTCGACGTTGTAACGTTTCGGTCTATTAGACCTTCTTCAGGACTTTAGGATAGAATTCTTGCTTCAGTGGTGAACATTTTCATACTGGTGAATTAGGAGGTCGTGAAAAAGGGAAAGGGTGGTCAGTTGTTGGTGTTAACAGAGGTTGCTACTAGGAACGTCGACATCAGCACAATAAACATCCATTTTCTACAACATCTCGTGTTTGTCTACCTTTCTCCACATACTGTCGGATTAATTTCCTCTTATTTCTTCCATATATATATATATATATAAGATTAAAAACTATATAAACATTTAGAAAATGTTAGCTTGCCAGTGTAAAATAATAAGGTATGTGGAAATTAGTGAGTGATGTCAGCAGTGGATGAATGTAGAAAAATTGAAAGATTTTAACAATAGAAAAAAAACGGTTATGAGGTTGGCATCACTTGCTTTGGCTTTTGATTGGCCGAGCCGGAGGAACGGTGCGTGGAGTGAATGAGACACTGAGAAATTGAGAGTCTGGCCTAAGTTTTTTGTAGAAGACGGATGGCAGGAGACTGGCTGAGGTGTTCAAAGTGGACAGACGCAAGATGAGTGTATGTCCCCTTCCAGTCCTTTTTACTTGGGTTAAAGAAAAATAAATTAGCTCGAAAAAAAAAAAACAACACCAATGAGCAGTGCTCGTTAATTAAAAACTAACAACGGACACAAGGACAGAAAGAACCCAAGAAGACCTCAAGTGGTTCCATACCCCTAGAAGAACAGGTCATATGGTCCTTTTTTTTTTTGCTGGTGTAATGAATAACAAAGAGAATTTTTCTTTTGTGCCTTTCCGTTTATTACTTCATCGAATTAAGCACATTACTGAGCGTATACATGTCAGGGATCAGAGATGGAAATTAGATAACCGCTTGTACTGCGAGCCTCTCCTGATTAAAGTTACTTTTTTGCACATCATCCACTTTAATACAAATAATTTTTGAATAGATCTATTTGACCCATAAATGGTCATCTATCAGGTACTACAACTTTGGGTTCTATGAGTAATGGCGGAGTAGACAACGTTTTTTTGGGTTTTTTTTTCCAAGACAATAGAAAAACTTATTTGAAAATGTCAACATCGATGAATATTTGTCCTTATTGACAGAAATTACTTAATACCAAAAATTGTAAACGTAATCAGTACATACAAAGAATTCAGAATTCTTGAAAAACAGACATATAAATAAAGGAGATAATTTGATATTTTTTGTCAAATATTTGATAAGATTTCCAGGAGTCCAGATACTACACTTTGATCCTGATAACTTATCAACAGTCAGACAAAAAAAAAAGTCACACAATTCATTATCTAGACAAAAAAGGTACAGAAAGAGGCAAATGATATTTTAGAAAAAAGTATTTATATTTATCAATTCCTCTACACAGGCAGGATGTGACACAAGGTCAATTTTTAAGTGGAGTTTAACAGGTTAGAATTGAGTTTTCCTTATCATAGATAGGTTGCTGTACCAAGGTTAAGCGCCCAGTCTGCCCTACTATTTACCCATAGCTGTAGTAATGGAAGGAGAGACTCTACACTCCCCAGAACAAGAGCCGGTAATTTATGAGGAAGTGCGTCCCGGTCTCCTGCCACAAAAATTGCTGCCCGGTGACTATTAAAATAACGACCCCAGCTACGGTGTTACTTGAAAGAAAACAACCAGCTTAGATTGATATATAGATAGATAGATATACAGATAGATAGATATCCATCTTCATATCTAAACAAGAATTACGACAAATTACGATAAATAAACATTAAACCAAGAATTACGACAAATTACGATAAATAAATATAGATAAATAAAAATTACGACAAATTTCTATACATAAATAAGAATTACGACAAAAAAGAGAAGCCCCCCCCCCTAATACATTTAACGCCCTAAGTTGTTTTTTTTTTTTTTGTTTTTTTTTTTTTCAAGTAACACCTTAGCTGGGGTTGTTATTTTAATAGTCACCGGGTAGAAATTTATGAGGCAGGAGACCGGGACGCACTTCCTCATGAATTGCGCAAGAGCCGCACCATCAGATGCAGTTTAGTGTCATACCCAGGATACCCCTTGTGGGCATGGCATCCCTTTATAGGGGATACAGTCAGTATGGGACAAGAATTTGATTTGAGTAGGTCCTCCAAAACGATTTCATATCCAAAACTTTTATTAAACTAAAATTACTTTGCAAAATATATTTCAAATAATAATTAATAAATAAATAAATAAATAAATAAATAAAGATATACATATAACATAGTCTTTAACAATGATGGTATTTTGAAAACATTTTTAAAAATTCAAATGTCCTCAAAACTATCAAAATGTGAGCATCACCTGAAGAAAAAAAGCTCAGAAAGAAAGAAAAGAAAAGTTTTGTTTATTGACTACTAATATGTGTATATATATATTTATTTTGTCGTTAATTGTTTTATTTTCGAAGTTTCCTCCGGACATACAGATTCGCACAACTGCCCTTTATAGATGTATAGATAGATAATCTTTTTTTTTTTCAATAATTAACTTCAATTTAAAGTTGATTTAAGGAGTAAGACAGATACATTTCTTCATGAAAGGGGTGAGTACTTTCCCTGATATTTTAAAATGGGTTTAGACTTCTAATCATCTAAAATTTTATTTTACTTCGTTTGAACGCAAAAAAATTCTCACTCTAATATAAAAAGGATCTCATCGAGAGGCATTCTGCAACAATGCGCAGTATATCAGTTAAAAGCCATGCTCCTGCAAGATGTAACTATCCGTTAAGAATTTAAATTTGCAAACTTAATAAAAACTATATCAACATTTAGCAAATGTTTGCTTGGCTGACATCTATAAATGACCAAATAATTTAATGTACAACTACAAGACTTGGTCTGTGTTGTAGGTGACTCACCTATGACACGAACATGGACTTACCCAAAGGGTATATATTTAACAGAGTAAAGCTACTCAAACGAGTTGTACCAGATACATGTTCTTCGTGTAAGCTGAAATAAGGAAACCCTTCCATTGTACATTGACATATATTGCTGAATACAATCTGTTCCCTACATTTTATACCCGTGTTGAGTTATTATTTATTGACCCTTAAACAGGTCATAACAGTCTGCAATGGAGTCAGGGGAAAGTTTCAGGGTAATAAAATTGTCTTTCTTAGGAAAAGAAGTTCTCATCAAGAGAGATTCTCCAACTATAAGCAATATTCAGCTAGAATCCATGTTGCTGCAAGAGGTATGCATTTACCCAATGTTACAATCTTATGGGTTACTTTAGAGTTTTTTTTTTAATTATAAAACTAACCCCTAACCCTAATCCTAACCCCTAACAAACAACCGGATTTTGACAGTGTAAATGAGAAAAGTGTCCTTGTGAGTTGAGATCGCGGAAGGGGTGCCTAAACGTTATATGGTCCGATATTTTTTATACTTTTTGACACACCTTGTATTCTGAAAAATTTAACGTTCCATTCATTGTTCATTTCTATCTTGGTAAATACAGCTTCAAACTCGATACTTTTATGACACACCTCGTATTCACCAACTTAGTTTGTTTTTGAAAACACAGTCAAGCAATTCCTGCTTGTTTTGCTGCATTTATCATTTTCTATTTAACTTAAGTTTATGGCCCAGTAAATGTAGAACATAAGATTCTCTAAATTTAATGAAATTTTTAGCTGCTGTTCAGAGGGAGTGTTATCTTATTTGGTATTTATTCTAATCAGTAGCATCAGATTTGTGAAAGGTTACTTGTAATAAGTTACAAACAATTTTGCTGAAATTCAGAATCCAATTTGTCTCCCCACTCACAAAAAAATAACCCGCACACCTCATTGTATTTTAAGTCAATCTGAAGAGGTCAATCTGTTGTATAAGTAAAAAGTAAAGTCGTCCGAATGGCCAAAAGTCGATATCAGCCAGACAGTGAGGGAGTCTAACCCCTTTTCACTAGCGCTAGACAAAGGAGATTGTTTGGGCGTCTGAGGCGAAGCGCCACTCCTATCAACAGCTCCTCACTTTACCGCACATATCAATGTGCTACTCATACGCTGAGTTGGCGAGGACCGGAATCGAACCAGGAAACTTGCGCTTCCCAGCCGGACACTCTACTAACTGAGCTAAGCCGAAAATCGGGTATATAATTGAGAGACTAAGTTCTTGGATGATAGAGAAAGATATATATATATATATATATATATATATATATATATATATATATATACTAGAGACTTACTTAGAGAGATGGTCTTCTTTATAACTTGTTAACTTCTTTGGCCGATATGTTCCTGTCTAGTTGAGTTCTCTGTACTTCTTAATTCTTCTACTAAGGACTGGTTCTCTTCTGGGCTGATTTTGCTCATTGTAATTAAAACAAGACTTTTGTTTGTTTTTTTCTTGATCAAGTTTATTAGCCGATATTACTTATTCACCGCGCGGGGGGACCAACCTCAGCGAGAGAGACAAACATGTCTGCTCTGGTTCCAAGTAAGGTCGAATCTAAATTCTAAACTATATCACGTGTCTATCATGGCGCGTTTCAAGGGATCACAAGGTTACCAACAGGCACTGGTAAATTTTCCACTGGCTCCCTTGACTCTAACATGACGGACCCGAATTTAATACCTAGCCTATAGGTACGCTTCACGATTTATGACATCTCATGAATTTTAATAAATCTTTTGCTTTTATTAAGCAGGGAAACAATTTTAAAAGCGAGTATTTTTCAAAGATCTGTCTTATTTATAAGATATTAACAGAAGCCAAAAAACAAAAATGGGTAATCATTAACTTTTTCCTCGTAAATTCCTACCATAAAATAAACTGAACCCTCATTTTATGTCCGTGTTTTTGCAATAAATGTTTTATTTTTCTTGCACCCGTTATTTTACAATACTAAATATATTTTCTTTATTTATTTTAATATTCACTTCAATGTGTATATTCTAAAAGTGTTTTATTTTGTGAGAATGGTTAGTTTTAAAGTGGGGGCTCGTTTTTAGGCATAAATTGGATCCTTCTTTTATGACCGTAATTTTGTTTTTTCGTCGACGATGATTACAATCTGACGTTTTTATTTTAGAGTACTAAAGCCAAAAAAAAAAAAAAAAAAAAGAAATAACAACAACAAAACTTTAAAACTAACCATTGTCACAAAATAAAAACTTTTAGAATATACACATTGAAATAAATAAATAAAATATATTTGGTATTGTAAAATAACGGGTGCAAGAAAAATAAAACATTTATTGCAAAAACACGGACATAAAATGAGGGTTCAGTTTATTTTATGGTAGGAATTGACGAGGAAATAGTTAAGGATTACCCAAAAATGTTTAAATTGATAAATATCTTACACTCAAATTTTTTTTTTAAATAGTTCTACTGACGTTGTAAACCAGTCTGAAGGTTTGAGAATCTGGCTCAGACGTATTTAGTTAACAACATGATAGCCATATTTGTTCACATGTTAACTGTACTATGAAAGATCTTGACATCTGCTTGCTCGCTGTATATACTGTCGGCATTTGCTATGTGACAACATATGCAATCATTACAGTGGATAAAAGTTTTCACAGGTTTATTTAAGAAATAGTTGTATCTTATGATAACACAGGTTTTAACCAGAGTTATAGAGTTAAAAAGGGACGGGTTAGCTCAGTCGGTAGAGCGTTCGGCTAGAAACCACAAGGTTCTTGGTTCGATACCGGCCCTCGCCAACTCAGCGTATGTGTAGCAGAGGGATCTGTGCGGTAAGGCGAGGAGCTGATGGTAGGTGTGGCGCTCCACCTCAGATGCTAAAATAATTTTCTTTGGTCTAGCGCAAGTGAAAAGGGGATAGACTCCCTCGCTGTCTGGCTGATACCGACATTAGGCAGCTCCAACTTACTTACTTTTATAGAGTTAAAGTTGGTATGTTTGTATCAAGGCTGGAACTGTCAACATTTGGTACCACGCCCGAAATATTTGGTACGTTTTACATCTATTTGGCACAATAAAATTACTTACTTTGTATTTTAGCACTTGTGGTGAGATGGTTACCGACATGATAAACGGACACGGCATACCGAGTTCAAATCCTGGACGAAGCTGGTAGCATTTCACGTAGAGCTAATACACTTGGGAAAGGTATGAATCCAACTATTCTCCCTCAAGTTATTAGTAAATAGTAGGACATACTGAGTTCTTTAAACTTCCTATGTCAACTGGTGTAGGAGAAGGAAAACTCTAAATTCAAACCTGTTAAACTCCGCTTTAAAAAAGATTGGGACCATATGACCTTTAGGCACCCCTTCCGCGATCTCGACTCACAAGGACACTTTTCTCATTTACACCGTCAAAATCCGGTTGTTTGTTAGGGTTAGGGGTTAGTTTTATAATTTAAAAAAGACTCTAAAAATCGTCTGTAAACAATTAAATCGGATTTTGACGGTGTAAATGGAAAAAAATGTCCCCACGAATCGAAATCGCAAAAAGGGTGCCTCAAGGTCATATGGTCCCAAAATTGACCTTGATTCACATCCTGCTCGTGAGGAGGGGTTGGGTAGATACATGCTTTGTATTTTAGCATTGATTTTTATTTCAAATCCTGAACGAGGCTGGTAGTATTTCATGTAGTGCTAATACCCTTCGGGAAGGTATTGTAGGGAATTATCTTCCCTTTGCCGGAAGAGTTATCTTCTCGCTGAGTTGCTGTTTGTTCCCACTAGGGGACCCCTGATTTTTAAGCGCGTTCATTGGAACTTGTCTTCCTCTTTTAGCTGGATCTTCTCAAGAACTGCTATGGGCTAGAATCTATCTATCCCCCTTCTCGGTGGGGCTTTTGCCCCCCACCCCACCCCACCCTCTTACATTACTGTAAGTCCTTTATACAGCATGGACTATCCTTTAGTTCCATGTCTGTAACATTTATATGTTAGGTACATTTGGGTATCTTGTTTATACCTAAATATTGTATATGTATTTACATGTTCTATTCTCCTGTACATTATGTATCTTATCGTTTCTATGTGCAGCTATATATATTAAATATTTTGTCTCAAAACGTGTCGGAATTGTATGTTCATTAATTAAATTTGAACCATACAGTATGAAGCCTATTATTCTCCCTCAAGCTATGGGTAAATAGTAGGTCAGACAGGCCTCTTTAACCTTGGTATGTCAACCAGTGTAGGAGAAGGAAAACTCTGAACTCTGAATTCAAACCTGTTAAACCCCACTTAAGAATTTGACCTTGATTTGTACTCTGCTAGTGCGGAGGGGTTGGGCTGATACATGCTTTGTAATTAAGCATTAATTTCTTGTTCACCCCACAAACTTCTACTGCGATGCTTGCGATGGTTTCTACGTTAAAATTCTACTTCCAGGTTTGAGCATACTGGCGAAGTAAGATCAAACCTACCAGTGTTATTATGAAGTCTACAATGAACAAATTGAAGACCATGAAAATATATACCGTATTTACTCATGTAATGAACGACTTTTAAATGCCAATTTTCACCATAAAAACAAGGGAACGTTCATTACACAAGATATGTTTTTGAAAGGCAGAAGCTTACCTGGTTTTTAAGCTGTAACTCAAATCCAAAGTGCTCCATCATGGCCTATTCTTAAAAATTGCTATTAGTTAAGACGAGCAGGACCTGTTGATATATCACAGTATAATTATTACAGCGTTGATATGTTTGCTTAAGAGCTACTGCTTAATAGTTCAATATTTAAAAAATATAATAATCTTGATTTAACTCTCTTTCACTCTTTTTTTCTTTCTTTTCTTCTTTTCATTATGTTCGATTGAAACAGATTAGCGCTCGCACTTCCGTGTGCTCCCCCACTCTCTCTATCTTTTCCCTACTCTCTTTCTTTCTCTCTTATTTTTTTTCTTTGTAGCATGTCTTTTTCCTTCCATTTCTTTCTTTCTAATAAGAACTGAATGGACCATTATCTAGCTGAGGTGACGACACTCATAAGATACATTTTGCATTTCATTTTGGACGATTTGGAAGGCCTCATTTTTAACCAGAGGGTTTTGCAAGATGATAACGGTCGGAAGAACAAGAGTATTAATATGTAGATTATAAAGTTTTTCATTAATATTGTTTAGTATATGTAACACATGTGCATATAATATGTACAAATATTATAAATAGTAAATAAAGTTACGTTAAAACTTTATTTTCTTAACGAAAAACCTTAAAAAAACGAGTAGCTTTCAAATTATAGATAAGTGTTTGAATGTTTTCTCTCTATACCAATGAAGAAATATCTTTGTAGGTGAGCAAAGCTAAAAGTTAAAGGTCATTCATAAAAAAAAATATGATAAAAACATATTTGGTTATTTCCTAGTTGAGTAACATGATATTACAGTGTGACCCAGAAAAACAGAACCCAAATTATTTATTTATTTTCCCATTAAACTAACCCTAATCCAAACCCTAAGCCTAACCCTAAACCCTAACCCTAACCCTTGTTGGACTTAAACTTTTTAAAAAAATTAACATTTTTATTACAAAATTTGTGGGTTCTGTTTTTTCTGGGTCACCCTATAATATTATGTTACTCAACCAGGGGGGATAGTGTTAGGGTTTAGGGTTAGGGTTAGAGTTTAGGGTTTAGGGTTAGGGTTAGGGTTGGGGTTTAGGGTTAGTTTAATGGGAAAATAAATAAATAAATTGGGTTCTGTTTTTTCTGGGTCAACCTGTAATATCATGTTACTCAACTAGGAAATAACCACACATTTTCTGTGACTAAAAATTAGGTGACGTTCATCATACGAAGTTGTTCATATCTCGAATATATATTGTATCTACCACGCTTTTTCACTGCCTAACCAAGTTGTAGGCAAACATTTTTGTTTGCGAGCTATATTGGAACTTTTGAAAAGTCTCGCCTCCTCCCTAAACAGAAGCATCAATATAATCATCAACCGTTGCTGAAACCCTGTGAATTTGCTGATCGTCTAGTATCCTATTAAAATCCCTTAGCAGTCAAGTGTGGTTTAATTTGAGGATATAGTCTAAAGCAGTGGTTCCCAAAGTGGGTGGTAAAGCAAAAAAGGGTGATGAAACGGTGAGGCAAAAAAATGGCGGTGGGGGAGACAGGGTGATATTAGGAGTAGTTGATAAATAACGTTTTTTTACAAAATATAAATGACAACATATGGCATAAATACTAATGTAAAGGAATACGTATGCAGTTTATACAGAATAAAACTGACATAAGAATACTAAACGAATGCATAGTTTGGGGGGATTTTTACGTGGTCATAGTCAAAAGTTTGAGTGTTTGCTTAACGCCTGTATATAAAACGTACAGTGGCGCACCAGTTATCACATGCCGTCCAACTAGGCTAGAGAGCAGAATCAGCAGACAACTGCAAGGATCAAAGCTCAGTTCAGATTTGTGCTTCCGGCCAACGCCGGGGGTTCAGTGAGCTTCGGCCGCTGGACCTGCTGAGTGAATTAATAGCGTTGATCCCAGCCCCCCCCCCGGCAACACCTGTCCACTCGATTTAAAGGGGCAGGGCTGGGTTTATTGCCCAGTGCATGAGGCGCTCCCATTGAGGAGGAATGCCGAGGGGATCAACGCATTTTTTCCACCCACCACCCATGAACTTCGGTTTGTGGGTGGTCCCATGTAAATAGGGCCTTGTGTCTAACCCATAGAGGCGGGCGGGTACGAGGTAAATACTCTCCAATTTTCCATTAAAAATTTACCTTGTTTCCGTTTTCACTTTGGAAAAATTGATTTTTTTTTCCGTTATTACTTTTGAGAAATTCCATTTTTTCCATTTTCGTAGTATTTTATGAGAAAATTCCGAAAGAATATGCTATGATTAAAACTGAAAGCAAAAACATAAGTCTTATCTATACATCTATACATATATATAGAAAGGGCAGTTGGTGTGTATGTATGTCCGAATGAAACTATGAAAATAACAGAATTAACGATAAAGTAAATATATATAAACATTAAATATCACTGGTTCTTGCTTTTTGTGCGAAAATTATGAAGATTTGTTTTATATTCGAATATATTTAAAAATTAGAATATACATAGAAATAGCATTGAAATTCTACTTTAAAATTTCCAGCATTTGTAAATCTCAAAAGTAAACAAATC
>CM042142.1:34135581-34140581 GCA_023376005.1 Doryteuthis pealeii
TTCTACTTCAATTTGTTATAGCAATTATGCTGCAGAATTATATATTTTGAAATGTAAAGGAGGCCACTGATTTACAAAATTGTAAGAAGAGATAGATATTTACCAACCCGTCCGCATGAGCAGGATGTGACACAAGGTCAATTTCTTAAACGGAGTTTAACAGGTTTCAATTTAGACTTTTCCTTCTCCTAGACTGGTTACCTAGCCATGGTTAAAGAGCCCAGTCTGCCCTGCTATTTACCCATAGCTGGAGGGAGAATTGGATTCACACCTTTCCCAAGGGTATTAGCGCGATGTGAAATGCCAACAGTTTCGTCCAGGAATTGAACTCAAGATGGCGGGTCCATTTCCTACGACTCTAACCATTAGACCACGCGCCTCCATCGTAAGAAGAGATAAACCATATTATGTGCATGTATGATATTAAGATTTCAGCCAAAAATGGAAAAGAATGAGAATCTTTAATACAAATTATTTGAATCTTTAAACAAGATATAGCGTGGGTAGTTAGTTGGTTGGTTGGTTGGTTGGTTGGTTTTACGGCATGTCAACCCATTGGGTCATTTTATGCCGAAGACGTTTTTGTTTTATTCATTCATTCTTTTTGAGTATTCAATTCATCTTTTTATATATTTGAGCCAGAGAGGGGTCGCTAAAAGGTACTAACCCTCTGGATCAGAGTGGAACTGGGAGTAATGACAATGAAGGATACTCCACACTCCCCAGATATCCAGAACTGAAACCTCATCCCTAGATGCAGTTTAGCGCCATTACCAAGACAATAAGACCCTCAGCCACCGCCTTGTAGCACATATGAAAAGGGGGTTTGGGGTTTGCTATGAGAGCAATACGGTCGGGATAATCATATAGGTGCTTGGGCTTGACGTGACCAGTTGATTAACCGGCAGGAGCCTCTCAGACTGCCCGTCTAACCTTAGTAAAGGCCAAAGTGAACTGCTCAGCCACCATGATTCCGTCCTTAAGCATCACATTTTTTTCCATTTTCCTAGTATTTTATGATAAAATTGCGATAAAATATGTTATTGTTAAAACTGAAAACAAAAACATAATTCAAATTTTTATTCGATATAAATAGTAAATATCTACATTTTTCAATATTGAAAAAATAGTGTGTGTGTGTGTGTGTGTGTGTGTGTGTGTATAAGAGGGCACTAGAAATCCACTGTGAAGCCAAGGGGGTGCTAGTCTGAAAAAGTTTGGGAACCACTGGCCTAACATAAAGACATTGGTTACTCTACCGTCGGGACTTAGAATACGCTGTATCCCTTGCAGAAGTATAAGAAAGAGGTATCCTGTATGTGACACTAAATTGCATCTAATGGTGAGGCTCCAGTTCTGTATTTCTGTGGTATGTGGAGTAGCCCTTCACTGTTATTACTCCCAGGTTCGCTGACCCGATGTGGTAGTGCGTGTTAAGATCCCATATATGGACCAAATTGATGTTTAAGAATTATTCATATTTGAGAGGACAGTGTGCAACAAAACTCCTAAGAAACAACTATACAAAAAGTGTAAATATAAACATACAATAAACACGATTCCCTAACTCCTAAACATTAAATAAGCCTAGTGTGTGGAGTACCTTTTTATTGCCATTACTCCAAGGTTCACTGACCCGGAGTGGTAGTATGTGCTAGTGGCCTCTTGTCGGTGTCAGTCGGACAGCGAGGGAGTCTATTCACTATCCACTGGCACTAGACCAAGGAGATTCTTTTTGCATCTGATGCGGAGCGCCACACCTACCATCAACTCACCATCTTACCGCACAAATTCAAGCAGTGCTACCCATGCGCTGTTAGCGAGGACCAGTATCGCACCCAGGATCTTGTGGTTCCAAGGCGGATGCTCTGCCGACTAAGTTAAACTGCCCACCCACTGTTTAAAAATTATTCGTATTTGATAGGCCAGTGTGCAACAAAAATCTTCAGAAACAAATGCAAAACAAAATGTAGATAATTACGTACAATGAAGGCGATTCCTTAACCCGAAGGTATAGAATAACCCCAAACAGGCTGTCATGCTGTTAAAATTGATTAATTGATATAGGCCATAGGTTGCTTATTGTACTTGCAGTTACTAAGTGGTCACCCATTCCAGAACCGAAGAGCCTCATTGCTGCTTAACTACGATGAATTAGCTAGGACCGGTGCCTTCTACGTGACCTGACCGTAAGTCGTCACCGTGTCATGTTTCTTAAATACTTCCAGAAAGTGGTAGGGCCAAAAGTGTGGATCAAAAAACACGATGGAAAATTTGCTTGGCTCGCCTAAGCACCAAATGACCTTTTGTAAATAATGCGATAATTCAACCTGACGAGATGACCTGCCCTTGTCTGACTTGATATGTGAGATGAGGCCAACGTTGAATGCACGAACTGGGTTTTCACTTCGTGTGAAATGTGTAAATATTGAAAAATGGATGGCGGAATCACAGGATACATGAATGAAAACTTTGACATTGAAACATTTTAAAACAAACAGGATAATGGTGATCCCGAAAAACATGCTTGATTCCTTTAAAGATTCAACTGTATTTTATTCTTTGTTATCTAAATGTGTAATTTTGTTGTTGGCATCCTTCCGTCTATTGAGGACGATGATGTAGTGTTCACTTTTTTATCTACAACTGCGTGAGTGGCTGAACAGACCAATTTTTGAATGGCAATCTCTGGTGCAGTGATTGCAAACAAACGGCGATGCTTGCTGGAGATGCTGTTGTCTCTCCTTCCTTATGACTCTCTTTTCTGTGGCGGCTTCTTTCCTTTCTTTTTCACTCCTTTTCGTACCTTGTTTGACGAGGAGGCGCCAAGTCGTACAGTCTTCTGCATAGGCCTCCCATGTGTTGATATCGATGTGGCATGTCTTCATGTCCCTCTTGCAGACATCATTAAAGCGCAGGCGTGGTCTCCCTACTGGTTGGGTGTCCTCTACTAACTCACAATACAGTAGGTCTTTGGGGATGCGGTCTTTTTCCATGCTTCTGACGTGACCAAGCCAACGCAGGCCTCACTCGCAGATGATGGCAGGCATGCTGTTTATGTTTGCTCGTTCCAGCATGTCTGTGTTGGGCACTTTGTCCTGCCAGCGAATGCGTAGAATGCGGCATAGGCATCTAAATATGTAATAATCTAAGAAAAGGCAAAATCTGAATTCAAACCTATCAAACTCCGCATAGAATTGACCTAGTGTCACATCCTGGTCAAACAAGACATGCTGGACTGTTACGATTTTTGTGGCCATTTTCAGGATTCAAGTGAGAGCACTTTTCAGTGGAGATCTTGTGCTAAACAGAGGCTGATACTTAGTGAAGAATCCTTTGGTTCTTCGTCGGTGTCCCTTGGTGTTGGGTAGAATCCTTTGGTTCTTCCTCGTTGTCCCTTGGTGTTGGGTAGAATCCTTTGGTTCTTCCGCGTTGTCCCTTAGTGTTGGGTAGAATCCTTTGGTTGAGCAGTCCTTGTTTTAGGTCCGTTCGTTCAGGGCGAATACGTGCAAATGAACGGCTTTCAAGATCGAATATTAAATAGTTATCTAACCACGAGCTATTGATTGGCTGGCCATAATCCGCACACCCACTCAGAGTCTATAAGTTTAAGTGGTAGACCTCAGCACATCTTATATTACAAAAAAACTCCAACACTAGACACTGCTGAAGAAGAAAATATGAACTTAAAAGTAACGTTCTCCGGTGGACACGTACACATGGACACACGAGTATGCCAATCACGTAATAATCGTTTGACCCCAAAAGATTACATATATATATTCAGTTGTATATAACAGAGTTACGTTCGACTGTGAACACCTACACACGGAGACACCAAAGCAGGCCAACTAACAAGAAAATTATATTGATCAGTTCTGTACGGATACTGTATGTCGTAAGGAGGATTTGCCAGGAGTGATGACCGATCTGAGAGGAACGAGTGCTGGGATAAAGTCATATATATCAGTACTGTCAGTATTATCACCTACACACACCACACACACACACATATATATATATATATTTATAAATATATATATATTTATATATATTATATATATTAAAGTAATCTGCAGACGTGGCGTTTCGGGGTTTCACCCCTCATCAGTGCAGCTAGACTTATTTTTCAGCAGCTCGGCATTGCAGTCTCGGAAGACTATATAGTTCCTGTGCCCCTGAAGTTACAGCGCCTCCTGTGATTGTGAAGCCCAATGTTCGAAAAAAAAGGCTCGACCGCAAATGTCGCATGTGAAGGCTGTCCCTGAAGATGTTGATGTGCCGATACTTTGTTGTCGCCGCATTCTTCTAGACCTTTTGGTTTCATGATGTTGCGCCGGGGTGACTTCAGGCATGAACAATCCACTACGGAGAGCCTTACGCCACCGAGGGCGGTCCTGAGCCAAATACATATATATATGGAGGTGGTAATACACGCACTTGACCTACTACCCGGCGTAGACGGCCGCATCAGCTAGTTTATAATAATGACAATACTTTTTTTAAGCAAAAATAAATGAAAGATGAAATAAGTCATGTGCAATAATTTCCATTTCCTCAATGCTGCTGGTGCCAGCAGCCTTTAACCATTTTTTTTTTTTTCATAAAAAAGATCTTACGCAGAAGTAAATAAATAATAAATAAAAATAGAAATTAGAAAAAAAATGAAAAGAAAAAAAAAGAATATCTTTAACGTTTTCACTCATCACCTTGCATTTTTTTTTTAATAAATAAAATTTTTTTTTTGAAAGAAATGGGAGAGAAATAAATGGTTGAAAATAAAATAAAAAAAATGTAAAGGAATGTAAGTGACGTAAACTGTTTTCAGCGTTGAAATTCTGTTTTTTAGAGATAAGTGTTGCCTGCCTGTGAGCATTTCATCAAAGTCGTTCTGTATGTCGAAATGCTTTAAGGAATTGGGAAAATGGCACTCAGACATCTTAAAAATAAACTAAAATACCTACCTACCCAATATGGAATCAGAAAGAGAGAGAGAGAGA
>CM042142.1:34143081-34148081 GCA_023376005.1 Doryteuthis pealeii
TATACACACACACACACACACACACATATATATATATATATATATATTTGTGTGTGTGTGGGTATCTGAGTGAGAGAGAGAGAGAGAGAGAGAGAGAGAGAGAGAGAGAGAGAGAGAGAGAATGTGTGTGTGCGTTTGTGTGCGCCTCTGTGTGTGTATCGAAAAAAAAGCCTGATGGAAACTTCACAAGGATGCTGCGTGCTGTCCTGAACAAATCCTAGAAGCAGCATCTCACAGCAAAAAGCAGTTGTACGGTCACTTAAGTCCTATTACACAAACCATCCAAGTATGACGAACAAGACAGACTGGAAACTAGGTCAATTTTCTGCGGAGTTTGATAGGTTTGAATTCAGAAGTAGAAACGACACATCCTCCTGTGGACACCTACATATGGACACACCAGAGTGGGCCGACCAGCAAAGATTTACATTGATCAGCTCTGTGCGTATACTAGGCGAGTGGCGTGAGAGAGAGAGAGAGAGAGAGAGAGAGAGAGAGAGAGAGAGAGAGGGTGGGAGAGAGAGAGAGGACATAAGAATCCATGCTGTCAGCGTGACATGATCATTAGAGTAGGTCGATTTTTCACTTTTTAAAAATATCAAATTGTCCATTTATGCGAAAGTTATGTTAGTATACTGGATACTGATACCAAAAATTAAATATTTTACTTGCACCACTGTTTGAGGAAATAGCAAAGATCGTCTAAAGACTAAATTTTGCGAAAACGCGGATTTTTAGTGCATTTTAGTAGACGATCTTTGATACTATTCCCTCAAACAGTGGTGCAAGTAAAATATCTAATTTTTTGTATCAGTATTCAGTACACTCCTATTACACAAACAATCTAAGTACGACGAACAAGACACACTGGGAACTGCTGCAGAACGACATATCCTCCTGTGGACACCTACATATGGACACACCATAGTGGGCGGACTACCAAAGACTTACATTGATCAGCTCTGTGGGTATACTAGATGAGTGAGTGAGTGAGTGAGTGAGAGAGAGAGAGAGAGAGAGAGAGAGAGAGAGAGAAGAGAGAGAGAGAGAGAAATCATAAGAATCCATGCTGTCAGCGTGACATGATCATTATCATGATCAAACATACAACTTTCTCATAGATGGTCGATTTGATATTTTTAAAAAGTGAAAAATCGACCTCCCTAATGATAATGATCACGATGATATTACCGACATGCTAAACTGAGTTACACATAGTAAAGGACAACTCAAACAAGCCTATAAAGGTTTACACTGTAGTTACAAAACCTTTCCTTGTCATGAATACAATCAACAGACCTACATTTAAGAGAATATTGTAATCAAATTGCCAGTCGCTGTTCTCGTTTGCAAATGTCAATCACAAAATAATAAACAACAGTAAAAGGTCACTCGGCCGAAATTAAGCAAAAAGATGAATCGAAAGAAGAAATGAACGTTTATCATGGGTGAAACGAACGGCAATCTTCATAAATTTATAAATTAACTAGACGACCCAGAATGATTCACTGTTGTCCATGATACCGATGCTTCTTCTATCCCAGAAGGAGTGAAAGAGTCTAAACAGACTTTTAAAATGACCTGCGTTATTCCGAGAATTTGGATTCTTAAAAACTAATGCTCGACTGCGATATACTAGTAATCGAGTTTGAATTCCAGTCGAGCTATTGCGTTCACTTTTGGGCTAATACCCTTATATAACACAAGAAGGAAGAACGTGGTGTAATGGTTAAAGTCATGGGAAATGGACTCGTCACCCCGAGTTCGAATCCCGGACGTGGTAATTGCATTTCACTTAGCGCTAATACCCTTGGGAAAGGTATGAATTCTACTCTCCCTCCAGCTATGGGTAAATAGTAGGGTAGGCTGGACTCTTTAACCTTGGTTAGGCAACCGGTCTAGGAGAAGGAAAACTCCGAATTCAAACCTGTTAAACTCCGCTTAAGAAATTGACCTTGTGTCACATCCTGCTCGTGCGGAGGGGTTGATAAATATATATATATATATATATATATATATATATACACAATAACTGACACTTTGACAGCATTGGTAAATTTGGTAATCTTCAGACACAGCCCAAGCCGAAAAAGCCCGACCTAGCTCTTTAACCTTCCTGTGGGTCAAATAAAACAACGTGGTCACAGGAAGTCCGAATGAGCAGGTTCATCAACTTATAAGTGGCCCGCAGTACAACACGCGCATTTGGACCCGTGACCAACATAGGACCACATTTGGTGCTGTGACCAGCACAGTACTACATTTGGTACCGTGACCAGCATAGAACCAGACTTAAGAAAGGTATAAACCTGCTCACACACTCACACCCAGCTATATAAATATTTTTTTAGTGTAAATGTTTTGAGGTAAGAAATTGCTCAAAATGAGTGCGCATATATATTTTTTTATTTAAATCTATTTTTAATTTTTAAGTGTTCGAGGCCCTTATTAGACAGAGACTATTGAAAAATCTACATTATTAGGTTTAATATGTTGGTAATTTATGAGGAAGTGCGCCCCGGTCTCCTGCCTCAGAAATTGCTACCCGGTGACTATTAAAATGACGTCCTCGGCTATGTCGTCTCGGCCGTGTTACTTGAAAGAAAACAACCAACTTAGGGCGTTAAATGTATTTTAGAGGGGATGGGCTTCTCTTTATGAACAAATGGAGATGGGTGGATAGATATATATAAACAAAGTAAAAAATGAACAAATTGAGATAGATAGATAGATAGATATCCATCTTCATATCTAAACAAGAATTACGACAAATTTCTATAAATAAACAAGAATTACGACAAATTTCTATAAATAAATTTCTAAACAAATTATGACAAATAAATAAGGATTACGACAAAAAAAAGAGAATCCCCCCCTCTAAAATACATTTAACGCCCTAAGTTGGTTGTTTTCTTTCAAGTAACACCACCGAGACGACATAGTTGGGGACGTTATTTTAATAGTCACCGGGTAGCAATTTCTGAGGCAGGAGAACGGGACGCACTTCCTCATAAAGTACCAATATGTTTAATCCTCTCCATAACTATGAGTTTCACGCACTTTTATAAATTACTAAAATCCTTTTTATGTATTATCAGTGCACGGATCCCTGTTTCACAGACACGACGTTACACCACACTGTCTGCCGGGGAGACTTTGATGCCAAATTCTTTATTTATGTTATGCCCAGCTGCGGGAGTTGTGTCAACAAATGGCCCGCTGCAGAGTATCTGAAACTCCCGATTCTTTCGTCGAGTCGTTTTATGACTTTTAGATGACTTAGAAGAGCCAATATCATCATAAAGATTTAATGTTCCAAGAAATTTTACCCTGAGATCTATTAACGTCTTTCGCAATAGCAGACATTTTAATCCCTTGGGCTTTTAGTGGGACAGCCCGTTGCCTGAGTGATTCACCAACTTCGTAACGGTTTGCAATCGTGACAACTTAGAGAACAATGCTAAGAAAAAGAATAAAGAATATTTGTTTATATTTCGATGGAGTCATATTTCGTTGGGAAGTATTACATATTTTTTAAAACCCACATAAATTACAATGTTACCAAAATGTGTACCCATTTTCCAACAAAACGGTTTTTATTCTGTATTTTTCTTTAGCCTTGATTCGAGCTAGGTGGTCAGAAAGCTAAATAGGAACTAGTAGAATTAAACATAATGAGCATGAAGCAGACAGAAATTATTGATAGATAGATAGATAGATAGATAGATAGATAGATAGATAGATAGATAGATAGTACTAAAGACAAGGAGTTAGAAAATGAGAAAGACTGAAACAGATAGATAGATAGATAGATAGATAGATAGATAGATAGAGAAAAGGATTAGTCTCAGACAGATAAAATGATTGAAGTGAAGAGAAAAAGATAGACATGTATAAAGAGATGTATAAAAGAAAATGAGCGTGATAGATAGATAGATAGATAGATAGATAGATAGATAGATAGATAGATAATACTAAAGACAAGGAGTTATAAAATGAGAGAGACTGAAACAGATAGATAGATAGATAGATAGATAGATAGATAGTACTAAAGAGAAGGTGTTATAAAATGAGAGAGACTGAAACAGATAGATAGATATATAGATAGATAGATAGATAGAAAAAGGGTTAGTCTGAGACAGATAAAATGATTGATGTGAAGAGAAAAATAAAGAGATATATAAAAGAAAATGAGCGTGATAGATAGATAGATAGATAGATAGATAGATAGATAGATAGATAGATAGATAGATAGATAGTACTAAAGAGAAGGTGTTATAAAATGAGAGAGACTGAAACAGATAGATAGATAGATAGATAGATAGATAGATAGATAGATAGATAGATAGATAGATAGAAAAAAGGATTAGTCTGAGACAGATAAAATGATTGATGTGAAGAGAAAAAGATAGACGTATAAAGAGATGTATAAAAGAAAATGAGCGTGATAGATAGATAGATAGATAGATAGATAGATAGATAGATAGATAGATAATAGTAAAGACAAGGAGTTATAAAATGAGAGAGACTGAAACAGATAGATAGATAGATAGTACTAAAGACAAGGAGTTATAAAATGAGAGAGACTGAAATAGATAGATAGATAGATAGATAGATAGATAGATAGATAGATAGATAGAAAAAAGGATTAGTCTGAGACAGAAAAAATGATTGATGTGAAGAGAAAAATAAAGAGATATAAAAGAAAATGAGCGTGATAGATAGATAGATAGATAGATAGATAGATAGATAGATAGATAGATAGTACTAAAGACAAGGAGTTATAAAATGAGAGAGACTGAAACAGATTGATAGATAGATAGATAGATAGATAGATAGAAAAGGATTAGTCTGAGACAGAAAAAATGATTGATGTGAAAGAAAAATAAAGATATATAAAAGAAAATGAGCGTGAAAGATAGATAGATAGATAGATAGATTGATAGTACTAAAAGACAAGGAGTTATAAAATGAGAGAGACTGAAATAGATAGATAGATA
>CM042142.1:34153081-34218081 GCA_023376005.1 Doryteuthis pealeii
AGAAGGCGATGTCGTGGGACCCAAATGAAGCTTGAAGTCTAGGGCCCCTACCATGGGTTAATCCGGCACTGATTGCACATGCTATTAGTCGAACTCCTAGAGTTGACCTAGGCTCGAACACTGACCACTCATCATAATATTAAAGAAACATGCGAAACGAATACGTGGAATAAGCATTTACGTTTTATGGTTCTAGGTGAACACAATCTTGGTCGGGCCGATGATTTTTCAGCTCTATCTCGTGATCATCGGCATTGCAGTCTCGGAAGATTACATAGTTCTTGTACCCCTGAAGTTACAGCGCCTCCTGTGAATGTGAAGTCCAATGTTCGAAAAACATTCTCGGCCACAGATGTCGCATTTGAAGGCTGTCCCTGAAGATGTTGATGTGCCGGTGCTTTGTTGCCGCCGCTTTCTTCTTGACCTCTTAGCTTCATGGTGTTGCGCCAGGTTTCAGGTTTAGTTTTTTTAATTTGATCTACAGCAAAAATAATCTTTTTTTTTTAATCATATATTTAACACCCCACCTCGCACGAGCAAGATGCGACACAAGGCCAATTTCTTAAGCTGAGTTTAACAAGTTTGAATTCAGAGTTCTTTTTTTTTAGATAGTTTAACATAAAGAGCCCAGTCTGACTCACTAATTGCCGTTAACTGGAGGGAGAATAGTTGGATTCATACCTTTTCCAAGGGTATTAGCGGTATGTGAAATGCAACCAGTCTCGTCCAGGATTTGAACTTGTCCATTTTCAATGATAACCATTACACAAAGCACCTCCACAAAAAGAAAAGAACATTGCTCTCGTTAAAACTCTGACTCAAGACAATACAGGGTATATACTTCTTACAGCGGCTGTGGAATATTAGGGTAGGTCGATTTTTCACTTTTAAAAAATATCAAATTGTCCATCTATGCGAAAGTTATGTTAGTATACTGAATACTGATACCAAAAATTAGATCTTTTACTTGTACCATTGTTTGAGGAAGTAGAAATTGGTTAGAAAAGTACCGTTTTCAATATATAAATCAGAAAATGTTATTTTATTTTATTAAAATGAAACGAATTAAATATTATAAATAGAATTCAAATTGAAAATGTGTAAATTTTCTAACTAATTTTTAGGCCAAATGTTGTTAGAACAAGGATTTTTTGTGAATTTTAGCTGACGATCTTTGATGCTATCTCCTCAAACAATGGTACAAGTAAAAGATCTAATTCTTGATATATCAGTATTCAGTATACTAACACACAACTTTCGCATAGGCGGACAATTTGATATTTTTAAAAGTGAGAAATCCACCTACCCTATTGTTCCTTTCGAAAACATTGTTCCAGCTTCTTCAGCCACCAAACAAGCTTCTCCATATTTAAGACGTTTGGCACAAGGCTAGTGGGTCATCCTTTGAGGTCAGAATCCACAAAACTATCAATAGTCTGTAAGATAATTTTGCTAATCGTTGCTCTATAGCAGGCATCCTAAACTAGACACAAAAGTGAATTTAAGTACTTGGCACGTCAGAATTTTACATTCTACATGGGTCAGAAGGCAAACTGAGTTACGAATTTTATTATAAACACACCAGCTCTCCGCGTGATGACATCAACTTGACACATGTCCCATCTATCCACTCTTCCGCATGCCATCTTGCTAAAGTGCCATGGTATTCATTGAAATGTAGTTAACACTCGCTTCGCATTTTCTTATACAATAAAATTTAACGATACTTAAAACCCAATTTACTGCGACAATAACTGTTATGCTAGATACGCCTCACTTCCAATTGTATGGTCATTCCATTTTCATAAGGAAAGCAGTGTTCAGAATTAATCGTCTGAACATGGCTTTCGGCATGAAATTCGAGTAACCATATTTCTATATGTGGGTGGAAGAGAAATACAGACATGACAACCAATTTTGTGAAGTCTTATTTCTCTTCCATTCTGTCGGAAATTATATATATATATATATATATATGTGTGTGTGTGTGTGTGTGTGTGTGTTTGGGCTTCAACACAGCTTTGTCATTAGACTGAAGCCCCTTCTACCCCATCTTATAAACGGAGTTTAATACGTTTGAATTCAGACTTATCCATCGCCTAGACTGGTTGCTTAACCAAGGTTAAAGAGACCAGTCTGTCCGACTATTTACCCATAGCTGGATGGAGAATAGTTAGATTCATACCTTTCCCAAGGGTATTGACGCTATGGGAAATGCAAACAGACACGTCCAGCATTTGAACTCGTCTTATCGTGTCCATTTCCAATGATACCAAATACAATTGGTATCACTTTCATGATGTTGCTCAGTTTTTTTTTCAATTTTCTGTCAAGGTTCAGATATTTGTCTATCTTTTTGTTTTCTTTCACCATCACCCTGTGGTCTGCAGGGACAGAAAAATCTACCAGTTGACAATGTTCTCTTTTTCTTGTTAATCAATACTAGGACCGATCTTTTGGTCGGGATCTCAAAGTCCCAGAGAATTATTATTATTTACTCCTTTTGAGTTTTCACATCAGCATTAACTGATGGTCTTTCACTGGAATCTGAGTGACAGCAAGTCTCCTCAGGTCTCCAGGACTCTTCTGAGTATTCTGGCAGATTGCAACAGTGCAGTATTCTGAATGGTTTCAATCCTTCCTCTGATTCCCAAACTTTCCAGACCCTTTTCCAATCCCTTTGGGAATGTTCCAAGAGAACCAACTACAATTGGTATTACTTTCACTTTCATATTCCATAATTTTTTCAGTTCTCTGGCAAGGTCCAGATATTTGTCCATTTTTTCATTTTCCTTCAGCTTCACCCTGTGATCTGCTGGCACTGCAAAATCCACCAGTTGACAAGTTCTTTCTTTTTTGTTTATCAACACTAGGCCTGGTCTTCTTGCTGGGATAAGATGATCCGTTTTTATTTCAAAGTTCCAGAGAATTTTATGCGTTTCGTTCTCAAGAACAGATTCTGGTTTATGCATATACCATTTTGTTATATGGTCAAAATTAATTTTTTTGCATAATTCCCCGTGGATCACCTTCCCAACCCAGTCGTGTCTAGTTTTGTATTCTCGTTGTGCTAGTTTGCTACATTCGCAGAGTATATGGTTTACAGTCTCATCTCTATTATCGCAAAGTCTATTATTATTATTATTATTATTATTATTATTATTATTATTATTATTTGTTTAAATTTTATTATATATATATATATATATATATATATATATATATATATATATATACGTGTGTGTGTGTGTGTGTGTGTGTGTGTGTGTGTGTGACTTGAGTTTTATCTTAAATAATTGCTATAATAAACGCACATTCTAAATAGATATATTTCAGAACCACTTCAAAATTACAACGACCCTCACGTATAAAAAGTTCTCATCTAAACAATTAAACCAATAGATTTCCTTGATTTAATCACGTAATTCCAATCTTAACTTCCAACCAGAGAGGCTCCGTAGACAATTCACGCCTACAGCATTGAAACTCAACTAAGAATATTTTGTCATCATCACCATCATCATCATCATTAGGACATACTGACAGCACGGATTACCATGACCCTCTCTCTCTCTCTCTCTCTCTCTCTCTCTCTCTCTCTCTCTCTCTCTCTCTCTCTCTCTCTCTCTCTCTCTAACATTACGGACAGGAGTGCTTAAGTGTTATAAGAGGCTGGTGAAGTCATCTATCAATCATATATATATATACTAGCTAAAGTACCCGGTCCATGACCGGACTAAAAAATTAGGAACACCAGAGAGTGTTTTCAGACATATTTACATCAAAGGGTAAATAGTTATGGAAATTTTCGTGAAAATCGGACCATTAATTGATTTTTCATAGAATTAAAAAAAAAAACTTCTTGTCGTAACTTGTTTTTGGCTACGTTAAATTTTAGTTGATTTAACGGTGCAAATATGAAAAGTTTGTTTTTTTCAGTCTTAATTTTCATTATTTCCGTAAGCTTAATTTTTTTTAAATCATCAGGAGTTTGTTTAATGTTTCTTTCGAATGGAAACAGTTTTTCAAGATTATATCAATTTTATGAAAGTTTCATTGTGTTAAATATAGCGGGGGTAAATTTCACAGGGAAAATTGGTGGTACCTAAATAAACCCTTTTATTTTAACGGTTTTTAGAAAAAAAATTGAAGTGGTGACTTAATTTTTAAAAACCTGTCTGCTTATTTATTACTAGAATTATATTTTTAAGTTACATACATTAGAGTCATATTTATTTTCTGTTTATTTAATGATTAGTGTTTAAACACTAAACTTCATATAAGTTATTCAACTACCTCGTATTTTTACTTTTAAAATTTTATTATCGTGATATACATTTACTTGTTATTGTAATTTTAAAAACAATTATATAAAAAGATGTTTGTTTATTATTAAAACATCGTAACAATTGCCGAAGATTGTATTTCACATTTAAACGTTAAGCTAAAAATCGTTTGCTACGTTTTTAAAAACGAATTAAAATTAATTAAATCTGTTATTTAAGGTCAAACTTTTGTCTAAAATTAAGTGACCTGAAGAAAATGAGAAAGTTTTGAAATAAAATTTTGGTCGAAATAAATTATTATGGAATTACGGTGTTGAGTTTTTTCTTCCTTTCAAAGATAAATATTGCTCTGTATATAATCTAAAAAGTTTATTATACATTGAGCTCTTTTTAGTGATTTAAAGATTCACTGTATTTATACATACTGGATCATACAATAATAATACAGTATATCTTAGAAATCACATATAGAATCATACCTTACTACCAAGTTTTGGATACCTCTCATCATATATATATATATATATATATATATATATATATATATATATATATATATATATTGTGAAGTTAAGCCTGTTCAATATTTAGATGAGTGAATGGTTAAGCAACAAAAGGTACTATGAGCAACCTGATATCAAAATGACTTTGTTTGGCATTAAATGACCTGAAAAGGGTTGATATACCATAAAACAAAACAATCAACCAATTTACGTCTGGTGGCTAAGTGGTCTGTATTCAAACCTAAGTAAATTCTAGAAGTTCGATTTTTTACCCAACTTCTTGATCGCCACTTAAGAGACTGGCCCAAAACAATGTTTTATTCATCCTACGACATTTAGAAAATATAGTTCAGTCGGTATGGCACTTTACTAGGTAATCGCAAGGTTTCTAGTTCGATACCGGCCACCTCACCAACTCAGCGTATAAATAGCACAGGGATCTATGAGTAGGTATGACGCTCCATCCCAGATGCTAAAAGACACTCTCTTTGGTTTAGCGCTAATGAAAAGGGGATAGATTCCATTTCTGTCTGGCTGATATCGACATTAGCCGCCCCCCCCCCCCGACGACTTTACTTTTTTTAATACTTTCTAGAAGAGCGAGGACGAGGACGAGCAGTAAAAATTTACAACATTGAACCTGTCAAAACTAATCATTAAGTCAAAATTGCTTAAATTCCCAGCTGATATGTCACTGATTTTTTATTTGCCGGGTCATTCTACATTAATCCGACCACGGAAAGTGTTATAGTTCATTTAAAAACCCTGTCCACTCTTTAAATATTACAAAGTGACAGCTACATAGGTCAACCGGTGCGTTTCTTCCTATTCTATGTCTCTTAATTGGGAACCAGTAAAATTATTCTAAGATCAAACTAGATTTAAAAAAATCTCCCTTGGAGAGAAAGAGAGATGGGGGGGGGGAGAAAGAGAGAAAATGGATTCGGTAATCCGAGTTCAAATCCTGAACGAGGCTGTTTGCATTTCACATAACGCTAATATCGTTGGGAAGATATGAATCTAAATCTAAATATTTTCCCTTCAGCTATGTTAAACAACCTCTTTAACTTCGGTATGTCAACCGGTCCAGGAGAAGGAAAACTCTGGATTCAACCATTTGTTCTTCGCTTAGAAAGTCTGCCCTGTCGGTGGGCTTGGAATTCGTTGACTGTATTCCCTGTAGAGGGGTAAGATCACACACACACACACACAAAAAAAAAAGCTGTGAACTGAGTATGAGGCTAAACAGTATCTAGTAGTGAGGTTCCAATTCTGAAGATCTGGGGAGTATGAAATACCTATTGTTTGCTATTACGCCTAGGTCCACTCAGACCCAGAGTGATAGTACTTGTCTGGGTCCCATTTCTGGGTCGAATAGATGTTTAAAAATAATTCATGTTCGATAGAACTTGTCCAATCCTTTTGTAACTATTAAGGAACAACTACACACATAATGTAAATGAACACGATTCCCTAACCTTTTGGTATAAAATAACCATTAACAGATTGAAATGACGTTAAAATACATCAAGTAATCAATTCGCTTAAAAAATTGACCTTACGTCGCATCTGGCGGAGGGGTGGATAAATAGACACATGCCTGCAGAGCTTCACCCAAACAAATCAATAGGCACTTTCAGAAAGTTTTGTTTTTCTCCTCTTTTGTTAATTCAGAGGTTAATATAGTTACATAATTGATAGGTTGCCTATAAATTATGTACGGTTAAGTAAAATTAAAAATAACGGTCTTTCTGAATCATGGACTAAAACGTAAAAGTAAATTTACTGGGCTTGGTCTTTTGCTGACGTTGTGGCTGTTTTCTGGTTGGTCAGTTCGATTCGTGGGCGTGGCAGGTGAACTTGGAATTTTTTTTGGGGGGGGGATATCTAGATGGTTTTTGAAAGAAACAGTCTTGTCTCTCCAAGTTGGATAGTTCACTCACGGTGATGGTTAACTTGGACTGAATAAAGACATCTAAGAAAATATCCAAATCTTTGTATTGGTTACTTAGAACAACAACGTGCACAAAGATGAAGAAGACCCCAAGAAGTCCCAAGAAAGCAGACTAGACGAACAGAAAGAATCAGCCCAGATACTCAGGTAGACGATAGATGACCCAACCAGCATAGAATCTGAGTGACCTCCCGTTTTGGAGTTATACGTCGACACGTACATACCAAAATCTCTCCTTTATATATGCACTAGCTAAAGTACCCGGTCCATGACCGGATTAAAGAAAAAATAGGAACACCAAAGAGTGAGTGGCGAGAAAATAAGAGATAGGTATACCCAATTTCGATTTCAGCTGGCCAAGAAGAGAGAATAAGATAAGTACACTTAAGAAGAAGTAAAGAGCTATACGACAATATTCATGGGTGGGAAGTGTATGGTGTAATGGTTAAAATCATGAGAAATAGACTCGTCGCCCCGAGTTCAAATCCTGGTGTGGTAATGGCATTTCACTTAGCGCTAATACCCTTGGGAAAGGTATGAATCCTACTCTCCCTCCAGCTATGGATAAATAGTAGGGCAGACTGGGCTCTTTAACCTTGGTTAGGCAACCGGTCTAGGAAAAGGAAAACTCTGAATTCAAACTTGTTGAACTCCGCTTAAGAAATTGACCTTGTGTCACATCCTGTTCGTACGGAGGGGTTGGTAAATATATATACGACGATATTAATCAGATGATCACTAATTAGGACTGAGCCTATTTTAGTTGTTGTTTTTATGGGGTTTTTTGGGTTTTTTTTTATTTTCTTTGTTTTGTTCTTTTTACATAGTTTGAAAGTTGATTATAAGTTTACTTATACGTATTAAAAATTTCTATTTTGATAAATAATTTGAGTTGATTAGCAGACAATTTGGTGAAATCAATGTGTGGAAATTTTTTTGTTAGTGTATTCCAATCGTTGATGCAGGATCGTATGATAGAGTTAAGGCCATACATGTTAGTATTGGCAAATGGTTTGAAGAGAGTTCACCTGGAATTGATCCCCTAGTAGAGACAGTGTATAATTCTTTTTTAGGGATGAAATTGTTTTTGGACGTTAAGTGTAATGTAACAGTCGTATGTCCTTGGGCTAGCAGACAATTCATTACGTAGACATGAACAATTAATTTTAAGGACTTTATAATGTTTATATAATGTTTCTGCAAGGCATGGAAAAGGAGCGAATACTCATATAGTGAAAATATCAGATAAATATTAATCTAATAACCAATGTATCGATCCATGGACATGGTCCACTCACTTACATAGTTACATCAATAATTCCGCGGCCTCATAATAAAAAACACTTATTTTAAACAACGAAAACTGTTTTAACATAACCTCTCTCCTTGTTAATGCACCTAATTCAGTAATAAATATTTTCCAAAAGATGTCTTATCAAAATTATTTGTGTGTTATTTCTAGGAAAGGTCGTGGTGTAATAGTCTCATAGAACAATTACTGGTTAGTGAGTTCGGTACTCAGCGGGTGTCACTTACTTCCTGCCATGTGTCAAATCTAAACTTAGGATACTTTGTTAAAAAAGAGAATCTGGTCAGGGTCTCACATGCCTATTACAGATTAGTAGTGATTTCGATCCTCACCGGGTGTTACATAATTGCTGTCTTGTGTCAAATCTATGCTTCCCTTAGTTTGATTTTTAGAGGACATTCGTCATAGGGTAATTAATTTGGTAACAAGCTAGTCTTATATACCTATTGCTACATAATATATATATATATGTTGGAAAAGGTGACTTACCGGTGAAGATGGTCACAATGGTTAGTTGATGCAAAATTCAGAAAGGTAAGACAGCGATATAACAAATAAAAAGTGATCAATACGTTAGTAGACCAAATTTATTGTAATACAGGTACAAGTAATAACCTACTCGAGTTTCACCATAAGTATCTTCAGGGTTAAATCAACTGGATTAATCAAGATATTGATTAATTGCAGTCCATTACACGTGTGCGTCTTTCGATATATATATATATATATATATATATATATATATATATATATATACCTCAATTACTATATAGTAATAAGTTCGATCCTCACTATGAGTCACATATTTTCTGACATGTGCCGATTGAAAGTTATGGTTATTTTTATTTTTAAGGATCATCTATTTAGTTTGTAATAGTAACCTTTACTACCTAAATAATGAGAATGGAATCGTCTATTTTTCCCGTAAATAATGTCTAACGAAACCTCGGAAAAGAGAAACAACGAGATTTCACGGGACTTGTTAATTCAACCTAACAATTGCTAATTACTCTGTTCACCTTGTATTTTTGCTTTGTAAAACTTTTTCCGTGCCCTTAATACTCGTTGTATTTCTTCCTATTATTTCTCTGTTAACTCTGATACTCGAGTTACTAAAATTAGTTAACAAGATAATCTCGTAAATTAATTACTACTGTATAGCGAGTTTGATACTCACTAGGTGTTCATACTTGCAACCTTGTGCCAAAGCTACGCTTATTTTATTTCAGGTGCCTATCTCTGTTTAATAGTTGATATTTCCTAAGTTTTGTTAGTCTGGAACACAGGTCTCAATTTGCTTACCCGATGTTCCTAAATAGTCACCCGTCTAAGAAATCCACCTTGTTGGCTGGGGCTGTAGTATACGCCAACTGCACCTCTGTAGAGGGTAAGAAGCCCTCCAATGGTGCTACCTGTTGGTCGTGATGTTTAAAGATGGAATCCTGGTAGATGAGCATGACCTGCAACGCTCCACTTTGGTCCTTACTTAGGCTAGGTGGGCGGTCGGAGAGGCAATCCATCGGCTAGTCACGTTATTCCTTAACACCTATATGATTTTCCCGACCATATTGCACAAAATATAATGGTGACTGCCACTTCTTAGCAGAAGAAAGCCATTTTTACAAGTGATTTGGTTGTGAGCATGCAGAGGGCCCAAATTTGTTTTTTCTTTTTTTATGTTCCCTGTCACACTTGACCCCTTTCTCAGCTTCCTCTCGCCTGCGACCATACATGACTGAGAAGTTCAGCCCTCGACAGGCAGGCCCTGCCATACAGGTCACATATATGGTCAGTCTTTGCTGTAGGAAATGTGTACGTGTCGTCCGTCATGATCCGCTTATGTAGAGGCCACTTCAGGATGGGGTGCTCGAGTTGACTTACCTCAAATCCTTACAGCTACCATCGGCCTGCCTTTCCAAGAGAAAGTATACCGGCCCCAAATTCTGTCAATTGGTCCTCATCGCTAAAGCGGACTTCCGCAAGGGTCACGATGTCTGCTCCATATCGAGAGTTCTTTGACACGATACCAGTTCGTTGTTTGGGGTTTCAAGATCCCTCAGGATTGAGATGTGTCTGAACATTCTAGATGGCTATTTAGCCTAGGTTTGTTGTAATATTTTTTGTTTCAGTCATGATAATGTAAACAGCCGCCAGCCGCAGGTTGTTTGCCAGGGGGAGTGGCATTTGTTTAGTTTGTCTGGGTGGGCAATACTACCCAAGGAGCTACTCAGTCACTCATAACCTCGCCACGTGTGGATTCACAGCTGTGTGCTTGCAGACCGTCAGGCCTGCACACGCCACTATTCCTCAATTATCGTGGGACTTGTAGAAATATCTGCACATGTTGACATGTTGTGCGCTTGTGCTACACGCACTACATGCTCTCCTTCCCCAAAGTCTAGTATCAGTGACAAGCCGAGACAGGAGGGCTGAGATACTTTGGGGAACGAAGGTGGATGATTAAAAGATCTACAGGTCCACCACACCGCCTTGTTGCCAACATCTCAAAAATTCGCTACATTTATTGACAAAAGATATACATGGAACATGACCGACATATATATGGCGCGAAATGCCCACGTTGGTGAATATTGTAACGTCTTTCGTTTTTTGCAGTATTAAGGTTTTTGTTTTGTAAACTTATTTTGACTTTCCTCTCCGACCCAAACAACTACGGGAGTGAATGAGCTCTGATGATGATTTTTGTAAAATCGAAATATTGATCAATATCAGCTATGATTATATTATAAATTGTTTTCTTCTTTAACAGCATTGTGTGATGTTTTCATTCCACCTTTTCTTACTCATATTGTCGGATTAATTTCCTTTCTTTAACTTATATATATATATATATATATATATATATATATATATATATATATATATATATTCCACCAACGTGTATGTGTGAGTGTAAATATTTTGATCCTGACTTGTTTCAGCTTTCAGCCATCATCAGACAATATTTATTTCATGTCTACTTATATTTCAAAACAGAAGTTTTGTGAACGTCATAGGATTGGCTCAACATGTAAATAACATTTGAATTTTAAAACTTAACAATTTCAACTTTCGTATTTGCTCGTGTTTATAAAAAATTTTCAATGTTTGTGCTTGTTTTTTTTTTAATCGAATTTTTTTTAATCGAATTTATCAAGCATGAAAATCACCACCACACCCCACACACAAAAGAATTTTTAAACAGTTCATTTTTTTTTAAATTTTAAAAAGCATTTGAGAGTTATAAACTAGTGACTTTTTGGTGGTATAGTTTGTTATTGTGTCCATTTAGGATGAATGTTTCAAGATATAATATCTGTAATGTTCAAAGTTATTACTGAAACATACAACTCCGACACGTGGTGTTGGACATAACATTTTATATAATAAACAGTACATTTATACGACAGGATACAGTAACAATGAAATACATGTACGTGAACATACAACAGTAGAGATTAAAGGACTGGAGAGTCCATACATTCAAAATCACTTACTAGTGATGAGGGGCTGAAGCCCCCAGGAGGGTTCCATAGCGTTGGGGCCAGAACCCCCATCGAGAAAGGTGTGTCAATGTCTCTAACCCATGTGCTCGTACGAGAAGATATAGCAAAAGATGCAGAAGAGTTTGAACCTCGCGCTTAAATACCAGACCTCCCTGGTGGCCGGAACGGAAACCAGCAGGAAGATAACTCTTCCAGGCAAAGGGAAGATAATCCCAACATATCAATGTCCATGGGTTTCTAGAATTGATGTAATATTTGGTGAATTATCTTTCATTCTTCTTTATAATAACGAATTTAATGTCTCTGTTAAAGAAGTCATAGTCTTATACGGGTAAATGTAGCTCTAATGGGAGAATCTTGTTATAATTCATAGATTTAATTCTGTATCTATAGTTATATATATATATATATATATATATATATATATATATAATATATATATTATTAAAGTTTGGGTAGCATACACACAAATATATATACTTACAAAGCCAGCTAAAAACTAATGACTCCATTGACAAAACAAATTCACAAAAGCTTTATATAAAAAAAAAATATAGATATAAGATAACATGACATAAAAAATATATGAATAAATAAATAATGACAATAATAAAACAAAAATAAAAACACAACAATGAAAACAAATGCAACAATAATGACTAATGATACTTAGAAATAAAATAAAAATAAAAAAACAAATAAAAGTATGGAAAGAGCAAACTATAAGGCAAACCAATAAAAAAGAATTAAAAAAAAAACAAATTTACAGTAAACAAGAGACTAAACTACTAACAATAATTACACTGGTTTACAAAACAATATTTTTTGTCTGAGGCAAGAATGTGAATAGGTGTTTTTTTTACTAATTTGGGTGTGCTGAATTCAAATTTATAAACAGTTTTGCTCTATCACCTCTAGTTTTCCGTCTTTTAAATAGACTCATTTTAGTATATACAGAGTATATACGTGCTTATTTCAACAGTTGCAGCAGCTTATTACAGATAAAAAAAAGGATAGATAAAGAACATTGACGGAATAAATATACTTGGATGACACAATGTACACAATTCATAGTACCGCAGATAGTTAGAAGTGTGTTTTCTTAGATGATCTGCTGTATTTTGCCTCTGGGATGTCACGCAAGAGCACCCAGCAGAAGTCTCCCATCATGCCGGCGTTCCACTTGCCTTGGTAGTTGCTTTCCGTATTCGTAATGTATTGGAGGAATCTTTCTCCGTGCTCATCACTCGCTGCTCCAAGGTTTGGAGGGAAGAAGTTGAGGTGGGAATGGAGAAAATGAATTTTGAGTGACATTCGGCCTCCCATATCCTCATTAGTCTTTAGCAACTTCTCAATACAAGCTTGGTAATTTGGTACGCGTGTGTTACCAAGGAAGCCACTACAGACTGACTTAAATGCTTCCCAGGCTCTCAGTTCCTTTAAGGTAAGAAGCTCCTCAAAATCAGTATCCTTATTTCTCGGATCTGAGGTCCGACAAAGATGCCCTCTTTGAGCTTAGCAGCACTGAGACCTGGGAATACAGTACACAAGTGTTGGAAGGCAGCACCATTTTTGTCCATGGCCTTCACGAAATTCATCAAACCAAGCTTGATGTAAAGAGGAGGAAGAAGCATCTTATTCATGTCAACCAGAGGATTCTTCTTGACGCTGTGTTCGCTGTTGATTGAGACGTGTTGGCTACGCTTAACTGCCAAAATCCGTCTTGATATATAGCTATATATATATAATGTAATACTATCACTTACACTTATTGCATAATAACTATAAAAAAAGACATAAGTCACAGAATATTAGAAATTAACCCTGAATGCATATACGCCTTTATGTACAGTATGTGTACAAAATGTACAGTATGCATATCTAAAAAAAAAATAGAGGTGATGAGTAAAAACGGATTTCAAATTTGAATTCAGCACCCCCAAATTAGGTTAAAACAGCTATTTTTGTGCTTGCCTCAATTTCTTTGTAAACAAATGTTATTTGTTGACTTAAATAAGTCGTCGGGGCGGCCTAATGTCGGTATCAACCATGCAGTGAGGGAGTCTATCTCCTTTTCACTAGCGCTAGACCAAGGAGATTATTTTAGCGTCTGAGGTGGAGTTCCACACCTACCATCAGCTCCTTACTTTACCGCACAGTTCCCTGTGCTACTCATAAGCTGAGTTGGCGAGGGCGGGTATCGAACTAGGAACCTTGTGGTTTCTAGCCGAACGCTCTGCCGACTGAGCTAACCCGGCCCTTATTTACCACACCCCATCCCGGTTAAATTATAGCAGAGTTTAACAGGTTTGAATTCAAAGTTTTCCTTTTCCTAAACCGGTTGCCATACCAAGGTTAAAGAGTCTAATCTGCCCTACTATTTACACATAGCGACAAGAAGAATAGCTGTATGCATACCTTTCCCAAGGATATTAATGCTATGTTAAATGTAAATAGCCCCGTCTTGGATTGAATTTGGGTTAACGTGTCCATTTTCTGCGTGGTCATTATATCACAAGCACCCACTTTTAAAACTTCATGGTAAATGATATATTTCGTAAAATTAATTACATGGCCCAACGGATAAAAGGGTTAAGTTTATATGGTTCTACATGACAATCATCTGTAGGTTGCAGGTTAAATCCTGATTACGGGCGAAAATAATATACAATACTTAATATAGCTTAAAACCTGTACCCAGTAATGGTTAACAGAATGAGAACAATCTACCCCAATGGATAAAATAAATGGTTCGGCTCGAAGTTCCGTGAAGGCTCCCGAGTTTGACTAGAAAGTTCTCGATTTCAATAAGAAACACCTGAAGAAGGTCGGACGGCATATCAGTCGAAACGTTGAATATATTACAATAAATATGTGGACACCAGTTTGAAAAATCTAAATCATACATGAAATCAATTCTTCTTTTAGTGTCCTAATTCCTTTCACAACTTTGATTTTACATTAAAAAATAAAAATGATTTTTTAGAATTTATAGAAAGCAATAGGACCTGTTAATAAAGTAATTAACACAGCATTGGATTCACACTGCCTCGACCCGAATTTGAACTCGCTTTACCGAGTCCATTTTTTATGACTATAATCGTTACGCCACCATGCCTTCAAACAGGTTTATACATAGACTTAAATGGAGTATACAGCGCGCATTGATATTATCATCATGACATAGATAAATCGATTGATAAAGGCCCAAATTTCTTGAGTATCACCTACTTATAATGATTTTATATCTTTCATGGTCTACGAGTATGTTTTACTTTTTGAACCATCCCATTTCTTTTATGTGTTTAGCAAATTTTAGTCACAGCTGACAAGGAACAAACAACGTCTTTCGCTTCACTCCACTGGGGATTGACTTCTTGAATACGATTAACAATCCTTTCTATTGTTTCAATTGATATTTCTATCATTGGAACTATGTTTCCTTTCAGTTAAGTATACCTAGCCGCTTGTTGAGGACTTCAAAATAGTTTTTGGGTCAAATCGAACTTAACGAACCTAAATTCCACCATCGTATGTCACCCCGCCGAAAGAAAAAAAATCAGGGAATTAACCGAATTTAATGAAATTTTCAGTGTTGATATATTAATGAATAAAAGATATAATGCACCAGTTATTTTATTTAAAAACTTTTACATTTCTTCAGGTCAGTTAACTTTGAACCACGTATCTTTGAGGTGTAACATATATTCTCAAAGATACGTGGTTCGAAGTTAACTAACCTGAAAAAATGTGGGTTATTTAATGTAATCTTGTTTTACTATATATATAATTTGTTTAAGAAATAATTTTCATTAAATTCACTTGTACAAAATAAAAAACACCCTCTGGGCGATGTAAAAATAGATTTTTGAAACATATTGCCTGAGGGGTGGGAGTAAAAAATTCAATATCAGTGAGTTTGTACCCTAAGTAAGTGAAATCATTAAATTCATTAAAGGATTAAAAAATAAAACAATTTGAAATGTAAACTTTAAATATGTATTAAAATAAAACAAACTATATATAGATATATAATACCAGTCATGTATTTATTAAAACTTGTTTAAAAAAAACAATGAGGACTGTCTAATGTTGCATGTTCAAATTTTCAGTGTATTTATTGTTATGACGATTTTGGGTAATGTGACGTAAGCAGAGAGGTAATTTTTGTTATAGACAAAAACCGGAAGCGAATCTCCATTATTAATAGATATCTATTGATAAATTTGTAAATTCATTTGTATTGATAAATTTGTAGAAATAATTTTCATTAACTTCATACTAGCAGGATCTACGGATATACTACAGATTTATATTTTACTAATTACAATGTTTGATATGTTTACTCAAGAGCTATTGCTAAATAGTTTAATATGTAAAAAGTATAATAATATTGATTTCACTCTCTCTAACTCTTTCTTCAAAGGGTGGGGTCTGTAAAATATTTATATTAATTTACCGATAAAAATCTGGGCGCGAGGCGTTTAAAATATCTATATTAATTTGCCGCAAAAAGTGACAAAAACACGACTCGAAAAATATCTAAGTTGGGTCGGAAATTCGCCTGACGCTGGCTCGCTAAAACATAGCGTAAATTAGAGCAGCAGGCCGGAATATAATATCAAAATTACCAAAATATATATAATTCACAATTTTAATATTATAAATAAAACAGACATCCAGCTTCTTTTTTTTAAATTCCTTTTAATTTTACGTTGGGCAATAAAGAAATCTACGATTAAGCGACTCAAGATAATTAAGATTTACATTTTTCCATTGCATCTTGAACAATTTGGACAGTCTCATTCTTAACCAGAGAATGTTGCAGGATGATAACGGATGGAAGTTTTAGGAACACGCGTACTAATATATATAGATTAGTGGTTGACCTTAGCAATGAACCTGACACTTGCCTTTTCTGACGAGGGGGTGGGTGCTGCTTGGGATGACGACCTCTTGAAGTCAAGCTTTTCAATGTGTCAACCGGAAGCTGATGACTGTCTCCTTCAGCAAACAGATTTATTTTGACGAATCTAGGTAAGTTTCTTGAAACCAATTGATCAAAAGCAAATTCCTCAAAGTCAGTTTCTCGAAAAATTATTTCTTGAACTTTCAGTTGATCAAAAGAAATGTGGGTTATTTCCTAGTTGAGTAACATGATATTACAGGTGACCCAGAAAAAACAGAATCCAAATTATTTATTTATTTTCCCATTAAACTAACCCTAAACCCCAACCCTAACCCTAACCCTAACCCTAAACCATAACCCTAACCCTAAACCCTAACCCTAACCCTAACCCCCCTAGTTGAGTAACATGATATTACAGGGTGACCCAGAAAAAACAGAACCCACAAATTTTGTAATAAAACTGTTAATTTTAATTTTTATATTTTTTAAAGTTTAAATCCAACAAGGGTTAGGGTTAGGGTTTATGGTTATGGTTCGGGTTAGGGTTCGGGTTTAGGGTTAGTTTAATGGGAAAAAATAGATAATTTGGGTTCTGTTTTTCTGGGTCACTCTATTATATCATGTTACTCAACTAGGAAATAACCGAAATGTGTGTACAAAAATGCAATAACAGTTTTATTTAATATCATTTTTTAATCTTTATTAATCATTGAGTAATTAAAAACGGCTTTGCTTCAACTAACCTACAGGCTTGCGTGAAAAAAATAATAATACAAAAATTAAGTTTTCAGTTATTCGGAAAACAAAAGTCAAAAATCAAAATATAATATATATATATATATATATATATATATATATATATATATATATATATATATATATATTGTTAAAACTACTAAATTTAACTAAATAATTTTTTTAAATATATATATATATGATATAGTTATTCATTTTAAATAGGATAAATACAAAAACGAACAAGAAAAACTATGAATTAGTAATATTAAACCCCAAAATATATTTAGAATTAAAGTTTTAACTGCTTTTACTAGCTATTATTTATAATTAGAATTAAATTGATAACAATATAGAAATTAGAATTAAGGAATGAATACACGTGTGGAACGATACATTGTTTTTTTCTCGGTTTTAGTGTGCAGACTGCACGCAAAGATTGAGAGAAAAATAAAGTAGCGTTCAACCGTTATTATACGATAAATATATTCAATTTTAACTGAGGAATTACATCAACTTGGTTAATGTAGAGTGGGATCCTGAGGAGATCATGTTTTGATTGAAACCATGGTAGACCCTTTATTTTCCATCTAACAATAATTTTATTAGTATTATTACTGCTCTATATTTTTAATATATTGAGCACTTTTGAAATAATTTTTCGAGCAATTGACTTCAAGCAATTTGCATTCGAGCAATCTATTTTGCGTTGTTTACTAGATATCATTTTGGTATCTGTCATTCTCATGAGATTATCGACATAAGTCTGTGCCAGGTTGTATGAATTACCGGAGTCTGACCATAAGTTATCCTGCTGTGTTGCTTGAGGACTTTGAATTCAAAGCTTTCTTTCTCCTAGACAGGTTGCCCTTTCCAAGGCTACAGAGTCCAGTCTACCCTACTTTCTTATCTCTAACTTGTAGCTACGGAACACATAAGAAAGATATGGACTGCTATAGACAGATTAGTGATCATAGGGAAATCTGATCTCTCTGATAAGATAAAGCATGAGTTCTTCCAAGTTGTAATCATCAGGGATACTCTATGACTATTTTACTTGGAATCTAATGAAACTCTTAGAGAAAAATCTAGATGAAAAATATATAAGAATGCTGCGTGCTGCCTTGAACAAATCGTGGAAGCAGCACCGCACAAAAGAGCAGTTGTAAGGCTTTCTGTCGCATAAATACATGCTGGACACTAATGGAGAAGCAAGGACGAACTCATAAGCGATATTATCCCCAGGAAATCTACACATGAACATATCAATGTTGGCCGAGCTGAAAAAAAACAACCTACATCAATCAATTCTGCACGGTTTCTGGATGCCGTATGGAAGACCTGCAAGGATTGTGGATGCCGTATGGAATACCTGTAAGGAGTGATGACCGATAGGGACGGTTGGCGAGAGAGAGAGAGAGAGAGAGAGTCATGGGGTATTCGTGATTTCAGCGATGATGATGATGATAATGATGATGGAAAAGGTAATTTGATGCTTATCCAAAGGGCATTAGCATGCAGTGAAACCCACACGACCTTGTCCCTAATTCAAACTCGGTTCGCTGACGATAACCATTACACAACCGTGTCCTCCAAATAGGTTTATAGACTTAAGTGGGGCGTACAGTGAACACTGATATTATCAAAGATAAATCGATTGACAAAGGCCGACATTTCTCGGGGGAGAATATCCTTTATATTGTCTACAGTCCCAATTCATCTTCAACGACATGTGACGCTGCAAAATCGTTAACAGTCGATCGCGATTAGAAACACGAGAAATTTCTTTTCACGCTACAGTTATTTGTCAGAAAGAGTTGTAGCATTTTCTGAAAGGAGGGGAGGCGGGTAGTCTAGCTACATCTGACAGCGTCAAAAGGTTGATAGGATTCCCAAAAGAAAAACACATACTAGCAAACTGGAGATACCCGCGGTTACGACTGCAGGCAACACCTACGCATGCGCGAGGCGCTTGTCACAGAGCGAAGATTAACAAGGTTGTCTCGTAGACGAATCAATTGATCAGTAGATTTGATATTCACTGGGTGCCCTACTCTTGTTGTCTAGTGTCAGGAAAAAGCTAAGTAAATAATATCTCAGAACAAGGGCTGGACTTAGCAATCGATGTGTGTCCGGGTTCTAAAGCATCAAATAGGAATTGTCTCATTTTTTAAGTAACCTTAAGATAAGCTAACGTGGACATGGAGTCAACGGCGCAAGGTTACTGCGGTAACGGGTCGCCTTGACTCCATGTCAACGCTACCTTAAGTTAGATATAAATGCTCTATTAATGATACAAAGCACTGTTTTCTTATAGATATAGCACCCTTATTATCTATAATATATATCTAGTGTGTGTGTAATACACATACATTATATATATATATATATATATATATATATATATATATGTGTGTTGTTGTGTGTGTGTGTGTGTGTCTGTGTGTGTGTGCAATTATATACACACTGGTATATAATTACACATATATGTAGATATATAGTATGTATGTATATATTTGTATATATATAGTGTGTGTGCATATTTTATATATATACCCACGTCTGTGTGTGCGTGCGTGCGTGCGTGTGTGTGTGTGTGTGTGTGTGTGTGTGTGGATATATAGTGTATATCTAAAAACTAACTTTGTATATTTCTCATTTAATTCGACCTTTCGTGTTTGATTATATTGCGATATATGTAAAATGGTGAGATAGATAGGTAGATAAATATATATATATAGAGAGATAGATAGATTTAAGCAGAATGATACAAATATATATGAAAAGACTGAGATATAGATAGATAGATAGATAGATAGATAGATAGATAGATTTAAGCAGAAGGATACAATATATATGAAAAGACTGGATAGATAGATAGATAGATAGATAGATAATAGCAAAGATACAAAATATATATAAAAAGACAGATAGATATAGATAGATAGATAGATAATAGAATGATACAAAATATATATGAACAGAGATAGATAAATAAATAAATAATAAATAGATAGATAGATAGATAGATTAAGCAGAATGAAATATATATGAACATAGATAGATAGATAGATAGATAGATAGAGCCAAATGATACAAATATATATGAACAGACTGAGATAGATAGATAGATAGATAGATAGATAGATAGATTTATTATTCATTACTTGAGAGTCTGTTTCATGCATGTTCGTTCAAATGAGTCGAAAAATGATGAATCAAATAAAAAATGATGATCAATAAGTGAATGACATAAAGTCATGAAACGTATCGGCTATTCGTTATATTCATCACGCAGTTCAATAAACCAATGTCAAAACTGTCATTGTTCTGCAGGATTTTTATTAAGTCTATTTTCTTTCTACATCATCCTTACCATTGTTAGAGATGAGACCGATTTTGACCTGTACCAATATCCGCATGCCAGATATTCCGATAAGGCTTTCAAATCGCAGATGATCTAAAAAAAATAACACCTGCACAAGCAGTTGTATGACCACTTGTCTCTTATCACACAAGGATAATTCCATGTCAAATCATCCATTGTCACCCACCACCTTCAATTTATTCTGATTTTTTTCCAGATTTGGACTATGTTAACTTTAGACAATCCCTAAAATTTGAGCTTCCAATTCCAAAAATTGGCTGAGTTATATCGATTTTTAGCTCTCCAAATTTGGCGAAAAATAGTGACTTTTTGTAATCTATTTTTGTCTGTAAAATGAGTTCTAGAGCTTTCCTGCTACTAGAAATTGGTTTATAAAAGCATTTTGGCCCAAGGAATCCAAAGATACTATCGAAAAATCTTAAAGTCAACTAATTTTAAGTTATTAATGATTTCTGTTTTTTTTTTTTTCATAGCAAGACAATATCTGGCACTGTATGTATGACAATTTTTTCCTATTATTATTTCACATATATTGAACATTATTTGTACAAGAAAAAAACTAGATGAGTTGACATGGAATTACCCACAAACCATCCTAGTAAGACAATCAAGACATGATGGATACTTCTGGTGAAGCAAGGACGAACTTATAAGTGGACATCTACACATGGACACAGCAGTGAATGCCGACCAGCAAAAACCTACATCACTCAGGTCTGTGCGGATTATGGATGCTGTACGGAGGACGACCCAGAAGTAATGACCGATTAGGAGGGTTGGCGAGAGAGAGAGTTATGGAAATCTGTGTTTCTAGTGTGACCTGATGATGACAAAGTACAACTTATATATGAGGTCATTTACTTTACTGCAGCTATATTACATATACATCTAATCTTGTTATTTACTAAGCTTTGTTTATTCTGGCACACGGGTCTCAAGTTTCTTGCAGTACTTCTCTAACTACGTGTTTACCTATCATTGCCGCTCAACTTGTACATTTAACCTTCAGTAAATTGAAACCCATATTTAGGGTGTGATCATTTTATTTTCTATCAGTGTACGTTTGTCTCATCACCTCATTCCTACTATCACACACACACACACACACACACACACACACACACACACACACACATATATATATATATATATATATATAATATATTTACCAAACCCCTCCGCACGAGCAGGAGGTGACACAAGGTCAATTTCTTAAGCGGAGTTCAACAGGTTTGAATTCAGAGTTTTCCTTCTCCTAGACCAGTTGCCTAACCAAGGTTAAAGAGCCCAGTTTGCCCTACTATTTATCCATAGCTGGAAGGAGAGTAGGATTCATACCTTTCCCAAAGCGCTAAGTGGAATGCAATCACCACATCCAGGATTTGAACTCGGAGCGACGAGTCCATTTCCCATGACTTTTAACCATTACACCACGCGCTTCCAACGCGCTTATATATATATATATATATATATATATATATATATATATATATATATGGTGGGTGGTTTTGAAGGCTATCACAAAGCAAGTGTAAAGAAATATGTGGTACCTATGATGTTGTTCGTTTACCTTTGATTTATTCTCTAATATTTCGGGATAAAGATTCAGAGTGCCCCTTCTCCTAGGCCGGTTGCCATACCAAGTTCAAAGCCTAGTCTCACCTACTATTTGCCGATTACTGGAGGGAGAATAGTTGGATTCATATATTTTCCAAGGGAATTAGCACTACATGAAATCCAAACAGCTTTGTCCAAATTCTTTTACTTGGTTGGCTGTCCCCATTACCTATGATGATAACCACAAAGCTATGATGACAGAGTATGACAAAATGTTAGTAATGGGCCTAAAGTTTTTGTGACGGATCTGGCTGATTAAGATATAAGCAATACTTTTCATTTCTATACTAATTTAGTAGATAACAAACGCAAATAATTCTGTAGACAGATGTAGCTATTGCAGTACGATGGTTTTCATAAAAGTACGGGTAAGGAGATTTTACTGGCGCTTGACCCTGGAAAGAGCTCAGAGCCCGTCGATCATTATTCAAAAGAAGTGGACAAACCCGTTGTATCTTATTTGTCAGAATTATTAAGATGAGGCTTGATCATTTGTATTATTTTTAATTGTTTTCATCTTTATTGTTACTAGCAAATATATGCACCTCCGGGTGCAAGTATTTAAGTTTGAATGTAATAAAATATTGTATTAAATTAGAAAGGCTAATGAACTAAATAAGAATACAGATAAAAAGATTTGAAACAGAGGGAGTATAATAAAAATTTGAAACAGAGGAGTATAATAAAAATGGAACAACTGAAACTTACTCTTCCATCACTCTGTCTTTCATTGTTATTTTTTCTAATTTAAGTATTTAGTTATAAGAGAAGTAAAGAATAAGATGACAGTTATTTTATCTTGTTAATGGATTTCATTTAAGATTCATTGAATATTTTTGCTTATATTCATTAAAATAAAACCAAACAGTTAGAAATCAATAATACTAAGCACATATTTATTAAATTCGATTTTTTAATATTAATATGCAAATTAGCCTTCCCGTTCACACTGTAAAGCGCTATTTTGTTGTATATATAAATATAATTGCATGTTGTCAGTATGTAGACATAGTTAACAGTATTAATAATGTAAGACAATTTTATTAATAATTGAGGTTTAGATAAAAATAAAATCATGGAGAATGTGATGTCAATAACTAAGAGAATTGTGACTTGAGTAGTAATATAGTTTCGGTTACAGACAGAAAAACACACAATCTCCATTATAATAAGATATACACAAAATTTCGGCCGATATGCTCTCCGGTCTTATTGAGGTATTTCTTGTCGAACTCTGGAATCTTTTCATAGAACTTGAGAATCTTCATGTCGTACTCAGAAACCTTCATGTTGTAATCGGTAGCCTTCACGGAACCCAGTTGGATACATGGCGCAAAGGATATAGGGATTGAGTTAATACAGTTCTAAATGACAACCATCAATAGGTTGCTGGTTCAATCCTGACCACGGACAAAAAATAACATAGCATACCCGGTCATGGTTAGCTAAATGAGAACAGTCTAACCCGTGATTGACTAAAGGGTTCGGTTCGAAGTTCCGAAGATTACGACATGAAGGCTCCCGAGTTCAACAAGAAGGTTCACGAGTTTGACGAGAAACACCTGAAGAAGGCTTAAGGGCACATCGGCCTAAACGTTGTGTATATAACTATAAAGATGAGGACAATAGTCCGAAAATTCCAAATAATATAAATTGTAAAGTCTTATCACAAAAAGTCTGTGGCTGTTACAGTACGATGGTTCTCGTAAAAGTACGAGAAAGGGAATCTTACTGGCGCCTACTGCCGGATAGATCTCAAAAGCCATCGATCGACAAAAGAAATGGCAAAACATTATATATATATATATTAATAATGAAGATTCGCTTCCAGTTTTTATCTGTAACAAAAACTATGTCCCTGCTTACGTCACTATATCCGAAATCGTCGTAACATAAAATAAATACACTCAAAATTTGAGCATGCAACATTAGACAGTCCTCATTGTTTTTTAAAACAAGTTTTAATAGATACATCCCCGGTATCATATATTTATATATAGTTTGTTTTATTTTAATAGATATTCAAAGTTAATAAAACTTAGTTTCGATTTCAAATTGTTTTATTTTATTATTTTTACTCCTTTAATAAATTCGATGATTTCATGATTGATGGTTCAAACTCTCCGACATTTAATTTTTAACTTCCACCTCCTCAAGCAATATCTTTCAAAAATGTATTTTTACATCGCCCGGAGGGTGTTTTTTTATTTTGCTAGTATCATATAATATATTTTTATTGGTTTATTTTTTTATCTTTGCATACATAAAACCCAACATTTTAATGTTGATGGCTTATGACAACACGATTTTCTCACGTTGACTTAACTCATTCAGCGCACTGTAGCTTTCATTCATGGTAAGCTTCACTACATTTTATATTTCTTTCTTCTTCTTCTTCTTCTTCTTCTTCTTCTTCTTCTTCTTCTTCTTTCTTCTTCTTTCTACCTTTTTCTTTGAGCACAGGTTTTATTTAAATACCTTCGGGAATTTCTGCGCGAGCCTTTCTGTCGGAGAATGTAGCCATATGTTCATGTGTTTTATTTATCTATTTATTGGTTTTGTTAGTTTATTTTTTCTTTTTTTCTTTTATTTATTTATTATATATATATATATTTTTTTTTTTGGTTTAATTAAATGATGGTGTCTGTGTTGGATAATAAATGTCATGTAACCATTTGACTGCTGGTTTCACTTGTAGACGTCTTGTGGCTTTACGATTCTTGCATGTTACGCGGCAAACGAATGTAAAACATAAGTGTCCCCTAACAAGTTCGGGACAGGTTCCACTCCTTTAGATCCCATAAAACCTAACCTAAAAATAATAAACATTTATTTCCTTAGTATTGAATCTATTTATAGTCTGTTATTGATGTTAAACACACACACACACACACACACACACACGTTTGTTGATGGTGTGGTGTAAAATGTCTGACTGATGACAATTCGATCGGATTTCGAACCTACCCTGAAGCAGCCTACATTCTAGTCACACTGACGACCCATGAAACGGCAAAACAGAACTGTATGCGAATGACAATACATATGCTCTCCTCCACTGGTGGGTTGAGCTCGCTGGAAATGGAATTTTCTGACCGTTAAAGAAGCAAAATTGCAGAGCTTTCCTTGATACGGATAGAGCACTCCCTTTGGCCTAGTATGTTTATAAAAGTAAAATTCTATTTCTAAAAAGTGGGTGTGTAGATGGCGCTGTGGTAAGAAAGTCTGACTGATGACAATTCGGTCGGGTTTTGAATCTAGCCTAAAGCAACCTGCCTTGTCTAGTCACCCTGATGAGCCATGAAACGGCGAAACAGGACGGTATGTAAATGGCATTATATTATATATATATATATTATATATATGTGTGTGTGTGTGGTGTGTGTGTGTGTGTGTGGGTTCATATGACCTTTAGGCACCCCTTTTGCTTTGCTGATTCATAAGTACATTTTTCATTTACACCGTCAACACCAGGTTGTTGTTAGGGTTGGGGTTAGGGGTTATGGTTAGGGCTAGGGTTAGAGGTAAGGGTTAGGGTTAGGTTAGGGTTAGTTTTATAATTTTTAAAAACAACTCTAAAAATCGTCTAACAAACAACCGGATGTTGACAGTTGTAAATGAAAAAAAATTACTAATGAATCAGCAAAGCATAAGGGGTGCCTAAAGGTCATATGCCTATATATATATATATATTATATATATATATATATATTATATATATATATATATATATATATATATATATTATGGTTCTTTAACCTTGGTATGACAACCGTCTAGGAAAGAAAAAAATGAATTCAAACCAAACAGGCTCTCTTCTCGTTAATCAAAACTACTTTGAGAGCCCCCCTCCCCCCACAATCTATTCCACTATTCTAGTAGCTATGTTTTATATCAATAATTTGCTGTTGTATGTTTACACGTACTTGTATCTGATAATTTTCCAACATCTACTTGACCTATAGATAGGATCATAAACATCTTGGTCAGAATTTTCAAACCCGCTAAATTCCGCTTAGAAATTGACCTTGTGTCACATCCTGCTCGTGTGGAGGGTTGTTTAATAAATACATCAGAAAATATAGCTCGAATCGAAAAAGAGCTTTCGTTATGGCTTGGTTCTATAAGATGTTACATCTATTAAAAAGGCAAATTCCCGCACAAATAGATATTGTGTGTGTGCGTGAATGTGTTGGTGTGAGGCTCGAGCGCGCGCATGCGTGTGTATGTGTGTGTGTGTGTGTGTGTGTGTGTGTGTGTGTGTAAAGGACCGATAAAGAGAGTGGATGAATAAGCACTTTCACATACTTGCAGGAACTACTGTTCCGTAACAGAATTACCGCCAAGCAGTCGTAAATTGACAAGTGCTATTCATCATAATGTAAATATTTACTTGACTTAACTTGGAACAGGTCACGATTGCGAAGCACCCGGTGGTGATCGATCTCACAAGCAATGGACAGCAGATTAACCTATCAACCCTCGCTAAATGCATGTTCTCTGAATTCCGATATTTCTACCGCTCTCCACAAATACCGTATCACCAGAAGCAGTGCACAACCCTCGCTCAATGCATGTTCTCTGAATTCCGATTTTTTCTACGCTCCCCACAAATACCGTATCACCAGAAGCAGTGCACAACCCTCGCTAAATGCATGTTCTCTGAATTCCGATATTTTCTACGCTCTCCCACAAATACCGTATCACCAGAAGCAGTGCACAACACTCGCAGACGCTCTTACAGGGGTGAGACGATGCTGCTCTAGAGAGGCAATGTATCTTACGTAACCGAGAAGAGAAGGCAGTAAACGGGTACAAAATGAATTCAAGAGCAGGCATGACTGGGTGAGAAAAATGATACACTGGGAATTGTGCAAGTGACTAAAATTTTACTATGCTGGCAAATGGTATAGGCACAAACCTATATAGAAATTGCTCCGAGTTCAAATCCTGGACGTGGTAATTGCATTTCACTTAGCGCTAATACCCTTGGGAAAGGTATGAATCCTACTCTCCCTCCAGCTATGGATAAATAGTAGGGCAGACTAGGCTCTTTAACCTTGGTTAGGCAACTGGTCTAGGAGGAGGAAAACTCTGAATCCAAACCTGTTGAACTCTGCTTAAGAAATTGACCTTGTGTCACATCCTGCTCGTGCGGAGGGGTTGGTAAATATATTTATAGAAATTTTATACGCACAAAATGTTCTGGTACTTTGAATGCTTGCAATTATTCACCCTTCAAGACTTACCGTGAAGTTCTGCAGCGCTCGCCAAATTACTACATACTGTATTGCAGAGGAATTTATGATGATTAAAATCTCCCAGCTCGAACGCTGTGATTTTAGGGAATTCTTCCAAGTCAACTTATTTCAAAATACGATATACCGTAAATCCTCGAGTATAATCCGCACTTTTGTTCCCTAAATTTAAAGGTCAAAATCCCTAGTGCGTATTATATAAAGCAAAAAGTAAAGTTGTTGGGGTGGCCTAAAGTCGGTATCAGTCAGGCAGCGAGAGAATCTATCCCCTTTTCACTAGCGCTAGACGAAGGAGATTGTTTTTAGCGCCTGAGGTGGAGCACCACACCTACCATCAGCTCCTCACTTTACCGCACAGATCCATGTGCCACTCATACGCTGAGTTGGCGAGGGTCGGTATCGAACCAGGAACTTTGAGTTTCCAAGCCGAACACTCTACCGACTGAGCTAAACCGGCTCTATTACGAGGTTAAAAATGAAATAAATTTTATAAGCAATGTCCGAGTCTCTATTTTCTGTCAGACGCATTTGTCAGAATTTGTCAGCCACCTAAAAATCCCCTGTGTATTATACTCAAGAGCGGACTATACCCGAGGATTTACAGTAATCACTACGTTGTAATGAAACAGAGGTAAACTTGTTATTTTTTAAGTAAAGTTAACAGTGTTAAAATTGTTATTTGTTGTTTTGCTCAGTTTGGCAGACAGGCCATAGATTATTATTTACTAAGCTTTGCCTAGTGTGGTACAAAGGCTATAAATTGTTATTTACTAAGCTTTGCTTAGTCTCGCACGTTGAACATTTTGTTATTATTTACTAAGATTTGCGGACCATATGTCCTTTAGGCACCCCTTTTTGATCTCGATTAAGGACATGTTTTTTATTTACACCGTCAATATCCGATTGTTTTAACAGACGATTTTTAGAATTTTTTAAAATTATAAAACTAAACCCTAACCCTAAACCCTAACCCTAACCCCTAACAAACAACTGGATATTGACGGTGTAAATGAAAAACGTCATTTCTTAATCGAGATCAAAAACGGGTGTCTAAAGGTCATATGGTCCAGATTTGCTTAGTTTTGCACATAGACCATCGATTGTTATTTACTAAGTTTTTTACTAGGTCTTTTACTAAGCTATTCTTAGTCTGGTACAGTGGTCTTGATTATTATTTACTAAGATTTGCTCAGGCTTGCACACAGAACCTAGATTGTTATTTACTAAGATTTTATTTACTTAGATTGGTCGCTGGGCCTAAGATTTACTTAGTTGGTACGGGGCATAGATTGTTATTTACTAAGATTTACTTAGTTTGTACGCTGGGCATAGATTTTATTTACTAAGATTTACTTAGTTTGGTACGCTGGGCATAGATTGTTTATTTACTAAGATTTACTTAGTTTGGTACGCTGGGCATAGATTGTTATTTACTAAGATTTTACTTAGTTTGTACGCTGGCATAGATTGTTATTTACAAAGATTTACTTAGTTTGGTACGCTGGCATAGATTGTTATTTACTAAGATTTACTTAGTTTGGTACGCTGGGCATAGATTGTTATTTACTAAGATTTACTTAGTCGCTGGCATTAGATATTTACTAAATTTACTTAGTTTGGTACGCTGGCATAGATTGTTATTTACAAATTTACTTAGTTTGGTACGCTGGCCATAGATTGTTATTTACTAAGATTTACTTAGTTTGGTACGCTGGGCATAGATTGTTATTTACTAAGATTTTACTTAGTTGGTACGCTGGCATAGATTTTTATTTACTAAGATTTACTTAGTTTGGTACGCTGGGCATAGATTGTTATTTACTAAGATTTACTTAGTTTGGTACGCTGGGCATAGATTTTATTTACTAAGATTTACTTAGTTTGGTACGCTGGGCATAGATTGTTATTACTAAGATTTACTTAGTTTACGCTGGCATAGATTGTTATTTACTAAGATTTACTTACGATAGTTATCTAATTTACTTAGTTTGGTACGATTTATTTACTAAGATTTACTTAGTTTGGTACGCTGGCAATAGATTGTTATTTACTACTTAGTGGTACGCTGGGCATAATTTATTACTGATTTTCTAGTCTTGCACACAATGGGACATGTAGACCATAGATTGTTATGTACTAAGCTTTGCTTAGTGTGACACGCAAGTCATATATTATTATTTACTAAGCTTTCCTTAGTGTGAGACCTAGGCCATATTCTATTAATTACTCGGCTTTGCTTAGCCTGGTACACAGGCCATAGATTGATTACTGTACCTATTGTTACTAAGTGAGCACTCATCTAATTAATGTACAGGCTCATCAATGCTTAACTTCTGTGATCTGTCAGGAAATCGATTCTTTTTCAATAATTTGAACGTTAGTTCTTAAGTTAATTGCAATAAAATGTGTTTTAATTTTGGCATAATGACCCTGGTTCTCGTTCTCAAAACCAACCAATTAAAATCAAATTGGGGTAGGGGTTACTTCTTTTTATTTATTTTTTTTTGTTAAAATACTTATGAGAAGTATTGTAGAAATCTTCACCATTTGTCCCACAGGAGAAAGAGAGTGAAAAGTTTCGCATCATTGTCAAATTAGAAGACGTTAATTAAAATGTTCTAACAATTTGAAGTAATTTACCTGTCATGTCATAACAGTAAAGACCATTAAATCATCACCGCTTCAACGATCCCTTCGAGATACGTATTAAGCTCTGTATATATTATATATATATATATATATATATATATATATATATATGTGTGTGTGTGTGTGTGTGTGTGTGTGTGTGTGTGAAGAGAGAGAGAGAGAGAGAGGACGGTAGAAGAGATTTACCCCATTCCACCTCTTTGTTTCATTCGGTATTCAACGGAATATACAACAGCCGGGACAACTTTATATTTATAATCACGAAAAGAAACCTTTGTATTTATGACTTTTGCTTCAGAACGTCTTTATTTATATGTAAGGAGTCTAGTGGATAGCGTTATAAACCTTAGCACATGAGAGACATATGTAATGTGGTAACCGTATTGACAGATGACATTGTAAACAGGGATATTTATATTTTAGAGGGATTTCGAATCTCCAAATTGGATTTGTTTTTAAAATATATAAACTAGACAACACGTTAAGACGATGGGTTTCCATTGTAACTACGTTTCCTGATATTTAAGCTTCTACTTAGGAGCGAGTGAAATATTCTAATTAGAATTCCATAGTTATATCGTGAATTTGAATGATTAACAAAAAATATCCTCAGCGTGTATGCAGTCTCCAAAAGATTATTTATCCGCTAACTGGACTGGAAATTGCTTTATTCTATAAGTTCTGACATTTCAAAAGCAGTGTTATAATAAAAAAAATATCGCTGTTATGTGGAATTTATATTTTGGTTTGGTTTGATTTAGTTTCTTTGCTTAATGACATATCAACCTTCGTGGGTTATCTAATGCCAAAGTCACCCTTAAAGAAGAACAATAGTGGTACTATTTATGAGAGGTCCATACATTTCCCAGTGGTATTAGTCTGAAAGTGAATGTAATAGCTACGATGTCGTAGTCTAGCACGTTAGCAACTACACCACGGGGATCTCCCTTATATTTTGGTTGCACATATACATACATACATAAGGAGAATGATGGAGACGAGTCTGGCGCAACGGCTATCGGCGTAGGAAATGGACTCGGCAATCAGAGTTCAAATCATGGACGAGGCTGTTTGTGTTTCACTTGTTAGAATCCGTAAAGTCCTTTTGGTAGGGGTTACGTTATTGTTGTTGCTGTTATTTAAAGAAACCTGATATTAAACCAAAGTCTGTAGTCCTTCTGGGGTTAATCCAAGGTCTGTTTTCTTTCTGGTGATATATAAGTCCGACGTCTGTAATAAACTCTGGTGTTAATCGAAAGATAAGTCTTTCTGGTAAAAGCTTCCTGCAAGTAAGTGATTTTGAGCACAATGCAAATAATCTTAAATGCTTTTTTATCCTCTCGTCCCATTGGCCAATTCATACCGAAAGCTTGCTGCCTGCTGCTGCTGCTGCTTGACGCAGTCAATGAATAGGAGTGGTGATTTTGCTTATATCCTTATACCAAGATGCATCAATATCACTTCACGCTAACACCATTGGGAAAGGCATGCATTCTTCTTTTTTCCACCATCCCAACTTTGACGATGGGTAGCCTGGACTCAGAGAACTGAAAAAGCTATGGAATATGAAAGTCAAAGTGATACCAATTGTAGTTGGTGCACTTGAAACGGTCCCACAAAGCTTGGAAAAAAAGGGAAAATCTGGAAATCCGAGGAAGAATTGAGACCATCCTGACTACTGCACTGTTGCAATCTTCCAGAATACTCAGAAGAGTCCTGGAGACCTGAGGAGACTTGTTGTCATTCAGACTTCGGGAAATACCATCAGCTAATGCTGGTGTGAAAAACTAAGAACTATATATAATAATAATAATAATAATAATAATAATAATAATAATAATTCTTTGGGACCTTGAGATACAGATAGATCACCTAATCCCGGCAAGGAGACCAGACCTAGTATTCTTTAACAAGAAGATAACTTGTTATCTTGTGAATCTTGACATCCCGGTAGATCACAGAGTGAAGATGGAGGAAAATGAAAAGATAGACAAATACATGGACCTGGTCAGAGAGCAGAAAACCCTGCGAAACATGAGGGTGAAGGTCGTATGAATCGTAATTGGGACCATGGAAACGGTTCCAAAGGATTTCGAAAAGAGTTTGGAGGAATTGGAAATCGGGGGAAGAGTCGAGAACATCCAAACAACAGTATTGTTAACATCAGCTAGAATATTTAGAAGAGTCTAGGAGACCTGAGGAGACTTGCTATTATACAGCCTCTTGAGAAGGTAGGCTATATGTATCATGAAAAGAAGGTGGAAGAGGTGTTGCCAACATAGAGGACAGTGTAGAGGCCACAATCCAAGGACTCGAAAAATACACAAAAAAAGAGCAAAGAAAGATAGCTTATAGCAGCCAACAACAGCAGATGTAATTTATGGACAAACCGAAAAACAACAAAAACTAGAAAACAAAGATGGGAAGAAAAAACAATTACATGGGCACTTCAAATGACAAATCGGAGAGGTTGCACATAAAAAGACCTGGACATGGTTAAGAAGAGGAAACCTTAAGAGAAACTGAATCACTAATAATTGCTGCACAAAATAATGCCTTAAGAACAAATTATATCAAAACAAAATTTGATAAGACGCAACAAAATAGTAAATGTAGACTGTGCGGTGACTGAGTAAACTATGTATTAAGTGAATGTAGTAAACTAGCACAACCGGAATACAAAGCTAGCACGACTGAGTTGGGAAGGTGATCCACTGGGAATTATGCTAAAAATTAAATTTTGACCATACAACAAAATGGTATATGCATAAACCAGAATCTGTTTTTGAGAATGAAACGCATACAATTCTCTGGGACTTTGAGATAAAGACGGATCTCCCTATCCCAGCCAGGAGACCAGACCTTGTGTTGATTAACAAAAAAAAAGAGAACGTGTCAACTGGTGGACTTTGCGGTCCCAGAAGATCACAGGCTGAAGCTGAAGGAAAATGAAAAGATGGATAAATACCTGGACCTCACCAGAGAACGGAAAAAGCTGTGGAACAGGAGAGTGAAAGTGATATCAATTGTAGTTGGTGCTCTTGGAAAGGTCCCAATAAACTTAGAAAAAAGACTGGAAGATCTGGAAATCAGAGGAAGAATTGAAACCATCCAGACTACTACACTGGTGCAATCAGCAAGAATACTCAGAAGAGTCCTGGAAACCTGAGGAGACTTGTTGTCACTCAGAATCCTGTGAAATACCGTCAGCTAACGCCGATGTGAAAAATTTTAAAGGAGTGAAAATAATAATTGGCGTGGTATGATGGTTATACGCAAAAGAAAATGATAGATAATTCATGACTATTCTATTTGCATTTCATTATCTAATATTTTAAATAGTTTAATTTGCATCTTTCTCCCCAAGGAGTCGACAATCGACATTTTTTTCTTCTAAATCCTCCATGTGCATTAAAAGAATTTAACACACCAATATTATTTGAAAAGAAAAAAATAGTTACTAATTCGACTAATTGACTGTCCGGTTAAAATTTAATACCAATTAAAGTAAATTAAAATGACAGTTATCGACTTAAACTGTAGTAAAAATTCTAAGAATTTTTGTTTTACATTAAGTTTTAAAAAACTGTTTGAAGCGATGATAATTTTGAGAAAAGATTCCATCCTTTATTTGTGGTTGGTGGGTGTTGGGGGGGGGGTGGAAGAAAGTTAAAAAGCAGTTTAAATTAGAATTGTTGTGTAAACGCTCATGAAAAACATTTCTCACCGCTAGGGTGGACATTTTTTTTCTCTCTGTCAAGTTAATATCTCATTCATCATGTATTCACTAGAAATATATATTTCTCTTTCCTGAAATTAATATCCCAATGATAATGAAATTAATTATGGGTTTAAAAAATGTATACTGAAGCATATTCGGTCATGCGCTGTTACCACAGATGAACATGTTTCGGCTGACGTCATAGCTATGTAGTTGAAGTAGTTCCCCGTTATGTTATTACTGAAAGCGTAACATTCGGTGTGATTAATAATACGGGCCCTTCAACGGCTGTGTCCGGTGCTTCGGCCACTGGACTATTAATGGAATTAACGGCGTGATCCCAGGGGCCATAACCCAGGCAATACATGTCTTCTTGATTTAAAGGGGCAGGACTGGATTTGTTGACCAGTGTCTGAGGCACCCCCTTGAGGGAGAATGCCGAGCGGATCCATGCATTTTTTGTGCCTGTCATCTCATGAGCTTCGGTTCGTGGGTGACCCCACATTAATTCGACCTTTGTGTCTGACCGGCATAAGTGGGATGCGCGATAAATACCATATTTGATTTTATCTGTTTAATGGCGTATCAACATTCGTTGATTATGTAATGCCAAAGTCATCCATGAAAAACAACAGTAGTGGTACTACATTTAAACCATCAGTGGGAGTGGGAGATGATTCATACTATATATATATATATATATATATATATATATATATATATATATATATATTTACCAACACCTCCGCAAGAGCAGGATGTGACAAAAGGTCAATTTCTTAAGCGGAATTTAACAGGTTTGAATTCAAAGTTTTCCTTCTCCTAGACTGGTTACCTATCCATGGTTAAAGAGTCCAGTCTGGTCTGCTATTTACCCATAGCTGGAGGGAGAATTGGATTCATAGTTTCCGAAGGGTTTAGCGCCATATGAAATATAAACAGCTTCGTCCAGGAATTGAACTCGGGTCGACAAGTCCATTTCCTACGATTCTAATAATTAGACCACGCGCCTCCATTGATGATTCATACTATAGAGCTACGATGGTTGGTTGAATATCGCTTCCTCGTACAGAATAGATGTGAGAACAATTCACCACGAAGTAATTACGATGATATTTGTATTACCCGAGCAAACTTAACAAAAATGAATAAAAAATGACAAGGGACACAAGGAAGAGCTTGTACATTCAGAGTTGTATGAGCAAAATGTCCTAAAAAGAGTCTTTAATAGAGAAAGTATTCAATCCTTGATATGCAGGGGAGTCCTAACCCTCTGCAGAGGTGCAGTCGGTGTATTTTACATCCCCAGCTGACATCTAATATGGCGCGATGCTACTGGGAGAAAACGAAAATTTTAAATGCATAAATTCGATCGTCGGCCAACCGTGAAACTCTTGTAATTCAAGCTGTAGAGAGGAAAAATCAGGTTTCACTTGTTCAATTTATCTTCTTATTGGCCATATGTTCCCGGCATTGCCTGGATTATATACTATGTGACTAAATTTAAGTACATACATTTTATATTACATATACAGAATGCGAAGGGGATTTTAACTGTTTTAATACACACATCTGTATGTATGTAAAGGCCGTCAGAAATTTTGGTTGTTTTAAAAACATGTAAAAAATTAACACCAAAATCAAAAATTTGTTTCTGATCTTTAATCTTTTTCATGGTTCTAAACAACCAAAATGTTTTGCCAAATATATATATATATATACTTTTTTTCTTTTTTTCTTTTCCTCGCTCAATAAATCCGCACGTTCACAAAAAATAAGTACCCTCTTTCCTAGATAGTCAGTTCTTTCATAGACCAGCGGGAGGAACCGTAATTTGCATACGCCACATTTGTCTTTTGGATATCTTAGTATCTGGGTTGGTGGTAATGAAGCTTTGGCCTCGAAGCCATGATTTACCTCAGAGTTTTTATCTGATTAAAGCTTTATTTACCGTACAGTTGTTTTATTTTATCTTGTCTGCTACTGGGGTATCTACCGACAGGGGTTACCTCCCTTGTTGGTTACTATCTGCTTTAAATAGGAATTCTCTTTCAATTGAAACTATAGATAACTATCTATCTGAACCACACTATTCTAAGCTAAATAAAACTTTCTTGTAGTAATCTTCCGAATTGCCGTTACAATGTGTATATAACGGTTCCGCTCAGTCGGTAGAGATTCTGCCTTGGAACCAACTCAGCGCATGAGTAGCACATCTTGGATTTGTATGGTAAAGTGGGGAGCTGATGTTATGTGTGGTGTTCCACCTCAAACGCAAAAACAATCTCCTTGGTTTAGTGACAGAGAAAAGAGGATATACTACTTCGCTGATACCGATACTAGACCACTCCTCCTACTTTACTCTTTACTTTTATTCCATAATTCGTAGATAGTCAATGAATTATGTACGTACCTTTAGTAAGAATACTTTTGAATAGATTCGTTAGATTAAAATTGGAGGTGTTAAGTGGGGAATTGCCATAACCGTTAGGTTTATGTTGGCATGATGATGATCCCAACTTGACCTTCCGGTAGTGTGCGATTAGACGCGTGAGAATTAGTTTAGTTAAGATTCGACGAGAATCCAGAGTGAGCAGATGCATAGGTCCGCTCGCTCTCGAGATGTCGCTCTCGATCCGTGTGGAATCTGGGTCTATTTTTTGTTTGTTTGTTTGTTTTTTTGTTTTGTTTTTAATAAAGTTTTAAAGAAAAACAACAAGTGTTGCTTTATTGCTTCAGTAACATAATGCACAGACACCCAGACTGAAGAAGAAAGAAGAAGCAACCCACAGGATCAGCCCAACAAGAGAAGATGCCGACCGAATTAACAGCAGACAGTAAGTGGGTGACAAATTAAGCAGAGAGTAACGAGTTAGATCCCTCATCCGTCTGTCTGTCTGTCTGTCTGTCTGTCTGTCTGTCTGTCTCTCTCTCTCTCTCTCTCTCTCTCTCTCTCTCTCTCTCTCTCTCTCATTATATATCCGAGATGTTGGTATACAACACTTTTTTTTTACTTTCTGGAAAGTTCAGATGATTCTAGGAAAGAGTAATGATCACTGGGAAAGTCCCTGCACTCGCTACCACATCACAACGAAATGAAATACGCAATCAGGATGTTGGTGTAGAATAACAAGATCACGCTAGAAACATTAAAATCAGTCACCTGTGTCGATTACAACGTCAGTCCCATACCAAATTTATAAATTAATTCTAGTGATACAGAGTCAGAAGTTCCCCACAGTATACAAGGCTCCTTTGTTTATCAGTACCGAATACATTATAGAATAACCCAATACTGAGGGGAAAATTATGGAATTTATCGACAAAACTTAGATAATACTTAATTGTCCCTCCCAGTGCGTCAGATCGGAGTGTAAAGGTTAGCAAGCTAGTCTCGCTGATCTATTACTACTGAATAGTGAGTCCGATCCTCGCTGGAGGTATTATATGTGCGACCTTGTGCCACATCCTACTCGTGGCAAAAGGGCGTTCCATCGTTGAGTAATGATTAGCAATCTAGTTTCACACATCAATTTCTACTTGTAGCGAATTCAATTCTTGCTAGATGCCCCATAGTTGCGAACTTGTGTCACCTCCCACCCGTAGCGAATGGATTGGGTAAATATCTTCTAAGTTTCCCCTCCTCGAACTTTTATGATATCCTTAATTGTTTCAGACATAATTTCACTAATTTGAAACAATATTATTTATCAAAGTGGTTCAAACTTTTCCGAATAACAAGTAATAGATGTTTAGTGGTGGGCGGAGATTCCCCATGGACCATTCCCCATGGACCATTCCCCATGGACCATTCCCCATGGACAATTCATTTGGAATTTGTCTTTTAACTTGTAATGACAAACGATAACACCGATAGACTTTAGAAAACATTATTCTACTTAGAATTATATTTGCTCAAAAACCAAGCCCTGGTGATATTTAATGTATATATATATATATATATATATATATATATATATATATTTACTTTGTTGTTAATTGTTTTATTTTTGAAGTTTCCTCTGGACATACATATACACACAACTGCCCTTTATATATGTATAGATATGAAAAAGAAATACATGCTGTTATCATTTAAATTTTATTTTTTAATTATCTTCACGATTTTAATTCTTATTGAGAGTTTATATAGTCTAGTATTCCCTAGAGAGTTCTCCAAAGGGGAGGTAATCATAAATAGGGGATGTAACTCTCAATTACTTATTACATAACTGTAGACCGATTTCCCTTATCTAGGCTTCTGCTGGTATTTGTTTTAGGAATGCAAATTACAAGATCATCCTGTAATTCGCATCTGTTTCACGGGGAAAAAACTGATACCCTTGATAGGATGTTTTAATGCTTGTTTTAACATTCTGTTGATGGTGTCTCGAAGGGGCTATAATATCAAAAGTCTCGTTACACCTGTATTAGATTTTTCTTTTCTTTCTCTTTTTTTAAAAATTAACTCCAAAATACAAGTGACATTTGCACGTTGAAGAAGATCAAAGTGTTACTTACATTGCTATGAACGAATTGCACGTGTATGCCTTTCGGCACGTGCATGTCTTTTGAATGAGTCTGTTCGGGGTGCAAGATGCTGCAAATAGCTTATATCGTACTGAGAACACACTGAGCTTTTGTCTACAATATTTTAAAAGCCATATATATATATATATATATATATATATATATATATATATATATATATATATATACTAGCAAATATATGCACCCTCCGGGTGCAAGTATTTAAGTTTTAATGTAATAAAATATTGTATTAAATTAGAAAGGATAATGAAACTAAATAAGAATACAGATAAAAAGATTTAAAACAGAGGGAGTATAATAACAGATTTTAAACAGAGAGAGTATAATAAAAAGTGGAACAACTGAAACTTACTCTTCCATCACTCTCGTCTTTCATTGTTCTTTTTTCTAATTTAAGTATTTAGTTAAAAGAGGAAGTAAAGAATAAAATGACAGTTATTTTATCTTGTTAATGGATTTCATTTAAGATTCATTGAAGAGATTTTTGCTTATATTCAGTAAAATAAAACCAAACAGTTACAAAATCAATAATACTAAGCACATATTTATTAAATTCGATTTTTTAATATTAATATGCAAAACAGCCTTCCCGTTCACACTGTAAACCTCTATTTTGTGGTATATATAAATATAATTGCATGTTGTCAGTATGCAGACATAGTTAACAGTATTAATAATGTAAGACAATTTTATTAATAAATGAGGTTTAGATAAAAATAAAATCATGGAGAATGTGATGTCAATAACTAAGAGAATTGTGACTTGAGTAGGAATATAGTTTCGGTTGCAGGCAGAAAACATACAATCATATATATATATATATATATATCCGGTTTAGCACAGTTGCTAGAGCATCCGACTAGGACAACAAGGGTCCAGGTTCGATACTGGCCCTCGCCAACTCTGCGTATGAATAGCACAGGGATCTGTGCGGTAAAGTGAGGAGATGATGGTATGTGTGGCGCTCCACCTCAGAGGCCAAAAACCTTCTCCTTGTTCTAGCGAAAAGGGGATAGACTTCCTTGCTGTCTGGCTGATACCGACTTTAAGCCACCCGACGACTACTATATATATATACGATATCCATTATATATATATATATATATCTTATTATAATGGAGATTGTGGGTCTGTCTGTCTGTAACCGAAACTATATTACTATACAAGTCACAATTCCCAATAGTTATTTACACCACAATCTCCACGATTTTATTTTGTATTTAAACCTCAATTATTAGTAAAATTGTTTTACATCATTAAGACTGTTGACCATATCTACATACTAATAACATGCAATTGTATTTATATATACAACAAAATAGCGGATTACAATGTGAATGGGAAGGCTAATTTACATATTGATTTTTAATATTTAATTTTAGTAAATATATGCTTAGTATTATTGATTTCTAATTGTTTGGTTTTATCTTATTGAATATGACCAAAAATCTCGGGGATAAATCTTAAAAGAAATCCATTAACAAGAAGAAATAACTGATTTTATTCTTTACTTCCTATTTTAACTAAATAGTTAAATTAGGAAAATTTACCAATGAAAGACGGGAGTAACGGAAAATGATGGAAGAGTTAGTTTCAAAGTTGTTCTATTTTCCGATTATACCCCCTCCGTTTCAAATATTTTTATCTGAATTCTTATTCAGTTTCATTGGCCTTTCTAATATAACATGATATTTTATTATATTAAAACTTAGATACTTGCACCCGGAGGATGCATATATTTGCTAGTATATATAATGGATATCGTTATATGAAATGGACACGACGAGACGAATTCAAATCCTGGACGAGGCTCTTTGTATTTCACACACCGCTAATATCCTTGGGAAAGATTATCTTTAACTGAACTGTTGGACCCATGATGATTTTATTATAATTTGAAGTATTAGCCAACGTTAAACTTTTTTTTAATATTAAACGATCATAAGGGGATTGTTAATATGTGATGTTCTAACTTCTAAATAATATTCAGTTTTTAACATGAACAAGTTACAACATTACTTATTAACAATGCTCTAATCATGGTTTGATATATAAAAAAACAAAATGTTTGACGTTAGCTAATACTTCAAAGTATAATAAAATCATCCTCTGAATACCTTGTTTTTTTCATATTTTATTTCCATTTTCCCTTATACAAACATACACACAGATTATATATATATATATATATATATATATATATAATATATATATTATATATATAACTGGAATACATCACCCCTGATGATGGCACTTCGAAGTGCCGAAAGTACTCGGGAACTGAACTTTGGTGGACTTATCCACCAATTCCACCCAAACATTAAAAAGTTGGCCAGAAAATTAGAAAAGATCAAAAATAAAATTGTTAAACAGGAGATGTGCCTTTTGTTTAATTCTACATGTATAAATGAAAGAATGCTGCCCAAATACACACACACACACAACACACACACACACATATATATATATATATATATATATATATATATATATATATATATATGGCCTGAAACAATATTTCAAAACAAGAACGCAAAATTTTCTTCTTACGTTTTTTTTTAAATAGAAACGACGATGCAAATTTTCTCTTTGTATTACTCGTTTGAACAAAAACAAAACCAACGCAGGCTATTTATTTTCCTGTAGAAGATTAGAGACACATACTAAATACATATTTAGTTCAAATGTGTTTTTAAAACTGTGGATCCATTTATCGAAACACTCAGTGTCGAAATATTATACCAAATATCAATAAATCATCATTTCATTCTTACTCATGTTCAACACACACACACACACACACACACACACACACACATATATATATATAATATATAATATATATATATATAATATAATTAAATAAATATATAAAGGTTTTACATATCTATTTATTAGGTGACAAAGGAACATTCACGACCATATTGGTTTCATGCGATGCAATCATCAGGTGAAGATGTTTCAAATGCAAGGAAAATCTCAAAAAAAATTTCAAAAAAATTCAATAGACATGGGATGTGTATGATTGGATAAAATGATGTGCGTATGTATGTGGTGGTAATTTAAATGTATGAGAGTGTTTATGGACAGCATAAAGGTTGCGTACGCGGGGTAACTGGTCACACACATAATACATTGTTCTGTGAATGTGTGACTTTTGATCAATGCTGACGTGCGAGCGTTTGTGTTTGCGTGTGTATGTGTGTGTGGGTGTGTATGTTTTGTTTTGTTTTTGCATGTCTGGATGTGGGCGGCGTGTGTTGTGATGCGGTAATTGAGGAGGGAGGTTGAATAATATTAACTTTAAGATTACAAATTATATATATATATATATATATATATATATATATATATATATATGAGATTTATCCAAAACTTGGTAGTAAGGGATGATTCTAAATGTGATTTCTAAGATCCACTGTACTAATATTGATGATCCAGTATGTATAAATACAGCGAATCTTTAAATCACTGAAGAGAGCTCAATGTATAATAACCTTTTAGATTATATACAGAGCAATATTTATCAATAAAGGAAGGAAGAACTCAACACCGTAATTCTATAATAAATTTATTTCGACCAAAATTGGGGCATATATATATAATATATATATATATATATATATGATTTTTCCTTTGTTCTACAACCATAAATAAAGTAGCATGGCTTGAAACATAGAATAAACCTCATGACGAGATTTGAACTTGCATTCCTTACCCGGGGGAATCTCTCTCGCCATAACAGCACTCTATCAACAGACGCCATTCAAATCTAGATCTAGAGAGACATTCGTTCATCTCTGAATGTTGCCATAAAAAGCAACAAAAATAAGATTAATCACTATTTAAAACGAAATATGCGCGTGCGTGCGTGCGTGTGCGTGTGTGTGTGTAATGCAATCTTTATAAGGGAGAGACTGACAGCTGCTACGCTTTGCCCAGGGGAGGGCTGGAATGGTGCAAGTCTAAGAAGTTCAACTCACTGGAGTGTTTCAAATACAGTCACTTTTAGTCGCCTCTTACAAATTCACAGACAGCAAAAAGATTCCAAACTTTCCTGCAACAAATGAATAATTGCTTATTTAAAAGATGGTAACTATCTACTGGATGTTTTGAGAGCCATCAAGAAATATGCGCGCGCAGGTGTGTGTGTGCGGGTGTGTGTGCGTGTGTGATAGAGAGAGAGTGTGTGTGTGCGTGTGTGTGAGAGAGAGATAGAGAGAGAGTGTGTGTGTGAGAGAGATAGAGTGTGTGCGTGTGTGTGAGAGGAGAGAGAAAGAGAGATAGAGAGAAAGAGTGTGTGTGTGAGAGAGAGAAAGAGAGATAGAGTGTGTGTGTGTGAGAGAGAGATAGAGAGAGTGTGTGTGTGTGTGAGAGAGAGAGAGAGAGAAAGAGAGATAGATAGAGGGTGTGTGTGTGTGAGAGAGAGTCTGTGTGTGTGTGAGAGAGAGTGAGAGTGTGTGTGTGTGTGAGAGAGAGAAAGAGAGATAGAGAGAGGTGTGTGTGTGTGTGAGAGAGAGTCTGTGTGTGTGTGAGAGAGTGAGAGTGTGTGTGTGAGAGGAGAGAGAAAGAGAGATAGAGAGAGAGAAAGAGAGATAGAGAGTGTGTGTGAGAGAGAGTGTGTGTGTGTGAGAGAGAGAGAGAAGAGAGATAGAGAGAGAGAAGAGAGATAGAGAGAGTGTGTGTGTGAGAGAGAGAGGGAGAGAGTATGTGCGTGTGTGAGAGAGAGAGTGTGTGTGTGTGCGTGTGTGTGTGTGTGTGTGAGAGAGAGAGAGAGAGAGAGAGAGAGTGTGTGTGTGTGGTGTGTGTGTGTGTGTGTGTGTCACTTCCCAAGAGATACAAAATTCACTATCCTATGAGGGATGTCATTTATTAAACCTATGCACAAGTCCATTTTTGTTTTGTTGAGACGCAAACTCACTAACAATTGTATTATAGCCTAGCTCGCTCAATATTACGCGAGGTGCCCACTATTATATATAAGTTATTTAAGTCATCAACTTGTATTCGACACAAACTTTGCTTGCTGTTATGTGTTTTTTTTTTGGGGGGGGGTCCTAGCGTGACCCTCTCCCGTAAAAGTGAGCAAGCTAAAATAGCTTACCTCCGCCGGCATTTCCCTTTTAAAGGAGCCTCAGTCATTAGGCAATTAAACTCACCCTAACGCTTTTAGACAACAGTCTCCTGAAGATAAGTATGTTTTTTTATTAATTTAGCCCGGCCCGTGTCAGCTAAGTATGCACCATCAGATAAAGCAGACATGAGCAATCTTTTTCGAGAACCGAACTGTATTAGACATGGCTCATCATCATTCCACAAATTGGGATCGAGATGGTAGAGAAGTATACCATATTTTTTGTATTATCTGCGTTATTCGGGCTATTGTCCTCATCTTCATTGTTATCTGTACAACGTTTCGGCCGATGTGCGCTCCGGTCTTCTTCAGGCATTTCTTGTCGGACTCAGGAATCTTCTCGGACTCGGGAACCTTATTTTCGAACTCGGAAACCTTCTTGTTGTAATCGGGAACCTTCTTGTCGTAATCGGGAGCCATCACGGAACTTTGAACCTAACCCTTTATTCAGTCCATGGGGGGTATCCTGTTCTCATTCCGCTGACTATAGCTGGGGTAGAGGCGTTGAGCTGTGTTAATTATTATTCTATGGTTACTGCTGCCCTTGAGATAACTGTCACTTAGAACTGTCTTAACCTAACTCCTTTATCCACTAGGCCATGTGTCCAATTGGACAATCCAGTGTGAATTTTCGGAACTTAAAAACCCAGTGTCTTGTTTTGGCTAGAATATCTACCTATTCACTTATGTATGATTTTTTTTACCTAGACTCATATTGGGTGTTTAGCCCGAATAACGCGGATAATACTAATCATCAAACCTCATCTCAAACATTCGGAGAAATACCATATTTTTTATCCAATTCCTTTTAACCATGTCCCTGGATGTCCTCAGGGGGATTATTGGTTATAGTGTTTGTTCGTTTGGTGCAAGTTTTATTCATTCGGAAGGGTTTATTGGATTTTTTGTGGTTGCAGTCAGGTGAGTTTATTGAAATTGAACTTTTAGATAAGTCACCCAGAAAGCAGAGCGGGTCACATAGAGCCCGCGGACCACATGTTGCTCACGACTGATATAAAGGCTTAAGAAAAAGTATATTGAACAATGATACAAGAAACCAAAAACGATAAATAAAAACAAAAGCCTTAACAGTAAACTAAACTATCATGGAAACATTATTTTATATAATGGCTCATAATAATTTCAAAATCAATGGCAACAAACGCCATTTCATTATATAGTACATCATAACAAATAAATATAGCTCTTACACCTGTAATCGATAACTGAATTTTCTTTTTTCCAATAGAAAATTCATATATATATTAAAAAAATAGACTCTCCCGTCGATTTTCGACGTTTGAGGGTTCATACACACAATGAACTCCCACACAGGGATTTGTTTATAGTGGTGAAGGCTTGCGTTGGACCATCCACACTTTTTGGCACAGTCGATAGGAAAGAATTGATGCATCAAGGGTTGCCACAAACCCAATCAACGACCGACCTCAGGAATTTTGAGTTCAGAGTTATCCCTCTCCTAGACTGGTTATCTACCCAAGGCTGAAGAGCCCAGTCTGTCCTACTATTCAACCCATAGCTGGAGGGAGAATATATGGATTCATACCTTTCTCAAGGGAATTAGCGCTATGTGAAATGCCAACAGCTTCGTCTAGGAATGAACTCGAATCGACGGGCCTCCATATATATATATATATATATATATATATATATATATATATATATATATATATATATTCATGAATAAACAGATCCCTTGAATATTTGTTTTTTATTGATGTAGAGATTGGTAATAAATAATACCTAATGATATCCATTTTTATTGTATAATGTTAGATTATATATAATAAAATCATGTTAATTTTTTTTAGAAGAAAATTGACTTATATTTGTTTTCAATTGGTAGGGTGTATATGTCTATGAGCAATGCTGACTCGTTTCTCGTCACTTTTTCTGAGACAGGAATAATTTTAAAACTCTTCCAAAAACTTTTCTTCTTATGATAACTTATGGTCGACATTAGGTTAGAACAATTAGAAATTAAAAGTTAGTAATTATAAATAATTATAAAGAAATAGTATTTCTGTTTGTCTTATTACTTTTTCACACACACACACACACATACATACACACACACACACACACACATATATATATATATATATTATATATATATATATATATATATGCTGCACTCTCCTATCGATTTCGATGTATGACGATCCATCAACTTACATTGGCATTTTTTTTCTTTTATTACTTATGTTTGTGCCTCTCGTGATATTTCAATCTAGTCTGTGATTTTATATATATATATATATATATATATATATATATATATATATTATATATAATCTTCCTAAAGCAAACCAACGTAGTTTTTTAAATTTACATCCCTATTTCAAGAGTACCCCCCGAAAAACGACTTAAAAATCAATACCTATATTAACCACACCATAACCTACCTTACATACCACCTTTCAGACACTAGGGCAATAAAACAACATCTAAGTACAAAACATAACATTAACTCAATCAAACTCACCTCCTCCGATATACGGAAGATTCTCACTATCAACACTAACATCCACTATTAAAATAACTATCAAAAACGCCTAAAAATCCTCGAAGCAATTTGCATCAAAATAATAATTTTTTTTTAAACTAACATAAATAAAATAGTATTTAACACCGGTAGCAATATACTAAACCTCTTTAATAACTAACGCACTAACCTTAGCATCCCTCCTATAATAAACCCTTTTGACTGAATAAACCAATAACCAATAAAAAATGTAATAAACCCTTCCAAACGAATATAACTTGCACCAAACAAACAACCACGACAACTATGAGGACGACCAGTGATATGGTTGAAAGCGCTTGGGTAAAAAAATATAGGACATTTTCTCTACCATCTCGATCCCGATAAACGGAAAATAATAAGAAAAATGAAACGTCTTCTCTTATACGGTTTAGTTCAGTCGGTAGAGCATCCGACTAGGAACAAAAAGGTTCCGGGTTCGATACCGGCCCTAGGAAACTCACCGTATGAGTAGCACAGGGATCTGTGCGGTAAAGTGAGAAGCTGATGGTAGGTGTGGCCTTCCGTCTGAGACGCAAGAAATAATCTCCTTGGTCTAGCGCTAGTGAAAAGATTCCCTCGATGTCTGGCTGATACCGATTTTAGGCCACCCCGACGACTTTACTTTTTAACTATTATATATATATATATATATATATATATGTGTGTGTGTGTGTGTGTGTTTGTGTGTGTGTGTGTGTGAAGGATGTCTCTTGTGTGCATGCTTTATTAAAAATGACAGACAAAGATTTAAGGAATTCCTTAAACTAAGGTCCAACTGTCACATACATACCAAATTTGACAACACCAAGAAAAAGACAGAAATTGTGATACTGTATCAAAGGATTTCACAGCTGATGAATGACAAAACAAATTATAGCCCATCCCGGCCTCCGTGATATGTTGAAAAAAATAGATAAGACACAACGGAACAGCAAATGTAGGGTGTGTGTAGACAGTGATGAGACAATCAGCCATCTATTAAGCGAATGTAGCAAACTAGAACAACGAGAATACAAGGCTGGGCACGACTGAGTTGAAAAGATGATCCACTGGGAATTATGCAAGAAACTACATTTCGATAATACAATATATATATATATATATATATATATATATATATATATATATATTGTTTTTTTGTTGGCATCTGTCCGTCTATTAAAGCCGATGGCGTAGTGTCCACTTTTTTAATCTGCAACGGCGTTAGTCTTCACTTGTACGGTTTAGAACAATTTTTGAATGGCAATCTCTGCTGCAGTGACTACAAATAAACAATGATACTTGCTGGAGTTGCTGTTGTCTCTCCTTCCTTTTGGCTCTCTTTTCTATGGTGGCTACTTTGCTCTCTTTTTCACTCCTTCTCGTTCCTTGTTTGACGAAGAGGTGCCAGATCGCACGGTCTTTTGCAAAAGCCTCCCATGTGTTGGTATTAATGCGACATGTCTTCATGTCCCTCTTGCAGACATCTTTAAAACGCAGGCGTGGTCTCCCTACCGGCCGTGTGCCCTCTACCAATTTACCATACAGTAGGTTTTTGGGGACACCAACCCTTCTGCACGGGTGGGATGTGACACAATCTCAATTTCTTAAGCGGAGTTTAACAATCATGAATTTTCCTTCTCCTAGTCTGGTTGCCTAACCAAGGTTAAAAAGTCCATTCTTCCCTACTACTGACCCATAGCTGGAGGGAGAATTGTTGAATGCATTTCTTTTACAAAGGGTATTAGCACTATATGAAATGCAAATATATTCGTCCAGGATTTGAACTCGTCTCATCATGTCAATTTCCTATGATAATAACTATTATCCCATGCACCTACAACCAAATGGTATTTGAATAAACCAGAACCTGTTATTGAGAATGAAACGCATAAAATTCTCATGGACTTTGATATAAAGATGGATCACCTCATCCCAGAAGACCAGACTTAGTATTGATTAACAAGAAAAAGAGAACTTGTTAACTGGTAGATTTTGCAGTCCCAGCAGATTACACGGTGAAGATGAAAGAAAACTAAATGGTAAACAAATACCTGAACCTTGCCAGAGAGTAGGAAAAAACTGTGGAATATAAGGGTGAAATTATACCAACTGTAGTTGGTGCACTTCCAACGGTCTTCAAAAATTTAGAAATCAGACTAGAGGAATTGGAAATAGAGGAAGAATTGAGACCATCCAGACAACAGCATTGTTAAGAGCATCTAGAAAACTCAGAAGAATCTTGGAGACCTGATGATACTTGTTGACACCCAGACTTACGCTGGTGTGAAAAAACTCCCAAGGAGTGAAATAATGAATAAATGAATAGATAGATAAATACACTAGAAAATAATAAAATAGACATTATAGAATAATGTGCTTAATTGAAGTCATACCTAATTTTGAAAATTAATTAATGGATAATTAATGAATTAGACGGGCATACCTGTTCAAATGTAAGGCTAAACAAATCGGGAAAAAGTCAATCTCTTTATGTACATTTCGGCCTATTATGCCTCATCAGCAGAGTTATAGACAGGAAGACTGCTCTGTGTGCGATTCGAACCCTGACTGTCAAGCTAACATGCGGGGATTCTAACCATTATACTAGCTGGTCATATCAAACACATTGTTTGTTTGTTTACTTCTCATTATATAATAAATAAATTAAGAGATTACAAAATTAAGATTATATAACTACGAAAATAACTACGCAGTATAAACAAGACTGCCCTTCCCAGAATTCCCCACACAACACTATATAAAGTTGTATATCTTCTTAATCTAGTGATCATATAGACGAGAGATTGAAACCAATCCTAGCATTTTTTTTTTTTTTCAAATCGTGATTCATATTTACAATAAGCATCATTAGACAATTTTATGCAAGGTGATACAGGATATAGATCATTTCAACAATGAACTTATTCATTATTTTTCATATCCTCGTCCTTCTCATTGCATATACAATGACCCGCTGTTTTGTCCTCGGTCTGTGCCAGATGCCAAATTTTTGCTTATTTTAATAATACTAGCAAAATAAAAAACGCCATCTGGGCGACGTAAAATAAATATTGCCTGAAGGGATGGGAGTTGAAAATTTAATATCAGAGAGTTTGTATCATAAGTAAAGTAAAACCATCAAATTTATTAAAGGGGTAAAAAATAAAATAAATTTATTAAAGGAGTAAGAAATAAAAATGTTAAAATGGAAACTTCGTTCTGATAACTTTAAATATATATTAAAATAAAACAAACTATATATAGATAGATAATACCAGGTATGTATTTATTAAAACTAGTTTAAAAACCAATGAGGACTGTCTTACATTGCATGCTCAAATTTTGAGTGTATTCTATTTATGACGGTTTTGGGTAATGTGACGTAAGCAGTGACGTAATTTTTGTTACAGACAAAGACCTGAAGCGAATCTCCATTATTAATAGATATATTTTCTTTCCATTACTTTATTAGATTATTTCATTATCTTTGCAAAGTTAGTAAAATATGTTTTTTGTTTAAATATTGTATTCGCCTGTCTGTCAGTCTATATGTCTAGTTTTCTCTCTCTCTCTCTCTCTCTCTCTCTCTCTCTCTCTCTCTCTCTCTCTCTATCTATCTATCTATCTATCTATCTATATATATATATATATATATATATATATATATTACGGATCTTTGCTAATCCACGAATCAAATAAATTTACTTCTGGGTTAATGAAAATCGATTTAAAAAGTGCTCAATAAAAAGAGCTAAATATACGTTTTTTTTTTTTGTTTTTTTTTAATATCCGGGTTGTACAACCCGGATATTAATAAAATGAGATGGCTGGAATAAGGAATAATTCCCTGCAGAATTGCTACGGCAAGAAACTGCAGTTGGAATATTTTATAACATTCGCTTTTAAAAAAACGTATATATATATATATATATATATATATATATATATATATATATGCTAGCAAAATAAAAACATATATTTTTGAAACATATTGGTGGGAGTAAAAAACATATGGGTGGGAGTAAAAAATTCAATGTCAGCGAGTTTGTACCCTAAGTAAGTAAAATCATCAAATTCATTAAAGGATTAAAAAATAAAACAATTTGAAATGTAAACTTTAAATGTGTATTAAAATAAAACAAACTATATATAGATATATAATACCAGTCATGTATTTATTAAAACTTGTTTTAAAAAACAATGAGGACTGTCTAATGTTGCATGTTCAAATTTTGAATGTATTTATTCTATGTTATGACGATTTGGGGTAATGTTACGTAAGCAGTGACGTAGTTTTTGTTACAGACAAAAACCGGAAGCGAATCTCCATTATTAATAGATATATTGTGTGCGTGTGTGTGTGTTTATTTATTTATTTTGTTTTGTTTTTTTAGATAAGCACCAGAAAACTATTTTGCTCAGGAAGTCCAAAATAGCAGGCAGCGTTACTATCGATCAGGGGTGGACTGACAGGGATCTGGGAACTGAGAAAAAGTTTTATTAACTCCTTGGTCTCTCTGATAAAATAAAATAGAAATTGTTCAAATCTATAGCCATGTCAGTACTACTGTATGGTGGACACATTTGTCTTAGGAAACGCCCTGGAGAAAAAAGCTAGTTGGGAACTACACTAGGATGCTGCGTGCTGTTTTAAACGAATCCTAGAAGTATCACCCTAGAAACGAACAGCTATATGACCACTTATGTCTCATTTCACAAACCACCCAAGAAACACAAGAAAGTCATGCTGGACATCGCTGGAGAATAAGGGACGAACTCATAAGCGACGTTCTCCAATGAACACACCAGTGTTGGCTAACCAGCAAAAACTTACGTTCATCAGCTATATACGAGCACTGGATGCCGGCTAGATGTGCCAAGTGCGTTGAACAATGGGGACGAATGGCGAAAGATATATATATATATATATATATATATATATATAGAGAGAGAGAGAGAGAGAGAGAGGGGGGGGGAGGGAGAGAGTCAAGGGAATATGTGCTGACGTGCTTGACGACAATGATGATGATGATGATGATGACCCCCCACACACACACACACACTCTTTCCCTTCCAGATAGATAAGTTCGATCTTAATTAGACATTTGTTTCTAAAACTTCATGTCTCAAAATCGACAGAAAAAAAACTATTAAGAGCCCTGTCATTAGAATGCACCAACTGCAGAGGTGTAAGACTGCTCCAAATGGGGCCACCTGTTGGCCGAGGGCGGTGACCCGTGATGCTTAAGGACGGAGTCTAGGTGGATGAGCATTCCATGACCTGCAACACTCCACTTAGACCCTTACTTAGGCTAGATGGGCGGTCGGAGAGGCCCCTTCCGATCAATCGGCTGGTCACGTCAAGCCCTAGTACCTATATGATTGCCCCGACCCTATTGCCCTTATGGCAAGTCCCAACCCTTTTTTATCCTATGGCTGATAGAAGGCAGTGGCTGAGGGTCTATATGTCCTGTGAATGACGTTCAACTCTATCTGATGGTGAGGTTCCAGTTTTGGAGGTTTGGGGAATGTGTTCCACTCTGACCCGGAGTGGTAGTACCTGTTATGGTCCCATTTATGGGTTAGATAGAAAAATATATTTATAAAAAAATTGTGTATAAGAATTAATGTATTTCAAATTAATAGAAAAATGTATTTATAAAAAATTGAGTATCCATTAAGAATTAATTTATTTCAAAACTTAATCAGCATTAGATGACCCAATGAGGTTGATATGCCGTAAAACAAAACAAAGTCAAACGAAAATTATTAAAATGTTTATACCGAAGTTAGAGACTAATTGATTCTATTCAGTTCTACGTACAGAACTGAAAAACATTTCCATATCGCACAAAGAATGAGGACTGAAGAAAGATAGGTTTTATCTCTTCGAAGACCAGGGGAAAAAGAGAAATTTTTAAGGGGCTGAAGTATCATATGACTAACGGACACATAACGCGGGAAATCATGCCCACAATCCAAGGGAATACAATTATTTTGTCTCCCTACCTCATGTTTAAAAGAATCTGAGTGTTTTTGTTGCATATTCCCCTACATTAAATGTTCTAGTGTTTTTCAGTCCTCTGTGGATTGATGTTTCGGCTTTTCGGCGTTGGACTAATTGGGAGAGACTTTAAGGGAATCATTGCTATCAGCACGACTTGATGATGATGAGATAACTAAAACAAAGTCTGTGATATAAAGTTAAAAAAATGAAATTCTTCTTACCTCGGGCTTGGAAGAAAATGGCGCCCGAAATTTAAACTTCTTTTATAAGAGTACAGACCGGAAATGAGGGGGTTGGTGGGTGTGGAGTGGACGTCGAGCTCCATCCAGATAGGGGATGAGGCCTGGGTGAAACCTCCTAATGTACGTTGCACGACCCAGTGGGGGAGAGGAACCGTAACAGCTACACAGTCGAGAAACAACGTGTCTGTGGACGGAGTGCCGAAACACGTATTAGATGTAAGACCAGTGGAGGGTCTGTCGTCTGAAGATGAAGAAGAGGAATAGACGGCCACCCCGGTGGTTACAAGACTACGAGCTATGATCCTAAAGATCAGGGGGCGTGTGATATAAACATAAGAAAATTAAACTCCTCTTACCTCGGGCTTGGAAGAAAATGGCGCTCGAAATTTAAATTTTTTTATAAGAGTACAGACCGGAGGTTGGTGGGAGTGGAGTGGAGTCATAAGTAAGCCGAATTTCTTGGCAGTTGCGTGAACGACGTTATTACGAGCAGACTGAATCACTGAGTTCGGTTGATATTTCACAAAGTCAAAGAAAGAAATTAAATTATTGAAAAGAATAGGCTATTTATTTATAATTTCATGGCGAACAGTATTTTAAGTTAAAGTAATCCATATTTAAAAAACTGGCTTTCATCATTATTGAATAGTACAATGTGCACAGAATACTAGATATAATATACTTTTAACATAAGGTCAAATTTAAGCGGAGTACAGCTAGTTTTAATTCAGTTTTCCTTCCCCTAGACTGGTTGCCAAACCAAGGCTTAAGAACCTTATGTGCTCTATTTACCCATAGCTGGAAGGGCAAAATGACGACGTACAAAGACACTGAACGCGGGATTGTACAGGAAATACACGGAACGTGGATTTGGACGCAAAAGTCGCGTGCAAAACAATGTACAAAGAGCTCCGTAATTAAGCATTAATTCAATGCTGTGAGATTTCAATTAACTAACGCGATGACAACGTTAAATTCGGCTGGATGGATAGTCGAGACAACGTTCTAAACTGTTCAATTTCAAAAAGAGACTTTGATGGATAGAGGTATGAAGGGACAGACAGATGAAGATAAAAAATAAATAAAACAAGGACAGAATTTAGTATGAGATGGATACATTTACTCAGTTAAGTTTATTATATCCATACAGCTACGCCTAGCCGTATAGTCATATATACCAATGTGTACACCCAATATGCATAATTACACCCGAACGTATACTTTAATTCAATTTCGGTAATTAAATTTTCTCGTGTTTTCTACTCTTTTTTTCTCATTTGGCCCAGCGGTCGAAAATTATGTGCAGTTTTTGACACCGTGAGAAAATGAATATTAGCGACCTTTTTGCTAAGAAAGAAGGAAGAAAGGAAGGAATCAACGAACGAATAAACGGATGTGTTGTGGCGAAATATTAAAGCGGCTTTATGGCTTGTTTGTTTTTTTATCCTAAAGTCAACCAAAAAAGAACGATATCTTGAAAATAAACAGAACTGATTTCGACGACAGGCGCAAACACACTGACTTGTGTACTTGTAGTTAATATATATATATATATATATATATATATATATATATATATATATATATACGTGTGTATGTACGTATGTGTGTGTGTGTGTGTGTGTGGAGGCACGTTATGTAATGATTAACGTCTTAGGAAATGTACTCGGACATATGAGTTAAATTCCTGGATGAGGCTGTTTACATTTCACATCATATATATATATATATATATATAAGATTTTTGGATGTTTGTTTTTTAGAAGCATTGCTGAATAAAGTATATATTATTATTTATATTTTTGTTAGAAGGCAATTACAATGCGTATATCGCATAAAATTCGATAATTATAGAAAATAATCACGATCAGTATCATTGACAGGTTAATTTCGCAAGGATTGTCCAGTGCTTATCATGGCCGAAGCAGTATAGTCTCTGACTATGCCTACTGACGTCCCGGTTTCGATTTATGTCGGAGGGAAATCGTTAGTATACATCGCTGATGAGACTTAATAAAGTTGAAACAGTCTGTACGATGTTCTACACACCGAACAATCATATATATATATATATATATATATATATATATATATTTATTTATTTTACAAAGTTTTCACAGATCAATGTTCATTATAAACAGCGACCCAGGTTTCATGCCAAGGGGAAATCATCAGGCTGTTGAGCAAGATCCCATGGTGTTTGTTGAAGTTCTTTACTCAATGTCACATTTTGGACCGCAAATAACGTCGTTAAAAAGTTTTAAAAAATGTTCTATTTTTAACGAATAAAGGGAGGTAACTTCGTTGGCATTACTACAAAAAAATGCAAATTTTGAAAAAATTTATTTTTAGTAAATCCGAACTATAATAGCGTCCGCGGAACTAACCGACGTTATTTGCGGTCCAAAATGTGACATTGAGTAAAGAACTTCAACAAACACCATGGGATCTTGCTCAACAACCTGATGATTGCCCCTTGGCATGAAACCTGGGTCGCTGTTTATAATGAACATTGATCTGTGAAAACTTTGTAAAATAAATAAATATTAGCTCTTACAATTTGTGATTGAGCACTGTATTTTCTTTGTTTCATCACAAAAAAATTTGTTTTTACATATACCTATATATATATATATATATATATATATATATATATATAGAGAGAGAGAGAGAGAGAGAGAGAGAGAGAGAGAGAGAGAGAGAAAGAACACCTTTTTAAATCACGTTTGCTTAACTTATAAGAAATATTTTGAAAATAAACTGCCACGGATATTTAGCGTAATATTACTGACAAAAACAAAACAATAATTTAGTTAGATATTAAACAGTTTTACTAATGATAGTTTAGACGGATATATACCACGTCGTTAATGGTTCGGAAAAGAAGTGAAAATACTTGGTCTACCAATAACTCTTTCGGACAACTGATTAACGCCTTTCAAGATGCCTTAAAAACGGGAGTGCGTATCTTGAAGATAACCATCAGAAGACCACCAGTTCACACCTGCGCACTAAGGTCTCCTTTGATCTTAGATACCACGCAATATCAAGACCGCCCAACTAGTTCCCGAGATGACTGGATACATTCAGGTTAGTTGTTGTGTAAAAAAGTAAGAGTGTGTGAGGTGAGGTGAGGTGAGGTGTGTGTGTGTGTGTGTGGTGTGTGTGTGTGTGTGTGTGTGTGTGTGTGTGTGTGTTTTGGAACGAGCTAACCAATGAAATATCAGAAAGAAAATCAGAATAATGATCACGATTCCCTGTGGAATGAAAGTTGGCATTTGACCAAAAGGTTATGGCTGAATAAAAGTTCCCAACTCCTAATCTTATAGTTTATTTATTTATTTTGGAAAAAATCCTTTTAAATATATCAAACTATCATCGTCATCAATGTACACACGAATCGGGCATATGGTTTCAAAATGGTGGTATCTGTTCAAAAATGGTGGCATCTGGAGCATCTGTTCAAAATCACTCAAGTGATCAGAAGAGAAAAATATTCTTCTCCATCACCTGGTTCACTTTGTACTAAATGAAAAAAAGACACGTACCCACACTCCAGCACATAGATAGATAGATACGTACATGTTAAATATTTATGGATAAAATAGTAGGGCAAACTTCTTTACTTTTGATATGGCAAGCGGTCTACGAGAAGGAAAACCCTGAGTTCAAAACTGTTAAACCCCGCTTAAAAAATTGACCTTGTGCCACCTCCTGCTCGTACGAAGTTGTGTTAATACATACACGTTAAATAACTGATTCGCATAGTCTATCATTTTTAGAGTAAAGAAAAGTAAAGTCGGCGGAGTGGCCTATTGTCGGTATCAGCCGGACAGCTAGGGACTCTATCCAGGGAGATTGTTTTTGTGCCTGAGGTGGAGTGTCACACCTATCATCACTTTACTGCACAGATCCGAGCAGTGCTATTCATGCGCTGAGTTGCTGGGGGCCATTAACAAACCTAGAAACGTGTTCCTAGGTAGATGTTTTCCCGACTGAGCTAAACCGTGTAAGAATTTGAAATAACAGTAATCTGTGGAAAAACACCGCGAGTCATATAGTTTGAGTGACAAAATCCTTGAACTCGGGTCCGTTTGGAGCCTTAGAGAATGACAGGGCCAGGCGAAGCCGGGAAAATAGAATTTGAATTGAATCAGTTGAATTCAAGTGCCCATTTGAAAAAGATGCTGTGTCCATCTCTATTTATTCGGCTATGATACCTCGAAACACGTATCTGTGGATTACTTTATTATATGCTCCCAAATTTGGTTGAGCACTTTAATTAGAAATGATTTAATTGCAAAATTCACCGTATTCGGCGTACAGCTAAGCCTCGCTTTGTTTACATAAAGTTTGAGGCCTCTAGTGAATTTCATTTCCGCTTAGAAATGTAGCGATTAAATAGTCTCCTATATTTGACAGCTGCCTGTGGCCGTACGGGTAAGAGAATTGGCGAACGAAAGTTCATTCGGGTCTCGAACCCGGTCAGAGGTAGCTGTTAAACGGTATAACCACACTGATGAGAGGTGATACGTCGAAACACGTGTCTGTGGATTACTTTATTGTATATATATATATATATATATTGGTCTGAATATCGTATAGTTGAGAAACTAATATTTACCAAACGCCACTGACACTAAGTCTACGCTTCCCTAATATGCATACTCTATCACTGATATTTATTGATAGTAAAGTCGTTGGGGTGGCCTAAAGCCGGTATCAGCCGGACAGCGAGGGAGTCTATCCCCTTTTCACTCGTGCTAGACCCAGGAGATTGTTTTGGTGTCTGAGGTGAAACACCACACTTACCATCAGCTCCTCACTTTACCGCACATATCCCTGTGCTACTCATACTCTGAGTTGCCGAGGGTCGGTATCGAACGAGGAACCTTGTGGCTCCTAGTCGGACGCCTTACCGACTGAGCTAAACCGATGAGTGTGTGTGTGGTGTGTGTGTGTGTGTGTGTGTGTTGTGTGTGTGACAGTTTCTTGTCCGTGCGTTTTTCAAACCAAGTTCCAAATTATATAAGCAAGAAACTATCAGATACCAATTGACTTCATATTATTATGATATTAAACACTCTTTACTTATAAGTATTGCAATATATATATATATATATATATATATATATATATATATATATATATATCATCCTCAGACACCATATTTCGACGTTTCATGTCTCATCAGTGTGACTAGACACAGCAACTACCCCCGATCAGGAACGAAACCCGACTGACTTTTCACCAGCCCGGTCCGTTAACCTCTCGGCCATCGACAGCTGCTACTGTTTTAACTGTTAAATACATACATCTGTGTATATATTTTACGATCACCAGAGAGATCAAATCTGTAAAAAAAACATACGATCATTGTTTTATGCTTGCGGTGAAAGTCAATTAAAATGTCTCCTAGAGAACACTACCGGGTTTTGGGAGGATATATATAAATATATATATATATATATATATATATATATGGAGAAAGGTAAACAGGTAGTGATGTTGACGGTGCAACGTTTCGGTCTGTTAGACCTTCTTCGGGACTTGGATATGAAGAAGGTCTAACAGATCGAAACGTTGCAACGTCGACATCCCTACCTACAATAAACATCCATTTTCTATAACATCCCGTGTTTGTCTACCTTTCTCCACATACTGTCGGATTAACCTCCTCAGATTTCTCCTAGCTCAGTCGGTAGAAACCACATGGCTTCTAGTTCGATTCCGGTCCTCGCCGACTCAGCGTATGAGTAACACAGGGATATGTGCGGTAAAGTAAGGAGCTGATGGTAGGTGTGGCGCTCCACCTCAGATGCAAAAAAAAACAATCTCCTTGGTCTAGCGCTAGTGAAAAGGGGATAGACTCCCTCGCTGATTGGCTGATACCGACTTTAGGCCCCCGAAGACTTTACTTATATATATAATATATATATATATTATATATATATATATATATATATATATATATATTGATGTAAACACATCAACTATGCTGATTCATTCACTTGTACTATAATAAATAAGACTTAAAATCTACGACGAATCAGAGTGTAAAAAAACATTATCTTCCTTTTAGAATACTCACGTTGATTCAAACAATATATAGGGCAATCGGAATGGCTTTTCAATTTTAGAATAAACAACTATGCATAGAGAATTTTTTTTCTCTGAATCATAATAAACTTCTAATAGAACAACATTCACGCATAACAGACCATAACATTAGCAGAAACGCGAAATTCACTAGAATGAAGTAGATTGAAAAAAAAACTTTATCAAACACTATATTAATTCTAGAAACCAGTTAAGATAAATAGATATTATCTTCAGAAACTATTACCCTAAAAGAACTTCCCCCAATGGGGCTACCTGTTGGCCGTGGGTGGCGACCCGTGATGCTTAAGGATAGAGTCCAGGTGGATGAGCAGCTCATGACTTGCAATACTCCACTTTGGCCCTATCTTGGGCTAGACGGGCGGCTGGAGAAGCCCCCTCCGATCAATCGGCTGGTCACGTCAAGCCCTAGCACCTATATGATTTTCCCAACCCTATTGCCATTATGGCAAGCCCCAACCCCTTTTTTATCATATGGGTGCTAGAAGGCGGTGGCTGCGGGTCTACATGTCCTGGGAATGACGTTAAACTCTTATGGTGAGGTTCCAGTTTTGGAGGTTTGGGGAATGTGGAGCACCCCTTCATCACCATTGCTCCCTGGTCCACACTGAACCGGAGTGGTAGTACCTGTTAGGGTTCCATCTATTGGTTAAATAGAAAAACATAAGTTGATAAATAAAATTGAATTATGCATTAAGAATGAATTTATTTCACAACTTTGTCTGCATTAAATGACCCACCGAGGTTGATATGCCGTAAAACAAAACAAACTAAATCAAACCAAGCCTAAAAGAACTATTACTAAGAATTACTACTTTAACTCATTCCCCTGGTTTCCATAAGTCCATCAGAGGAGGTGTTTGTCGTGTAATGGTTATGATCGTATGAAATAGACACGGTGAACCACGGTTGAAATCTTTGACGAGGCTGTTTCCATTTTCGTATGGCACTAATACCTTTGGGAAAGGTATGAATCCAATTATTCTCCCCCATTATTTATGGGTAAATTGAGATTTTTTACTTTGATATGGCAAAGGAAAAACTCAGAATTCAAAAACTTTTTAACCCGCTTAAAAATTGGCCTAGTGTTGCACCCTGCTCATGTGAAGGGGTTGGGTAAATACGTAAGTGTATCAGACTTGAAATACAATCAGTCTTGAAATAGACATCCTCTTAAAATGACCTAATGCTGAAACTGGAGGAAGTAACAATTTTTCTTTTTTTTTTGGGGGGGGGCAATAGAAGTGACTACTCGGCGTCACCTGGGTAGAGAAGGAAAAAAACAGAAAACAAAAAACAAAAACAACAAAAAAAACAAAGCGGTATAATGGTTTGCAAGGTAGTCTTGCAGATCCGTCACTACTGAACAGCGAGTTTAATCCTCGCTAAATGTCCCATAAAAATCCCCACGTAAAAAGACCTTATGTTAATCCGGCCTGAAAAATAAATAAATAAAAATAAAAAAAATGGTTGTTTTGTGCTTCCATATTAATTTGTTTAACTTTGAGATTCACGGACAATTTTTTAAGTAGAATTTTAATGCTATTTTAGTTTTTAAATATCTTCGCGAATATACATGAAATCTTTATAATTTTTGCACAAAAAGCTAGACTCACTAACAGTGAATGTGTGTATATATGAATATATATATATATATATATATATATATATATATATATATATATATATGAGGTTAAGTAAACAAATAAATATGTTTTTTAAAATTTTTTATATGGCTTTAAGCCGACAATTTTTGGAGGATATGTGCTTAATTGAAGTCATGCCTAATTTTGAAAATTAATTAGTTAATAATTAATGAATTTAGGCGGGCATATATGTTCAAATGTAAGGCTAAACGAATCGAGAAAATGTCAATCCCTGAATGCACATTTCGACCTATTAGGTCTCATCAGCAAGGTTATAGACATGTAAGACTTCTCCGTGTGTGACTCGAAACCTCGACTGTCAAGCTGACAGACAAAGTCTCTAACCGTTACAGTAGCTTGCCAATCCCACATTCTTCGTTCGTTTTGAAACTTATTTATATTCCACTTTTTATTGACTTGCTACACTGTTTTATTTTCGTAATTTTCTCTGGACATACATACATATACACAACAGCTCTTTATATATGAGTAGATTTTTTTATCCACTTATCTTCACGTGTTTATATTATTTTCGAGTTCTTTATGATGATGAATTTTGCACCTCTGCTGTGGTCTTTTGAGTAGAATTGTTTATACTTATTACAGGAGGCACTCGTGTATAATGGGTATCCATCTATTATTAATACGGTTGTTCCTCAATCTTCCCTCCATTATCATCCTGCAACACCCTCTGTTTAAAAATGACACCGTCCAAATCATTCAATAAGCAATGCAAAAATGTAAATACAGATTATCTGGTATCACTTAATCATAGATTTCTTATTTGTCCCAGTTTATTTAACCCAATTATAAAAATGAAACATTCCAAATGGTCTTGCGTCGATTAAAACGTAAAATTAAAAAAATTGAAAAAAAAAAGTTACATGTTTGTTTTATTTCAAATATTGAAATTACGAATTACGGAAGATATTTTGGTGATTTTGGTTGTCCCGGCCTCCTGCCTTAATTTACGCTATGTGTTAGCGAGCCAGTGCCAGGCAAATTTGCGGCCCGACTTAGATATTTTCCGAGTCGTGTTTTTGTCTTATGTCTTTAGCTCCTATTTTTAGCTCCTCCATAATTTTTGGTATCCTCTTCATAAAATTACCATTAGGGAACCAAACTTTTCCAACGAACGAACAGATTGTTTTTAAAAATTGCTAATACCCATATTGCTTCAATTGTAGTGTCTGTTATTTCACCTGTCCAATCATTTTTCACTGTATTAATGTTTTTACGAATTTTAGTTTTCATATATCCTATTATAATGGAGATTGTGTGTTTGTCTATCTGTAACCGAAACTATATCACTACTCAAATCACAATTCCCTTAGTTATTTACGTCACATTCTCCATGATTTGATTTTATATAAACCTCCATTATCAATAAAATTGTTTTACATTATTAAAACTGTTGACTATATCTACATACTAATAACATGCAATTGTATTTATATATACAACAAAATAACGGTTTACGGTGTGAACATAAAGATTAATTTGCATATTGATATTAAGATTTTGTTTTATTAAATATGTACTGAGTATTATTGATTTCTAATTGTTTGGTTTTATCTTAATAAATATGAGCAAAAATCTCAGGGATGAATCTGAAAATAAATCGATTAGCAACAAGAAATAACTGTAATTTTGTTCTTTACTTCCTATTTTAACTAAATACTTAAATTTTTTAAAAAAATTAGCAATGAAAGACGGAAGTGATGGAAGAGTAAGTTTCAGTTGTTCTATTTTTCGATTTTACGCCCCTCTGTTTCAAATCGTTTTATCTGCATTCTTATTTGGTTTCATTAGCCTTTCTAATTCAATATAATATTTTATTACATTAAAACTTAAATACTTGCACCCGTAAGGTGCAAATATTTGCTAGTTTTAATAATGGTTTACAATTTTATTTGATATTTTTCACAATTTTATTTTTGTGTTTTAACTTTTCATTTATTTCCCTTTTTTCATGTATTTTGAAATTACTTAATTTTGATTGCCAACTTTAAAACGCTTACAGCGGCTCTCCCACCACTGTGATCCTACCATAAACCGCTGGTCACTTGTTTACACTCAGATTACAATAATCATTGGAATTTATTTCAATAGAATGAGTTCTGAGGTAAATAGATAGTGAACTTTGAAATATCCCATCATACAGGTAGAAAATACCAAGAAAATTTGGTACAGCCGTGGGGGAAATTTGGTAGGCAAAAGGTTAAAGCATTTTGATAATTTTTCACATTTTGTATAATTGAAAAATTCTTTCTAATCTTTATCTTTTTCTTTTCTTAAACGAAATAGCCGATTACAATCCCAAGGTAATATTTCTAATAGATCTTAATTAGAAAATATTCTGATAACGTCAGGAATATTTTTCATTATTAATTTTATCTTTCTCCTTAATTCTTCCAACATTTAATTAACATTTAGAGTATTATAATGGTAAATCCAATTAGTATTATCTGCCCTTTTCAAAGCTAACTCTTCTATAAGCTTGGACCAGATTCGTTGTTTTGTTTTTTTTTGTTTTTTTTTTGGTTTGTTTTTCTTTTTTTTTTTTATTCAATATTAGGTTTTACTTTAACTTCTATTTCAATAAATGCATGGCCAGACTTGCCCAAAGTAGATATTCACCTTACATCTCATATTAAACATTCATTATTTTAAAAAAAACCTGATCCAATACAGTTTTTTCTAAGCTATTTCACACTATTTTACATCAAGTATATTATTCTATAAATCAATACAATCATTTTGTTGTAAAGTAAAGTAAGTAAAGTCGTCTGGGCGGCCTAAAGTCAGTATCAGCCAATCAGCGAGGGTGTCTATCCCCTTTTCAATAGCGCTAGACCAAGGAGATTGTTTTTTTCGTCTGAGGTGGAGTGCCACACCTACCATCAGCTCCTTACCGCACAGATCCATGTGCTACTCATACGCTGAGTTGGCGAGGGCCGGTATCGAACTAGGAACCTTGTGGTTTCTAGCCGAACGCTCTACCGACTGAGCTAACCCGTTTTGTAATGAAAGATTTGACTAATTGAATTTACAAGAGATATAACTAATCCATTTATCTGGTCTATATCAAATAAATTGAAGTCTCTGACTATGATGAGAATTTCAGATTTAAGAAGCTAACTCATTCAATTGTACTAGCAGTTTATAATCGTCTTCTTTACCCACATTTGGAGATCTGTATGTACATATTATAACAAACACTTCGTTATTAGAATCAGTTATTTGTAAATCCAACGGGGTACCTAGAGAAGATCGAACCCTTTACTGTAATGAAGTCGTATTAGCTACTGAAGCTAAAACCAAATTTAATTCTTATACATGGACTTTCTGACGTATTTGACACGATTTCATTCACCATTTCCTTATGTCCATTTTTATATCTGCCTGGGTTTTTATTAATATCTTCCTTTTGTTAAAAAGAAAAAACTGTTAAGACCTTTTCAATTTTTCAATTTATCGGGTTTTTTTTTTCTTTACTTCACTTTTAATTTTTACGTTAAAATTCATTTCCTCGTCAGTAATTTTCAATTTTTCTTTTCTTTTTGTTTCAAAAGTAAAACATATTGGACATTCCTAATCACTTATATTTACACACATTGCCTTTGTGAGTCTTTGCAGACCGAAAAGTTTTATTACCACCCTCTGTCACATTATTTAATCCTCTGTGTACTCCAATTTATACACAAATACAAATTGCCCTGTCGGCTGTGGCGTTAGAATGCACCGACTGCACCTCTGCAGAGGGGTAAGACTCCCCCAATGGGGCCACCTGTTGGCCGTGGGTGGCGACCCGTGATGCTTAAGGATAGAGCCCAGGTGGATGAGCAGTTCATGACATGCAATACTCCACTTTGGCCCTATCTTGGGCTAGACGGGCGGTCGGAGAGGCCCCCTCCGATCAATCGGCTGGTCACGTCAAGCCCTAGCACCTATATGATTTTCCCAACCCTATTGTCCTTATGGCAAGCCCCAACTCCTTTTTATCATATGGTTGCTAGAAGGCGGTGGCTGCGGGTCTACATGTCCTGGGAATGACGTTAAACTCTATCTGATGGTGAGGTTCCAGTTTTGGAGGTTTGGGGAATGTGGAGCACCCCTTCATCACCATTGCTCCATGGTCCACTCTGACCCGGAGTGGTAGTATCTGTTAGGGTTCCATCTATGGGTTAAATAGAAAAATGTATTTATAAAAAATTGTATTATCCATTAAGAATTGATTTATTTCAAAACTTTATCGGCATTAAATGACCCACTGAGGTTGATATGCCGTAAAACAAAACAAACCAAACCAAACAAATACAAACACTTGATGTGAATTACTCGCTGGTGAATATTTTTGTATATAATTATGTTATTCTTAATACACTAAGAAGGCGAGAGAAAAAAATAAGAAAGGAAGTTTAAAAAAAGAGAAGGTTCTACATTTAATTTGTGTAAAAGTAGGGCTTGATTGATTTGAAATACCTTACACAGGCTCCTTCCTCTTTAACCAATTTTGTTTTTATTTTAAAAAAAGGTGAAAAACTATTGTAATTACCACCTCTTTCTTGGATTTCCATTTGCGACAATGGCTTTGACAGAAGATCCAGAAGTATACCAACGTTTGAGGAATTTGGAATCTAAAATACGCGATACTACCTCAAATCTCCATCTGGATGGACTTATGGTAAGAAAATGAAAAAGTTGTGGTTTAATTTGTTTTATTTTTTTTTAAATATATTATTTTCTTGCTTTCATGTGATTAAACTGAAAATTTCATCGATTATACTATTAATAAGGTCTTATTTTTTTTCAGTCACCTGTGCAGGTCAAGTGAACTTAGGCAAGTGACAACGGTAGCTCCACATACCTAATCTCTAGTTATTCATTTTAATATTAGTTGCTGTATGTACTCGGTGGGGGGTAGAAGTAACA